>JALCCF010000028.1:0-225390 GCA_023212605.1 Moesziomyces parantarcticus | reverse complement strand
CCCTCTCTCTCTAACACACACCTTGTTCGCCATTGTCACCATCAACACCATCAAATACGGTGTGCCCGTCATATTCCACGCCTTTTTCGCCGCCAGCTCGCAAACCTGTCGTCCATCCTACCGGCCGCAACGGCGATCCCTTTGGCGAGCGGGATCCGATCGGGTAGAATGCTGGATCAGCTCTGTCTGCTCTGCCCTTCACCAAGCCCCTCCAAACTTGCACGAGGCCAATGCGAGCTCCGTGGCACGAATTTGCCTTCGGACCAAGTTTCAATGAGGACAAAGAGGCGTGGGTAGGCGGCGTCTCGTTCTCGCATTGAAATGTGCATGAACAATTTATGCCCAAGGTTCCTCCGAATATCAGCCGCCCCCGATCCGTTGTTCCAACCCACTGATCCTCCCCGCGTTCCGACCCCGCACTCGCCTACAGTCACCAAGTCACGGCAGCAGCACTCCGCCATTGTCTTCCCCAGAAAGTCTCGCCAGTCTCATACGGACATGCCCACAGCTGACTGGCGGCACTTGTAGATCCGGGCACGATAAGAAAATCTCCATTGCCATCTCCATTTCCATCTCTGGCTCCGTTTCGGTCTGTGTAGCGTTGGGCAAGATCATCCCCGCATTTTTTTGGCCAAAACCTTGGACCGCTGCCACTTTGGGAAACTTATGCCGACTTTTCGCATCCTCTCAGCGCCCTGGCTCCCCGCCTTCATGTGAGGGGCATGAGCGAAACAACGTTTGATCGGGAATGGCCACCGTAGTCTCTGCCCGGATTGGCTTGCCCCGCGCTCGAGCCAAATGAGGTGCAACGTCCCCACACACAGGGTGTTGGAGTGACAGGACGTGTGTGCACGGAACAGCGGAGCCCCGTCCTCCGCGCATGTGCGCACGCACGTCGCTGCCCCACCGAGTTCAACCTTTGTCGGGCCCCGCAAAACTCCACACACCCAGCCAGCGTCTGCTGCAGCATTGCCTGCGGAGGATCACTCTCGCTTACCAACCTCTCCTGCCGCTGCTCAGCTCGGACATTGTGATGCTGTCAACCTTGACATTGCGTGAGATGCTTTTGTTCGGTCTTAATGACCTGATTCGGAGCCCTGGCGAGCGAAGCTTCACTGCAGCGTTTCTGCGTTGCGAACCGTGCGCCACGACCTCGCACCCATCATGCGCTAGTCCGTAGGTCGGAGAAGAGATGCATTCCGAGCTTTCGCGCGTTGTGCACCTACACCAGAATTCGCCCATTGGCTCGAGGCATCCAGGTTGTCTCGCCTGTACGGATCCAGGAACGCGTCGAGCGTGTGCCGACGGCGACAAGCCTCGCCGCCTCACACCGAAGGCTTTCTGGCTTCCTGTATGTAGCGCACCAGCGCAGAGGCATCTCCCGAGAGCGTCTCGTACAGGAAGGTGCGACCGTTGTTGACGCGGATGGTGAAAGACTTGCCGCCCTTGTAGTCGAGTCCAGTCAGCAGGTTGGGGATGGCTTGTTGCAAGGGTCGTTCCTGCGCTAGCGCCTCGTCCTCCTCGCCGCCTTCAGGGTCCAGGCGCACCGACGCTCTTTGAGCCGAGCTCCTCTCAAGCTCGACGCCGCCATTCGACGCCGTAAACGAGGTGCCGCTAGCTGGGTCCAAGGCTGCGCTCGCTTCGCTGCTGCCCGTCTTGGAGGGAAGTGCGAGGATCACCTCGCTTTTCACCTTGAGAGCCGTCGCAGTCTCTTTGACGCACAGCAGCCTTGGAAAGTCTGTGAGCACCAGCTGGCGGCGCTTCGTGAACATCTTCCCGGCTCCCGTCTTTTTCTGCGCCACGGGCGTGCTGTACAGCCTCAGCTCCTTGGGCAACAACAGAGCTGTCCAGCTCTGTTGCAGCCCCACTGCCGATGCAACGCCAGCATCTCCACCTCCTTGAGACTGCTGCTCTCGCACGGTAGGGCTTGGACTGTGGCTCAGGCCACCGGCACCTTGAACAGAGCGAGCAAAGGGCCTCGAACCTCTGGCAGCGGTGTAGTTCGCACCTCCATTGCCGTTTTCCGAAGATGTGTTGATGGACTGCTGCTGGGAACCATCGATCGACATCGGCGCCATCTTTCGCCTCGGTGCAGCGTTGGCGCCTTGAGGAAGCGGCGATGAGGAGCCACCGCCGCCGGCATTCGACATGAAGCGGCTTTGGAAGCCGTCTGCCAGCCGTTGCAAGCCACCCTGTCTTCGTGGCAAGCGCTGCTCGCCCCTCGGATCGCGCGCGTTCGAGCTCGCGTCGGACATGTCCGAGTCGTCGGCGTCGTCCGCTCCACTCGGAGACGTCGCGTCGAGACTCAGCGAGCTCTCGTCAGCGCCTCCGTGGGGCTGGTTGTCGATGCTCTGCGTGTCGCCGTTGTAAGCCTGCGACTCGGATGAGCTGATGAAGCCTTCGTCAAAGCTGAAATCGCTCGTGCTGCCGACTTCGCGACGCTGCGGCATCGGCACAGGCTGCACGAGGCCCGTCTTGATCTCGGGGGCCTCCATGCTCCAGAGAGCGTCGAAGTCGACGCCGGAGAAGAAGCGATGCCCCTTGATCTCGGCAGCCGAAGGTCTTTCTGCCGGATCGAGCACGAGCAGACGGTTGATGAGCTCTTCTGCATCATCTGGGAAACCCTCGGGGAACTGAAACTCCCGATTCTTCACCTTCTGGAGCGTCTGGTATTCATTGACGCCCTTGAACGGCGGCCTACCGGCCAGCATCTGGAAGAGGACGCATCCGAATGCCCACCAGTCGGCAGGTTTGCCTGCGGGCTGCGCTTTCTCGACCAGCAATTCCGGAGAGACGTACTCCGCCGTGCCCACAAAGCTTGCGGCTCGGGTCTGCTGCGGCGCTGGTGGGGTCTGGGCAGACGAGGCTTTCGCGGCCGGGACATCCGTCTCGCCGACGGCATGTACGATTTTGGCGCTGCCAAAATCGGTGATCTTGATGCGATGCGCAGCGTCGAGTAGGATGTTTTCCGGCTTGACGTCGCGGTGCACCACTCCTGCCCGATGCATGGAATCGATTGTGTCGGCCAGCTGGGCTGCATAGTATCTAGCGGATGCCGCATCGAAGCTCCCATGCTTGCGGATGAAGTTGAGCAGCTCGCCGTTGCTTGCGAGCTCGAGGACGAAGTACAGACTCTCGCGATCCTGGAAGGTCCAGTAAAGCGTCACGACTCCTGGACACTGGATCATTCGACTGAGCGCCTCCTTTTCGATGGCAACGTATTTCTGCTTGCCCTGCTTGAGGATGTGAACCTTGTCGACCACTTTTACAGCGTACGACTTGCGGCCGGTCAAGTCGATCCTTCGGCGACGCTTCCGCGCCGACTCGCTGCCGACCATGGCAGCTGCAGCCGAGGTTGCGTTCGGGTCGACCACCGAAGGTTCCTTGGGCGAGGGCCCAGACAGCAGATCCCATGCTTCGAGCACGGTGGAGTAGGAGCCTTCTCCCAGCGTTTCGCCAAAGTGAAAGTCATTGGGACCCCTTGTTGACGTGGTGCGAGACTGTGACGGCGTGTTGGGACGATCCGAGCCGATGGAGGCCGACGACGGTTGCAGACGCGGACTGCGCATGAGCGAGATCGAAGCTGGGCTTCTGCCGTAGAGCGCGTCGGATATGCGGGTAGGTCCGACTCGGATCGTCTCGGGCGAGCGCGCAAGCTGTGAGGCCGGCGAGGCTGAGCGCGAATTGGGATTCGGACGCACGGCAAGAGGCAGCATCCCTCCGCTGGGCGGAGACAGCGCCATCTGATGGTCACCATCCAAGCCCGAAAGCGCGGGGGAAGCTGGCGACATATCCCTCGCGGTATGCGCGGTCGAGCGCTCCAGCTGGTCACCATTGACGCCGTCGTCGTCCTCCAGGATGACAGAGACATGCGGTGGCGCACGGTTGGCCGATTCGTTGCCTTGCGCAGTGCTGCAGGAGCTGCTCTTCGAATGGGTTCCAGATCGGGCGTAGTATGCGTCCGAGAGTGGCCCTTCGACGGGACTATGAGGGACGGGAGAGGATCCGTTGCGGTCGAGGCTGTGACTTCTGCGGCTGATGGAGCTCTCGCTCGTGCGAGCTCGCAGAATGGCGGGTCGCTTTGAGTTTGACCACAGACGTTGGCGTTGGAGCGAATCGGGCCTGCGTGAAGTGCTGGCGCTTGAGGCGACACCGAGCGACGCCTCGCTGCCCGCGCCACTGCTGGGACGCCGGAGCTTCGGCTGAGACGGAAAATCGCGCATGCGTCTACTGGAAACGGCCTCATCCGCAGCAGCTGGCGAGTAGCTGGCGGGCACCGGCGACGGCTCGCTCGGAGAGTCGGGCAGCGAAGCGATGCCGGCTTGTGCCTCCATGCGGACGACTTCGGCAGGCGTAGGAGCCTGCGGAGGCAAGGCGGAGCCGTTTGGCGTCTGGACGGTGTCTCCCATGGGCGTATTCTTCGCTCTCGCGTTTGCGCTGGAAAGGGTGTACAAAGCGGGCCTGGCAGGTGATGCATCAACGACGCTGGGATCATCAATGCCTAAGCCTGGTGAGGCGATGCGATCGAACGCCTCGCTGCTGCTCTCTGCACGTGACAAGATGGGCTTGTGCGTCGCCGACGATCTGCGTCGAGCGTACCGAGCACCGTCGGTACCACTCGTTTCGGCTGTAAGGAGAGGATTGGCCGTCGCATCTGCGCCGGCATCGACGGTCGTGAGTGAGCGGGCCTCGTCCACGTCTGGATTGGCTACCTGACCCGACCCCTGGGCGGCAGCGCCGAAGCCTGTGGAAGCAAAGGGCTCAGGCGTGAGTCGTGCAGCGTATGATTCTTCCGGATGCTTGGGAACGAAGAGGGGCGCATTGGTGACTGAGCTGGTTCGAAAATCCGCTGGGACGGGCGTGAGAGACGAGTGGAGCGGGGTTCCGGAGGTAGAGCCGGCAGCATGAGGTCCACTGGTAAAGTAGCTCGAGCTGCGTGGCAGAGGCGTGCGCATGGATGGACCCAGGTTCAGCTCGTCTTCGGAGCTGTCGAGCGGATTGAATGCTGTGGATAGATCCGAGGCTGCTGGACCCAGACCGGTGACGATATTGGCCTTGATACCTAGTCGTCCAGCTCCCTTGGCAAACTTCTGACGCAGCACCTCTCGAGAACGTTTGGCGGGAGACGAAGAAGACTGGAGTTCGTCGATCGAGGGATCCTGCTGTTCTTCAGGGGCTGCTGCAGGCATGCGCGGCTTGTTGGTGCGCATGCCGGGCCCGACACGATACATCCAGGCGTCGGATGCTGGCTTGGGAACGCCCTTGTGTCGTTCGGAGGTGGAAGCTCTCGAACTTGTTGCCGCATGGCTGGAGCCGACTTCTGAAGGATCCAAAGGGGCGTCATCGGGAATAGATGGAGCTGCCAGTTCGATGGAAGCAGCGGGTATGTCGTTGTTATGGTTTCTTGGAGCTTGTGCGACATCTTGCTGAGTGGATCGAGGCTGTGTGGCCATGGCAAGATGCCCGTAAGGGTTGTTGCGCGCATTGCGCCCGGCGTTGCGGAAGCCGGCAGCTGCGCCACCGAATCCAAGGCGAACGTTGCCGAGGGGAGCCTCGCGGAAGGGTACAGCCTCGAGGCTGCTCGTGCTGTTGACAGAGCTGACGGAGCTGACGGACATGGCTCGACCGAGGCTGACGCCGCCTACGCTGGAGGCGCCCTCGCTCGCATCGCCGCTTCCACTGCGGTTGCCCGAAGCGATGCTGCTGGAGGAGGAGCTGGGATGCGAGGGCGAGTACGGTGGTGCAGCGGCGCCGCTCCGCTGTGAATTGGATGCAAGAGCGGCAGAACCCCAGGAGGAGAGAGGCAAAGACGACTGAGACGACTGGCGAGAGCTGCTTGCGGCTTGCATAGGACCACGGTTCTGAGAAGCAAAGCGACGAGGCATGGGACCCGAGTCGCTGATTATGAAGTCGTCATCGTCGTCGTCGGTTGTGAGCTGATTGTGAGACGCCGATGCAGCCCGGGAGGACCTGTCCTCCGCCTCGCTTCCTGCTCTGGAGAGAAGACCCTTGCGGATTCGAGTCGTCGATGCGGAGGACGAGGGCGGCGCGTTGGAACGAAGGCTACTCTTGCGCGAAGCCGCCGCGCTCGAGGTTGTCGATGGCGGCGCCTGCAGGGGTGTAGGCGCGCTCATGGGAGTATCGGACGCCGAGGGGTGTGGTGGTGGCGGGCCGTCGGGAGGCGCCATGGCCGCTGGCGTCGAGCCAGAGCCAGAGCCACCCAGTGGATGGGAATCACCGTCCATATGAGCCGGCTTTGGTGTTGAGTGTGCTGCTCATCTGCAAGACGGGGGTGAGAGGGTAACGATGACGAGGGCCAGGGTCTCGCCATGCGCATTGATGAGGCCGCGGTCTGACTGATGCGTGCAGACGGAGCTCCTATGCTATGCAGCCGTGCAATGTCATTTCGACGCGAAGGCGCTGTGCTGCCGCATCTTTTTCGATCCCGTCGATGCCTGTCGCGCACGCTCTGCGGCTCGCGTGGAGGTCCGTCCGCCGGGTCCAGACCTCGTGAGATGAATCGCAGATGAGACGAATCGCAGATGAACGTGCCCGATGAGAGAAAAGTCAGAATGTTACATCCTGACCGACACCGTCCTTGAACTTTGTGATTTCGCACGAATTGGCCTCGAGGCCTCACACGCACGATAAGCTTGACTGTGTCTAGAGCCATGGTCGTGTGGTCGCGTCGCGCTGCCCTTTTTTGGCGGTGGCAAGCCTGGCGACGCCTCCGCATTTTTTCGCAGGCGAGCGGGCTTTCCCATTTCGGCAACGCGTAAATTTGAATCGCTTCCACCGCCGCGTCGAGGCGGTCTGCAGATCCATCCACTTTCTACCGCGGCCCGCAGCGGCTCGCGCCAGCCATGAGTCAAAGTAAGCGGACCTCCCGCGAAATTTCAGAAACTTTTGCCGGAAATTGATGAACGCGGCTGGGCCGACAGCCAAGGCAGGAAGGAAGCCAAGGCGAGCCTCGGCAAAAGTGCGCTCGACGCTCGTCTCGGCGCTGGAGCCGTGGGAGCGCAGCGGTCGGAGCGGCTGTCGAAGCATCCATCTCCTTGCATTCCCGTCTTCCGATCTGGGAATCTGGCAATCAACGCGAGCCAAAGGCGGCAGGCCCACCCTTCCGACCATCAACTCTTCCCACTCTCAGCTCCAGACTCACCAAGCTCTTCCCCCGCATTACTTGACGCTTCTACACGCAACGACTCTGCCCTCCATCTGTCTATCCGCTCGACAAGTGCCGGTCACTTGCCCTCCTCACCACCGCATCCTCATCTCCGCATCTCCAGCCCCTCGTCCATCCTCCTTTTCCTCCACATCAGACCCACACCATCGTCATCAGCCTCTGTCTGCTCGCCGAAATGTTGCTCTCTCCAGCCGTCAAGACTTCGTACCTCAACACCATGGCGGGCGGCTCTTCGCCCACGCCTAAGCGAAGGATGGAAGGTGAAGAGACTGCAGAGACCTCGCCACTCTCGGGCAAGCGCGCCCGCCCCATGATGCCGCTCCGAGGCTCGCGATCGGCGGCGTCGCTGCAGTTCCAGCAGCAGCCTCCCGCCCATCCTCCCATGCCCGTGCGATCGCTGTCCGAGTTCTCGCAGGACCCCTTTGCGAGCTCGTCCGACATTACGCTCGATGATCTGAGCGCACCTCAGCAGAACCTGCAGCGCGACATCTTTACACATTCCTCCGCCGCCTCGAACAAGGGCAAGGGTGCCGAGGGTGCTCCCTCCTCTGTCTTCACGGCCAACAACCCGCACTGGCTCAAGGTGGTCACCTCGTATGGCTACACTTTCATCAAATCGGACGAACTGCATCTGCTCGAAGGCAACGCCGACGTGCAGATGGTCATCGAGCCTTCGAATGCATCCAATCACAACGAGGTGCCTCGCTCGCCTCCGGCGCAGATGCGCTATCCCATGGGTCTCGAGTTCCCGCCCACTCCGTCACCCTCGGATGATGGCAACGGCACCCCCACACGCCGATACTTTGCTCAGCCGCAGCACGCCGGCGGTAAGCCGCTGTGGGAGCACGTCGAGGGCGATTGCGAAGCTGCTCGCGCGCAGGCGCAGTCTCAAGCCGCAGCTGCTGGCGGGATCAACGAGATGATGATGGACGAATGGTGATTGCGCCTCGTCATCGCCCTCTCGTGTTCTCGTTGCCGTTTGTATCTGTCGTCACTTGTCCGCTCCGTCTAAGTCTGTCATCCCTCGCATTCAGTCCTTCCTCGCATCTTCCGCCAGCCTTCCAAGCGCTGCTCACACGTCCTTGCCTATTCCGCCTCTCTGATCCAGCCTTTTGTATACTAGCTCCATCCGCGTCCACTATACTGGCGCCGCTGGCCGTACTCGTTGTCTCATCTCTATCTAGCTCAACCAAAATCGCAATGCTATCCCGTCTTCACACTGTCTTTACCATCACGAGCTTCGACTGTTGCGCAGACTGAGGAATGATTCGCCGAAAGTGTTCCTGATTGATTGGAAAGTGCAACAGGATGGGCATGGTTTTCGAAAAGCAACCGAGGACGGTACTGCGGTGGATTAACCAGGGGGCAGAGCACCTGCGTCGATGGCCTCGACCTCCTCCTCGGTGAGGTCTTCCGCACCGGCGTAAGACGAAGGGATAGGCGAGCGGGGCAGCACCATGGTGCCGGAACGCGCGCATTCGAGGATGCCAAAGGGACGCACGAGCTTGAGGAAGGCGTCGCATCGGCTGCTCTTGCCGGACATTTCGACGATGACGCTTGTGGACGAGACGTCGACGACGCGGCCACGGAACTGCTCGGCGAGCGCGATGACGGAGCGCATGTTGTCCGACTTGACGCGAAGTGCCTCGGTGGGTGTGAGCGGCGTCATGGCCTGCTGCGCATGTTGAGCTGCTCCCGAGCCAGCAGAGCCGGCAGACGACTTGTTGGCGTCGGTCTCTCGCTCGGCGATGAGCTCGGGCGTGTTGGCGGGGCTCGATGCCTGTTGCGACTCTTCAAAGTACTCGGGGCCAAGGATGGAGACCTTGACGAGCATGAGCTCGCGCTCGATGACCTTGGTGTTGGTGTAGTCGAGCACGGCCCAGACGGGGACGAGGTCCTCGAGCTGCCTGCGAGCCTGTTCGATCACGCCGTCCTGGCCACGCAGCACGATGCACATGCGCGACAGATCGCGGATCTCGGTGCCGCAAACGACGAGCGAGTCGATGTTGAAACCTCTCGCAGCGAGCGTTCCTGCGACGCGCGACAGCACACCGGGCTCGTTCTGGACGAGGCAGTTGAGCGTGTGACGCTTGAAGGGCGCCTTGGACGGCGGCGGCGTGTTGTAGAGGATGTTGGATACGGCCTGCGGTGCGTCGACCGAGGGTGGCTCGAGCGACGGCAGAGGAGGTAGCTTGCGCAGCTTGTGTGCGAGCTTGTAGTCGAGCGCCGATGTCGAGTCGGACTCGATCGGCTGCTGCGACTGCGGCTGCTGACGCTTGTCGGTCGAGTTGGGCAGCGCGGCCGCGATGGACGACGAGAGGTGGCGGACAGCCACGGTGCTGGCAGGCAGGCGCGCCATCGGCTGCGATGCCGACGACGATGCCGCCCTCAGCATGGAAGCAGCGCCTCTGGAGAACATCCTGGCGGCGACAGCTATGTGTGTGAGTGTGTGAGTGTGTGAAGCGGTGGCGGGAATGGAAGAAGCCCATGCGAAGCTGGCTCGCTTCAGTATTCAGCACTCGAAGCTCTGTTGCGGATCTTCCTGCCCACTCTTGACGCTTGGAAATCGGTGCGTGATTGCCCCGCCCCGCACGGCTAGCCTCTGCTTGATCTGCGAGCTTGTCTATAATCGCAGGGCAGCGGCCAATCAGTTGGCCGCGCTCGCGAGTGACTCGGAGCGTCTTCTTCTTCACCTGGAGCTCGAATACTCTCTCGTGCGAGTGAGCGGTTCGCTGCTGTCATTTCTTGGCCCCATTTTTCGGTCGCTTTTTTGTCTTCATTTCTTCGAGACTCGCTTGAAGTCGCCGTGTGAAGCCTGCACAAGAGAGAGTGCTTGAATCAACGCATCGGACAATGCACGAGGCAAGTGACCCGATTCCCACACACCGCAACTTTTTGGCACAGACAGCACCACACGCCTAAGCTGTTCCGAGCTCACGGGCATTCCTCTTCAAGGCGGGCGATATATCTCTCTGTGCGTAAGAGGAGGCAGAGCGCGTGCCAGGAAGGCACAAAGGTACGCGAGCATGTTACCGCGAAGTAAGGTTGGGCATGATGTCCTGGTCCGACAAGTGCAAGGCAGCCACGAGGCGGAGCCTAAGCCAGCTCGCGTGCCGTGATGGTCAGAGCACGCAAGCCCCAAGGGTTCACGAAATTCGCTGCACCTCGTGCACCGATGATGGACAAATCAGCTGCACACTGCCTGATCTCTGCACGCCGGACGCGCTCCGCATCGATTTTGTGTATTTCGCCGCTCTCGCAGCTTCGCTTTCACCGCACTCGGCGGGACGGCACAATTTCCGCGGGTCTTGGCACTACTGACCCTGACAACCACACTTTCTCGCTCGCTTTTGACAGCTGCCTCGCTGCAGCTTGACGCCGATCCTCGTAGGACACGAGTGGTTGCCACCCTTGCTCCCCCCACGGCCACCCATCTCCCTTCCACGGACACGGTAATCTTTCCACCCACCATCACCGCCCGGACCGCAACAAGCACTTCTACCTCCACCGGACTCGACGCCTTACAAAATGTCGATACCGAACGCCACCCACGGTGGCAACGATCACATCGCATCGGAGACGGTCCAGACAGGCTCCGCATTCAAGGAGATGCCGTCGTCGCATCCTTCCTCGCCGGACGCGGACGACATCGAAAAGACACGCTCGCACGCTCCCTCGACCGACTCAAATGAGCCGCCCCAAGAGCTCAGGAGAGCGCTCAAGACTCGCCACATGGTCATGATCTCAATCGGAGGCAGTAAGTGCCAATGAAGCCCGCCCATAGCATCCAGCGGCTCGCCCTCGATCATTCGTACTCACCTCACCTCTGCATTCGACCCGCCTTACAGTCATTGGACCCGGTCTACTCGTCGGTTCGGGCTCGGCGCTCGCCAACGCCGGCCCTGTTGGCGCACTCATCGCATTCGCCGTCACGGGTGCCATCGTGTACTTTGTGCTGCAAGCGCTCGGAGAGATGGCCACGCTCTTTGCCATTCGCGGCTCCTTCGTCGAGTATGCTGGTCGCTGGGTCGACCCTGCGCTCGGATTCGTCACAGGCTGGATCTACTGGGAGCTTTGGATCTCGGTGCTGTCCAACGAGTACAACGCCGTCGCCATCGTCATCCGCTATTGGGACGGCGCACGCGTCGTTCCCACCGGCGCATGGATCGCCATCTTCTGGGTCCTCTTCATGGGTCTCTCCATGCTCGGCGTCTTGGCGTACGGTGAAGTCGAATTCATCCTCGCCACCATCAAGGTCATCGGCATCGTCATCTTCTTCATCCTCAGCATCGTCATCAACGTCGGCGGCGCAGGCGGCGATCAGGGCTACATCGGCTTCCGCTACTTCAGGGATCCCGGCCCCTTCAACGGCTCAGGTATCGACGCCCTCAACGGCATCGCCAAGATCCTCGTCGTCTCGGCCACCCTCTACGCCGGTGTCGAGAGTGTCAGTATCGCTGCTGCCGAGGCCAAGAATCCCGCCCGAGCCGTGCCTCTGGCCATCCGCTCCGTCTTCTATCGAATCCTGGTGTTGTACCTTGGAACGATCTTCTTCATTTCGCTCAATGTTCCTTCCACCGACCCACAGCTCGTCAGCGCCAAGAGCAAGGCCGCCGCGTCCCCGCTCACCATCGCGCTCAAGAACGGCGGCATCGGAGCGGCTGCGAGCTTGATCAACGCGCTCATCATCCTCTCGGTCATCTCGGCTGGTAATTCGTCGCTCTACATTGCCTCCCGTACGCTGCAGTCGCTCGGCGCTACCGGCAGGGCACCCAAGATCTTTGGCTGGACCACGCCCAAGGGCAAGGTCCCCATCCCTGCGCTCGTGCTCTCCAACCTCGTGGCGCTCATCTCGCTGCTCTCGATCAATGCCGGCGCATCGACCGTGTTCTCGTACATTATCAATATCTCTGGTGTCAGCACCTTTATCATCTTTGCCATCATCTGCCTCTGCCATATTCGCTTCCGCGCCGCATGGCTTCGACAGGGACGCTCGCTCGACGAGCTTCCCTTCCGTGCCTGGCTCGCGCCGTACGGAACCTGGGTTACCTTTGTGCTCAACATCGTGCTCATGTTCTTCCAAGGATACACCACCTTCCTCAACCCAAGAAAGGCCGCCGACATCATCGTCGCCTATATCGTCATCCCCGTCGCCGTCATCCTGTACTTTGGATGGAAGCTGTTCCACAGGACACGAATGTTCGTATCACTCTCCTTCCCACCACGCTTTGACTAGCTTGCCGCTGACTAGATGCTAACTGCTTCCGCCCTTCTCTTGTTCCGCTTCCGCCCTTCTCATATTTCGCGTCCGCACTTCTCTTCGTCCGCTTTCGCACGGTCTTCTCGTCGTCCGCTCCCGCACGGTCTTCTCGTCGTCCGCTTTCGCACGGTCCCGCTCTTCTCATCGTCCGCTTCCGCACGCTCCGCACGCTCCCGCATCTCTCATGTCCTGCCCCCAAACTCACTCCTCATCCTCCGCTCCCGCACTTCTCATCCTCCGCTCTGCTGCGCATGACAGTGTGGCCCTCGAGGACATCGATCTCGACTCGGGCCGTCGCCTGATCCAGGACTTCGAAGGACCTGCAGATGCGGTCGATGGCGACCTCTCTGCCAAGAAGCCATGGTACAAGAACCCAAAGAAGGTCGTCAGCCGGATTCTCGCGTGAGACAAGCTCTCGCACATGATTTGCACGATGTGTCTGGCAGGCGAGCCCACACGAAAAGCTTCATCTCCTTTAATCTCCCACGTTTCAATAGCACTGCAGTGCCCCTACGTGACAATGACTGCGAGCATCACAATTCAGCTTGTACGACCTTGATCGGCGCAGTGACATGTGAGAGGTACAAGCTTCGTCTCGGTAGAACGGCAGTATGAAATGTCCGAAAACGCCGAGCCGCGAAATGCGGGGAAGCCGAAGTCCCGGACCCTTAGCCGGCACTCCGGATTTCGCTGCGTGCGGGATCGTCATCCACGCAAGCTTCCACCACCGAACCCGCTCGGACAACTGCTTCGCTCGTCGACATGCAAGACCACGCGACACAAACGGCGGCCCCTGCGGGTCTATCAGTCGTGCCGAAGATCGTCTCGGTCTTTGAGCATCTCCCGTCCAAGATTCTCGAGCGCTTCTCGGCACAGGGGCTCATCGAGCTGGTCAGCGCACCGCCAGGCCTTTCGTTCGCACAACGCCAAGCGTGGCTGCTCAAGGAGCTCGATGGTGCGCATGCTGCTATCGTCTGGCCCGTAGCTGGGCCCTTTGGTGCCGAACAGATTGCAGCCACCAACGCAAGCGGCAAATGGGAACCGGGCCGCTTCAAGGTCGTAACCACCTACTCCGTTGGCACTGATGCAATCGATGCTGCGGCCTGCAGATGTGCCGGGATCACGGTCGGGTATACGCCGTACATAAGCGATGATTCGGTGGCGGAATACACAATTGCCATGCTGCTTCACTATTGCCGTAGGCTGGTCCACTTGGAGAACTTGGTGATGATCGGCCGATTCCCACAAACGATGCTCGATGTCCTGCAAGACCCAACGACAAATTGCGGATTCAGTCCAGCAGGCAAGACTGTGTGCTTCTATGGCTTTGGCAGGATAGCCCAGAAAGTGGCCGAGAAGCTGTTGGCATTCGGCGTGTCGCGGATCATGTACACCGCGTCCCGACCAAAGCCGTTCACTGCCGACAACTTTCCAAGACTCCATGCTTTGCGGGAGGCTTTCTATCCAGACACGAGTATGTCGAACGAACCAAGCTTGCCCGAACTGGCTGCACAAGCAGACATCCTCATCGTGCTCTGCCCAGGGAACCCGCAAACGGAAGCAACAATCAATGCTGGCGTGCTTTCCAGGATGAAGAACACCTCGGTGCTCATGAACGTTGCGCGCGGCAACGTCGTGGTCAACGACGATCTCTTGGCCGCATTACAATCCCGTACTATTTCGGCAGCCTTGCTCGATGTGGTCCAGGGCGAGCCTCACGTCGGACCATCCCACCCGCTTCTGGCTCCGGAACTCAGGGATCGCGTCATGATCCTTCCGCACTCGGCGTCAACGGTTGCCGAAACACGCAGGCTGATGTGCGAGGTTACGGCACGCAACATTCTCACAGTCCTGGGATTCGATGAAGACCTGCTCGGTGACAAGGCAGCGCTCAGCAAGCAAAACGCATGGACCCACTTCTCAGACCTCGCAAAGTAACTCAATCCGAAATGCCATCCGTTGCCAGCCAGTCGCTCGACTGCGAAGAACGTCAACATCCAGAGATCTGCTCACTGACGGGAACGGAAATGAGAGAACAACAACAACTGGGTGCTTCGGGCTACAGAGTCAGTGAACCGTGGGCTACCTCGGAGGCTACTACGGAGGCTTTGGACGGTGCTGAAAGATTGTATCGTATCGCTAGGGCAACAGTAAAGCGCACGACGACTGGCAACAGTTAAGCGCACGACGACAGGCAGATTGTACGGACAAAGAATGCATTGGTGGTGGTCTGTCTACAATCGAGTGTGTGAGCGAGTGCAAAGCTAAGTGAGTGAGGGAACAGGAAGCATGTGGGTCAAGCCCTTCAGTGGGCGCGTGTTTATGAGCGCCTCCAGGGCGCGCGTGGTGGCAGTGCGGGGTACGTGCAGGTACCCTTGGAGTGCCTCAGCTTCTCACTTCAGGCCGACGACTTGCAATGATAACGACGTTGCATTCAACTAGGAGTTTTCGAGATCGACTGCTTTGACCGTGATGCGGTAGTCCGTGTCAAATCGGACTACTGCGAGCTGCGAGACGAAGTGTGAAATGGGGACGACCAGCTCCTCGCCTTTCTTGGTCCTTGACGCGAAGGAGATCTTCATGCGGGCAAGGAGCTCTTGACAAGGCACCGCGCCCCCCATCGCTTGATCCGCCGAGATTTGATGAAACTTGCGCACATGCATGTATCGGACAAGCTTGGAGTGTGTGTCCCGCTCGTGCGTGAGAATGCGTTCCTCAAACATGTTGAGAATGCACACGGGATCTCGCTGCAGGCGACGCCTGGGCACTTGCACAAACAAAGAAGTAGCCTCACTCTTCCGAAGTTCAGTTTTAGTTTCAGAGAAGGCGCAAAAACAGGTCCGATGCTAAGCGGCCATGAGCCGAATGTCATGAGTTGAAAGATTGATTTGGATATAGTCTACATGAGCGACAAAAGATAATTGGCAAAGCGACTGGGACGGTGACAGGAAATGAAGGCGGGGTAAAAGTCTCTGAGAGAGGAGGGCGCTACTGGTAAGGCACCGCCGGGGCGTAGGTGGAGATGGAGACCTTGACGTCCTTCTCGTAGCCTCAAGCCGAAACGTGCACCGAAGTAAGGTCTTGGCGCGAGGTTCGGGTCAGATTTGTATGTCAGACTGAGCGAGGTTCTCTGCATCCCAAGTTTCTCCAGCTTCGTTTGGATGCACTACGAATCACAAGACTGTACCGTGCAAGTACAATGTAGTAAAAGCATTCATGACAGACTTGCCCTTCCCGCAGTCTCGATCCGAGAGCTAAGTGATGCTTGCGAATGACGCTGATCCGCATGCAGACCAGTACACATTGTTCCGCAACCTCGGCCACTTCTCGGTGTCACGCGCACGGTTATGCGCCACCACAGGACCCGGCATAGCAAAGACGGGCGCAGAGGACGGCAACAAGGAGGGCGGGCAGGCGAAAGGCGGGCAGGCGAGCAGGCGGACGGGCTGGACGAGACGCGAGCGAGGAGACCACGTCACCACAGCAGAGAAGCACAGCCACCAAGGCGATGTCGCGCAGCGAGTACCAACACCGCCACACGGCGACGAAGGACCGCGAGCAGGTCAACAGACTTGAGGGCTTGCATGATGGCCAGCTGAAGCAAAGCAAGGGATGAGCGTGATTGCCACGGTCAGAGCCCACCGTCCGAATGCAAGTTCTGTGCGCCTCTTGATGAGCCCTAGCGTGCGCGATAGTGAAATGACGTATGAGACCTTTGCCTGCTTGCTTGGCGCACGCCGGCGCAAGAGAGAGTAGAAGTCTTGAGGTGGCGCACGCCGGCGCCGGTAGTGTTCAAGGTCAAGGCGCAGTCGGCGCCAGACATATTCTTGAAGGCGCTAGCCGGCGCAGAGATTGTCGTCGTCGAAGAAGCGCATGCACGCGCACGGCCGCGTCGATGCAGCGCACGCCGGCGCAAGTCTGGAGGAGACCAAACCGCTGTTGAAGCGGTGGTGGTGATGGTGGTGGGTGCAGCGAGGCCCAGTGAGTGGGGGAGGGGAAAGGGGAGCCGAGACCGAGGCCGCGAACGAGGCCGCGACCGAGAGAGATGATGGGGCATATGCTACCTTTCCCCACCGACTTCTCATAGCTTGCCAAGTAACTCGACTCGGTCGCAGATGCCATCCATTGTCAGCCAATCGCTTTCAGGTCCTCATCCGGAGACTTGCTCACAAGCATTGTCTCAGAATCTCTAGCAGAAATCGAAATGGCGATGCGGGCCCACAATCAAATGTCATGAGTGAAAGAAGGGATCTGGATCTAGACTACAAGGTTGTTTGCATTCGACAAAGGGTAGTAACAAGCGACTTGAACGGTGACACAGTGGCGGGAGGCGGAGGCCGCCGCCTCCCGGAGGGGAAAAAAAAGGGGGGGGGGGGTACGTCTCTGAGCTCTGAGAGCGGAAGCCGTCGCCGCGCGGGGGGTGTACGTCTCTGAGAGCGGAAGCCGCCGCCGTCCGGGGCCGGGTTTACGTCTCTGAGAGCGGAAGCCGCTACTGCTGGTAAGGCACCGCTGGGGCGTAGGTGGGGGTGGAGACCTTGACGTCCTTCTCGGACCCGTCCTGCTCGACATCCGTGTCGGAGCGGCGGGCGGCGGTGACGGCCATGGCGGTCTCCTTGTCGAGCTTGCGCCAGGTCCAGTAGCCCTGCTGCTTGCAGCCGCGCATGTGCATGTACAGGCCGTACCATGCCACAACGGCGAAGCCAACGATGGGAACGAAGAAGGACTTTCGGGTGCTGGTCTTGTCGGCCACAACGGCTTGAACACTCGGGTACCAGGCACCTCCCGACACACCTGCGGCAACGAGAGCGCTTCCGAGCTTCTGGTTGGAACCGAGGTTGGAGGTGGCGAGAGTGAAAATAATGGGGTAGCAGATCGACTCGAAGAAAAAGATGAGCATCACACATGCGATGCCACCGGCTCCAGGAACAACTGCGGCCAGGATCGACATGACTACTGAGCCAATGCCGAAGATGAAGAGCATCAGAGCTGCGTCGACCTTTGCCAGAATGGGGACTCCGAGGAAGCGCGCGATCGTAAACACGGCCAGAGTGACCGAGAAAAGGTCTGCTGCTCGACCGACAGTGATGTTGAGACCCGGCTGCTCGACGTAGTAGTTGATCGTAAGCGACGCAACCGCCACTTGCGAGCCAACATACATAAACTCTGCGAAAGCACCGTAGATGAGGTGCTTCTGAGTCCAGATGGAGACGGGCTTGGCATCGATGGCGGCATTGACCTCCTGCTTGACCTCGGGAAGCTTAGCAATGAAGAAGAGCAGGTTGATGACGCAGCCGAAGAGCGAGATGCCGAGGTAGACCCACTGGAGGTGGTTGAGGGTGTGCGAGTGACCGGTCTTGAGGAAGGTACGACCGGCGATGATGGGGCCGAGGACGGAGGCGACACCGTTCCAAGACTGGGCGAAGACCAGACGGAAGGCGGCCATGTCGGGTCCACCGAGGACGGTAATGTACGAATTAGCGGCCATTTCGAGCCATGCGAGACCCGAAGCGGTGACGAAGGTGCAGACGAGGAAGCCAGGGTAGGAGTAGTAGACAGCGCAGGGCCAGAACATGATGGCGCCGAGCGAGAAGAGACCGAGACCACCGTGGATGCTGAAGGGGTAACCGTACTTCCTCGCGAGAGGGCCCGAGATGGGACCGTTGACGAGGTAGGCGCCGAAGTAGCATGCCTGGAGACCGGTGGACTGAGCCTTTGTGAGGTGGAGCGAGTCCTGGAACGTCTTGTTGAGCGAGTCGAGCAGACCGTACGACAGACCCCAGACGAAGAAGAGGGACGAGACGAGGGCGAAGCTGAAGTAGAGCTGGCTCTTGGTGAGCGTGTCGGCGGTGACGGCGCGCTCGGCGGCGGGGCCGTTGTTCTTGTTGAAGAGACCCATGGCACTAGAACTACAGGGCTCAGAGTGGGACCCGAGCTGGTATATGGAAGGTTGAATGGGAAAGGGAGGACGTCTTGGGCCCGGACAAAGTGGTACGCGAACGGGGTAGACTTTATAGGCGCGAGCGGATGCATAGGCTTACGGAGGAGGAAGCGAGACAGGCAGGCACAGACGGCAGAGCGATTCTTTGCATGGTACGATCGATTGTGCATTACGAGGGAGGACCAAGGCAGGAGGCATGGGGTCGGGGAGCGCGGGCCCCCACAAAAAGTTTGGCCGTGCAGCTTTCCCCACATCCAAGTAACGACATGTTGGCAAGCGAAGCGCACGATTGGATGGTCATCGGTGGGAGATGCATGCCCAAGAACTCCTGCTGTTGCATGGCGAGTGGCAAGATGCATCCTGTGATGCTGGTCATTAGCGAGCGCGGGGGGAAGCAGCAGAGGCCGAGGCGCACACCCCACACGTCTCGGTAGTGCATCGCAGCTTCGCGTCAATTTGTGCCGTCAAAGCTCGGCACTTGAGCAGTCGGCATTCCAAAATAAAAATAAAAATAAAAAAAGCGAGCCGCGTGGGGCAGAAACGCGGGGGAGGACGTCGTACAGGCCCAAAGGCGCGGGGCTAGCGTGGCGCCATGTGTGCGTTCCACTGACTACAGGCTTCCGACGGCAGAACCATTTGACATGACAAGGGTGCCGAGATCAAAAAAGGCGGGCAAGATGAGAAGCAGGTCTGTGATTGGTGGAGAGGGGGGGAGTCAAGCGCCCTACGGCCCGGGCCTGTCATTGTGTGCCGGAGGAATCAGTGGGTTGCACATTGCGACTGACCAACGGCGCAACGAGTTGACCGGCGCCTCACTGAAAAGGTGCCAACGCGGGAATCGACACTGGCAGTGTCAGGGTGGGGACCGAGACGCGTCGAGCGGCTCCAGGTCAGCAGTCGCACAGTGCCGGGCAAAGTGTCATCGCGGCGAAACTTAGCGCCGACGACCGATGCATCAGTCCCGCTTCTGCTCGCCGGTCACCCCGCTCGACGGACGAGGTGCATTTGAATCAGGCATAACTGGGCAGCGCCGAAAGCATGCCCTGCTGGAATTATGGATTTGCGGTCATGCGGACTACCCCGCTCGTCCTCGCGTTCGACCCCGGCTCCCAGCCGCCCTGTTTTACTCGCAGCTTACCCCACACGTAGGCATGACAATAACTCAGCCGCTCGATTACGCTCGATTTCTCGTCAGGGTGGACAGACGTGTGCAAAGCCTATCTGCTCGGTGCTGGATACCAGAGCCAACTCGATGCTCGATGCTCGACACACGATGGTTTTGCTTTTGTTCATCGCCATCTCTTCCCCGTCGTTGCCGGTGGATTTGAGCGGGGTTCGACCTGATCGCATTGTGGCTTTTCGCGCATGTGTTCTCCCGACATTATGCCGTGGTGAGAGGAGGATTGTGCAGGATTCCAGTCGTCGTGTCGCATCGTATACCCGGGGGTTCTGCGGGGGTTGCGCATTTGGTACTCCGCTCGGTCAAATTTCGCCCAAGCCTCTGCCTGCCGGCTTGACTCCGCAACGCCGCCACGCGTTGCTGAGCCTCTGAGGTCGCGCCTTTCGCCCGCTAACGCTGCCAGGCACGAATCGCCTTTCCACCGAGAATACTCCTCGCTCCGCCCGCATACAGTATGCTAGCGCACTTTCCGGACACACCCCGGCTCAACTCTGACTCGATGCGTTGAGACAAAGATCAGGATGCGATCGATAACAACGTAGTCGGTTGCGTGAAATGACAATAGGCTCTTTTGAAAGGATGAAGAAAGCATTCGTCGTACGGCAAGCGTCCCCGAAGATATGCGGGGAAGGCGTTGGCCGTGCGGCTCGGGTGAGGTTGCGGACCTGCGGAAGCTCGACGCGAGCCAAGCCTTTTTTTTGCGGCTCCAACCCGCGTCGATCCCCTTCTCGTCCGCAATTGTGTAACCGCAACTGTGTAACCGCACTCGCCCCCCGCTTTGCCCCCCTCGTCCCTGCCAGCCTTGAGGTGCCAGCCTCGGGCTTGACCTCAAAACCTGACCTTTCGCAGTCCGACAGAGCCGCTCCCCGCTTCGCAACCATCGCCACACCTCTTCCGTTTCCCGATGCTCCATCGCAATAATCTCGTCCGCTCGGATGACGATCGGCGATATTGACACAGGCTACCTTCGTGCAATATCAACCTCATATGCACTGCATGTCTCCGTTCCACCACGGAAGTTGCGAGAATTCAAGGATTTGAGGAGGTCTCTGACGAAGAGGTCTCTGGCGGAAAGGAGAAAAGCACTCCTGCGATGCGTGTCGATCTCGCAGGTCTTGATCGAAAGTATCAAATGCTGACTCTGAGCTTACTGTTATTTAGCCTCGGCACCAGCATGTAGCCTCGGCACCAGCATCCCCTTCTCAAGCTTACAGACAAGGAGAGTCTTCACGAGTCCCAGAAGGCCTGAAGGCTCCTCACTATCCCGGAACCAGCCTGCCCTGACAGTTTCTCTCCACTCAAAATGTAGCCGCGCAACGTCAAGCGAAAAAAAGTGCTACTGCCTCGAAGGCATTCGGCGGGTTCATTAAGCTTCGCCCTACGTACAAGGGTGTGCTGAGCTATCCGCAGGTGATGTCTGGGTAGACGTCGAACCTGCGCTGCGTGCTGATGGGAATGTTTCGGCGCGTCTGTGCGACCTCTTCGGGATCGAGCGTAAAGTAGAGCGTGTCCTCTTCCTCTGCCAGTTTCGCCTTGACATCACCCAGCGGACCTACGACGGTGGAGTGGCCCCAGGCAGGATACGCCTTTTCGCCTTGGCGCCAGCCGTCCTTGTCGGTGAGCTGGCCGTCCAATGCTTGCTGGCTTGGGCGTGCCGGGCTGCAACCGAGCGTGTACACCTGGTTATCCGTAGCGCGCCCGCGCAGGAGCAATTCCCAGCTCACAGGGCCCGTCGTAGTGTTGAAGGCGCCGGGGTAGATGATGCATCCTGCGCCGAGACGACCAGCGATCATGGCGGGCTCGGGGAAGCGCAGATCATAGCAGATGCCCAGGCCAAAGCGTCCGAGGCTGCAGTCGAAAAGCGTGACGCGGTCGCCACCCGCCAGAGTCTCGCTCTCCTGGAACGTCATCTTGCCCGGAATGTCGATGTCGAACAGATGCAGCTTGCGGTGGATGCTGATGAGCTGACCCTGCTCGTTGAACACGCACGACGAGTTGTAAATGTTGCCCGTCAGATCGTCTCGCTCCGGCACGCTCCCTCCCACCAACACCACCTTGGCCTCGCGCGCAGTCTCCGAGAGCATCTTGAGACTCGGCGACAGCTTCTGGATACGCTCATCGATGTCGACGGGCTTTCCGATGCCTTTCTCGCGCGCAAGTCTCGATTCCGCACTCGGATCGGTGGAGGCGTCGATGGTCCAACGAATCTCCTCTTTGCCCTTGCCCATGCGAGCCAGTGCCGAAGGAAGCGGCTTCTTGATCTTCTGGTAGGCACCGCCGAACGACTCGGCGTATTCGGCAAAGTACTTCACTCCGTATGGCGAGTTGAAGCATTCGGGTAGAACGACCATGCCCACAGGCGCCGAGATCGAGGCCGTTGCACCGGGACGCGTGGCTGCCGCTCGTAACACTGCATCGCGTGCACGCTTGAGGTTGAAGGCCTTGTCGAAAGATGTCGAGCCCAGCTGAATCAGCGCGACCGAGGTCTTTTGAAGCGAAAGAGTGGGTGCTGTCGACATTGCTGGAATGCTGAGTGACAGTCGGTATGGTGGTTTTGGTCGAGATCGAGGCCGAGCGAGATGCGCGCTTTGACGAGTGACGCTTTTCGGCCAATTCCCCGGCTTTGGTCGATTCTCGGGTCTGAGCGCGAATCGGGGGCTGCCTCCATCCCGATCCTTATCTGATTGATGCAGGGCCCAACGCTGAGTCGGCTGCCCTCGGCTAATGGCGGCAGCTAGGGTCAAGGTTCGATACCTACCGTTCCCACGGAATGACTCCTGCCAAGGAAGCCGGAAGAAAAGCCAGCATCCGAAGGTTGCCCTTCCACTTGATGTTCCGCTACCATCATCACAGCACGGCAAGGCATACATCGCAATCGAACAATCTCTCCTGGCTTCGAGCATGAGTGCGCAGCGATCCAGCAGCTTGTCCGAGCTGCGCCGTGGCGCCTTCTCGTCCAAGAAGCTCGTTCACATGCTCTCTCCACCAAAGATCTCGCCTCTCTCGCGCATCATCCTATCGCTCACTGCCATCAGCGGCGTGACGGTGCTCAACTCTTTCCTCGGAGGAGCACTCACAGTGGCGCTGCCCTCCATTGCAAAGTCGATTGGCCTGTCGCAAGAGTTGCTCTCGTGGCCGCTCTCCATGTTCTCGCTGGTGAGCGGTGCGTTGCTGCTCATTGCCGGCGCCATGGCGGACGCATTCGGACGCAGACGCGTCTTCCTCTTGGGTGTCTTCGTCTTTGCGGCTGTCTCGATCACCACCTCCTTCATGCAATCTGGAACCGGCCTTATCGGATGCTGTGCCGGTCTAGGTTTGGCCGCCGCCATGCTCATTCCGGCAGGAGTAGGCATCCTTGGCAGCTCCATCCCGGAAGGTCCCATCAAGAACCGTAGCTTTGCATTGCTCGGCGCTGCTCAGCCTATCGGCTTCATTCTGGGTCTCATCCTCGGTGGTTTGCTGGCAAACAACTGGCGCATCATCTTTTGGATCCTCGGCGCTTTCGCTATCGGCCTCGGAGTGTGTGGTTACATATCGCTTCCCAACGAAGGCGAGGAACTCATCCCGACCGCTGCAAACTCGCGAGCCAATTCCGTCCTTAATCTGCCCACCAACGCGGCCGCAGTCTCGGCCGAAGGACGTGCCTCCACCACCTCGGTCCCGCACAATCTGGACGAGCTTCCCGCCTCCGCGGGCTCCGTTCACGGTGCTGGCGACGGCATCAGCCGCTCGATGCGACTCAAGACTTTTGACTGGTTCGGCGCTTTCATGTCCACCAGCGGGCTGGTAATGCTGACTTTTGCACTCGCCGATGCCGAGACGGCACCGCATGGCTGGAAGACGTCTTATGTGCTGGCGCTTCTCCCGACATCCATTGCGCTTCTGGCCGCTTTCATCTCGTGGGAGCGATACCTCGAACGCAGGCAGCGCACCTACGAGACAGGTGCGTCTGTCGCCGCGACCAAGATCCAAACACGCAATGCAACCTTCTTCAAGGCACCACCCACCGCGCCTCTGCTGCCCCCAGCCATCTGGCGAGCGCCTCGCTTTGGGGCGGTACTGCTGGTCATCTTCCTCGCCTGGCTCTCGTTCAACGTCATGTCCTACCTCAGCACGCTCGTATTCCAAGAAGTGCAGCACATCTCGGCCACCAAGACATCGCTCTTCTTCCTTCCCATGGTCGGCATGGGTTTGGCGCTCAACGTTCTCGCTGGTGCTGTCGTCGGAAGGGTTGCGGCTGTCTGGCTGATCGTGGGAGGTGCCGCAGCTGGCGCAGCAGCTTGTCTGATCCTGTCTCTCGCGGTGGCTCCGGACACTCCGTACTACAAAGCCATGCTTTACGTCCTCATCCTCCAGGTTGGTCCGGATGTGTTTTTCCCAGCGGGCTCTTTGTACAGCTCCAAGTCGGTCGGACGACAGCATCAGGCACTTGCGGGCTCGCTGTTCAACACTACCATTCGTGTGGCGACTTCGCTTGGCCTGGCCATCTCATCGACCATTTCAACATCCGTAACCAAGGCTGCGGTGTCCAGTGCCAAGAGCCATACAACGCTACTCCTCTCCCGAGGCCTTTCGCTGCATCCATCTATGCTGCTCACCGGTTCGTCTCTGGTCAAGCGTGCAGGTGGTGCGGCGGTAGATGCGAGTGGAAGCGAAGCGGTGCCCGTGGAAGCACTGCTGCAGGGATACAAGGCTGCGTCCTGGTTCTGCTTTGCCTGCTCTGTCATGTCGATCATCGTCGCCCTGGCACGATTGAGGTCCATCGGCATCGTCGGTGGAATGGAGGGCAAGGTCGAGGATAGCTCGCTCGATCCCACGCGTCCAAACTCGCCCTCTTTGCCCCAAGACGACGGCGCCTACGAGTTGAGGACCGTCGTAGAACCCCGAGACCGCAAGAAGGAACCCACCCAAGCTTCATCCACCTCGGCACTACCGCGTCGTTAGAAGAAAATGCCAGACTCCTTTGCATCAGTTCCTCAACAACATTTGCGCCCATGACCTCTAATCAACGCTCAGAAACGTGGCCGACACGCAACACAGAACCAGGCGGAAAATCACGGTTGACGTGTGTTGTGGTATTAGTGGGTGGTAGCCGTCCGGTATGATGAGCTACATCGGTATGCGGTGAGTGCGAGTGCGGACGAAATGGCCGACGAAAAGTGCAGAGGTAGTACAGATGGAGGGGGCGGCAGAGGGGGAGAAGGCGGGTCTATGCAAGAGACGAAAAGAGAGAGACGCGGGATAACACTACAGAAAACCGATTCAAGAACCGTGAGAAGTGGGGCAAAAGAATGAGAAAAAAGTGAGAGCGAAAGAGAAAAGATGGTGGTAACACATGAGGAGAAGAAGAAAGAACGATTGCGGGATACGATGTTGAATCGAGCATTTTTGGGTGGTTGGGAGGATCAACAAGCTAGGCCCAAGCGGAAAGCACCGACGGCTTCACATCGCTTAGAACTTGAGCTGCTTGGGCTGCTCCCACGAGAACTCGGATCGGCCAAAGTGACCACCGGCAGCGGTGGCCAGGTACTGGGGCTTCTGCAGGCCGAGGTCCTTGACAATGACACCGGGGCGCAGGTTGAAGTTGTCGCGGATGATCTTGACGAGCTCCTCGTCCGACTTCTTGCCGGTGCCGTACGAGTCGACAAAGACCGAGAGAGGGTCGGCGACACCAATGGCGTACGAGAACTGGACGAGCACACGGCGGGCGAGGCCGGCGGCGACGAGCGACTTGGCGACCCAGCGCGCGGTGTAGGCGGCGGAACGGTCGACCTTGGAGAAGTCCTTGCCGGAGAAGGCACCACCGCCGTGGGCACCCCAGCCACCGTAGGTGTCGACGATGATCTTACGTCCAGTGAGACCGGCGTCACCCTGGGGACCGCCAATGACGAAGCGGCCCGAGGGCTGGATGTGGTAGATGGTGTCGTTGTCGAGGAGGTTGGCGGGGATGACCTTCTTGACGATCTTCTCCATGATCTCGGAGCGGAGGTCCTCGGTGGAGATCTCCTCGGCGTGCTGGGTGGAGATGACGACGGTGTCGACGCGGAGGGGGATGGTGGCGCCGCCGTCCTTCTTGTACTCGACGGTGACCTGGGTCTTGGAGTCGGGGCGGAGCCAGCCGAGGGTGCCGTCGCGGCGGGCGGCGGACATGGCGAGGTTGAGCTTGTGCGAGAGCATGAGGGTCATGGGCATCATCTCGGGGGTCTCGTCGGTGGCGTAGCCGAACATGATACCCTGGTCACCGGCACCGTGCTCCTCGAGGGAGCCGTGGTCGAGACCCTGGGCAATGTCGGGCGACTGCTGCTCGATGGCGACGAGGACGTTGCAGGTCTTGTAGTCGAAGCCCTTCTCGGACGAGTCGTAGCCGATCTTCTTGATGGTGTCACGGATGACCTTCTGGTAGTCGATCTGGGCCTTGGTCGAGATTTCACCAAAGACCATGATCATACCGGTCTTGGAGGCGGTCTCACAGGCGACCTTGGAGTAAGGGTCCTGCTCGAGGCAGGCGTCCTGTGAAGCGCGAAGAAGCGGGAAAAGGAGATTCAAATCTGGTCAGCTGTCTGTCGCAAATGCCAAATTGAAGCGATTGGGCTGTTGCTGCAGGTCTCTGGATCAGAATGAGTGATCTTTCGGATCCCCTGCATCGGACTGCGCCTCGCATTTCGGGATTTCTGATCGAACCATTGCAGGAAGCTGGTCGTGCTGCTTCCGCAACAATCCCGCACTGCCCTGACGAGGCGACGCCGCAAATGCAGCAATCGATCCGCGAGACAACGGAATTCATGCCCAGGTTCATAAAAGAAAGATACTTACGAGGATGGCATCGGAGACCTGGTCACAGATCTTGTCGGGGTGACCCTCACCGACGGACTCGCTTCGATGCAAAATCGCGGCAGACAGCAAAGCGCAAGACGACTATGGTCAGCAGCCGTGCTCGGAGGGGACAATATATCCGTCTGAATCCGTGAACGAGATACTTACGAGGTGAAGAGGAAGTGACCCTCGGGAAGAGTGCGGATAGCGGGAGCCATTTTGTCTATGTATGACGGAGGGGGGTGAGGAATGATGGAAGGGGTATTGGTGGTAATGGAGAAGAAGGGAGAGGGATGACGTGCAGGGTTGGGGATGGGGGTCTACGGAGGTAAGTTAGCGTAGCGTCGACTCGCATTCAGCAGCAAGCAAGCACGAGCAGGCGTGATTGCAAGGCGCAACGTGCCGAGAGGCGAAGCCCAGCGATCCCAATCGAGAAGAAGAAAAAAAAAGCACGGACGTGTTTGACGTGACATGGCACACGCCAGGCACTTTGCCTGTCAATCAGGGTCTCAGCGGCGGATGCAAAAGTTGGAAGAAATCGAAATTCAACGCCACAGCGAGAAGAGGCGAATCAGACGAAAATCATCCCATCACGGCTCTAGCTCTGCAGCCCAACACACAGCTGCTGCAGAGTTCCAAGCTTGGTTGAGAGACAAGCACTCACGCGTGGAGCCGCCGCTCAACCTCTCCCCAAAGTAGTGTCGTCCCGAAAGCCGGCGTACCGCAGCGCAGCGCAGCGAAGCGAAGCGCATCGCAAGCTTCTCATTCACACACATGGCCGCTTCTCCCACATGCAAGGCTGGCCAGAACGTGCTCATCCTCTTCTTGCCTTTTGGCCACAGTGCGCAGCCGCTCGCACAACATGCACAGATCACCTCCTTGATTCCTCCTGTCTTTCTTGCAAGAAAGCCTGAGAAAGCAGTGCTTCGTTGAAATGCATCTGCATCGGCTGTTGTCCACGAGAATGCCTCGAATGAAAGTGCTTTCCGACTTCGATAGGGCGGCTTGACCGTAGCTTCGTGACTGGGCTTGCAGCTCCCCTGCAACCTGCGCAGCGATGGCGTGCTCGCGGCTTCGCGCTCTGTCAAAATCGTCCGTCACATCCGAGATCGCGATTTCATCCGCATTATCGGGCAGCTTCAATCGGCACGCCGATTCCGATCGGTCTGCGCTTCACCACGTGATCTTGTCCGCTCTGATTTCTTCCACCTTTCGCAAAAAGTGAAGTGCGGCTGGGCGGGCTCTTCTTCGTCATCCGCAACGGCGAGCACCACCACCACCCTTGTATCTGAGCCCTACACATCGCACCACAAGCTTCGTTGGCATCTCGCCTCAGCACACGCTCCAGTGCTTCCGACGCACGACTGATCCCGTCACTCGCACATCCTCGACAGCATCACCACCAACCGCCGCTGCGGTCCACATTCGCCGCCATGCGCAAGGCGAAAGTTTTCAGCCACGAGACGATCATGCCACGCATGTCGTGGTCGGCGCGCAACCTGTACAACATGATCGCGCGCTCCACCGTCCCCTTCCACGCCTCGCAGACCTCGTTCACCAAGACCTCGCTCACAATGTACCAGCAGCGATGGCGCTCCAAGCGCTTCCTCCGCGCATACCACGGCGACTGGATTCCAGAAAAGCGCTTCAAGCGCTGGTTCCTCCCCACCGAACTTCCCAGCTTCGTCCCGCCCCAGGTCTCCGCCGCAACCGCCTCTGGCGTCTCCTCGGGCTCGTCCACCTCCGGTCCTCGTCGCGGCGGTCTGTTTGACAAGGCGCTCCAGGCGCGCAGGGCACCTGCTGCCCCCGCCGCTGACGCACCGTCCGCATCCGGTTCCAGCTCGTCCTATGCCACCGTCACACAGCAGAAGGCGCTCGAGGAGATGGACGCCATGCCCACTGCATCTCTCTTCATGCGCGACATCGAGCGCCGACTGGATGTCGTCGTCTTCCGCTCGTGCTTTGCTCGCTCCGCCTACGAGTCCAGGGCCATGGTCGTGCAGGGCAAGGTCAAGATCAACGGAACCAAGTGCTCCAACCCCAACCAGCTGCTTCAGCCCGGTGATCTCGTCAGCGTCGAGCCATCTGCCGTTCCCATGCTCAGCGAGGAGCTCGCCAAGAAGGCAAAGCAGCAGAGGATCAACGACATCGTCTCGGGCGAGGCCGAGGCCACCGAGGCTGCTCAGTCGAGCGAGGCTACCGAAGCCAGCGCAGAGTCTGCTCCGGCTGCCGAGGTCAAGGAGGGCGAGGCTGCGGCTGATGCCTCCACACAAGCGCCGGCCGAGGCTGAGGCTTCGTCCGAGACCGCTGGTGACAAGACCGATGCTTCTGCGGCTCGCGCGGACAAGGACAAGGGCAAGGAGAAGGAGAAGATGCTTCCTCCTGGAGTGCGACCTTTCACTCTGCCGGACTATGCTGCGCCTTTCCTCTTCGTGCCACCGTACCTTGAAGTGTCGTTCGCCACATGTTCGGCGATCTACGTGCGTCACCCGAGCATTGTTCCGTACAAGACGGTTGGTGCGGATGGAAAGCAACGCTGGACGTTCCGAACCGATCTGCCTTCGCCCTATCCCGCCGGTGGTGAACTCTACTCGATGGCGTGGGAGCACTACACGCGCAATGCGCCGCGCACGCGTGCCGATGCACGACGCACCAAGCTCGAGGCCCGCGTAGGCCGCAACGGTTTCGAATCGCAGCGCGCAAAGGACCAGAACACAAAGCGATCCGCCCTGCGTAGGGGCTGGGGAAGGACAAAGCCCGTCGAGGGCTGGAGAAGACACCTTGCAGCCGCACAGGCTAGGCAAGCAACAAAGACCCAATCACCTCGTGTCGTCGCTTAACCGAATATCGTCAGCTCGTCTCATGTACACTCTTTCCTCACCACCGAAAATTGCATCCGACTTGCATCACTCAACTTTCTGCCATGCGGCTTTGCGTGACGATAATGCATTGAGAAGAAAGCTTTGTCTTTGTCGTTCTCGATTGATTGACCGTGATCTAGGCGGGATGGCTTGGCTCCTCGTTGCCAGGCCCTGGTGCAGATTCTGACCCAAGTGTGGTGTTCGGTTCAACGCCCATCGTGACGTCTTGCGCTTCGTCCCGAGGACCGACGCCCTCATTTGCGGGCTCGGCGACAACATCACCTGCGGAAGCGGTGGACGACGGGGTAGCCGCATCGGAACGGATCAACGAAAGCAGCTCGGACTCGTACGTCAGATTGTCGTCCGCAATAGCCGCCTTGACCTCGTCCGAGATGAGATTCTCCTCCACCATTGCCGTTGCGTCACTTGCATCTTCAGCGCGAGCGTAGACGACCCAGAACACCGAGAGCGACGGATCTTGCGGTCGGCCCATGACCACATCCTCGCGCGGCACCTGCACAGCGCGCCCACTCGCCACCTTCCACCACGTGCCATCGGGCTGCTTGACGTACGAGATGCACCGGTTGCCCTCGTGGCAAAGCACAGCACATAGGTCGTATGCAAGCTGCGTCCATTCCGGATTCGCCGCCTCGCGCCGCGCCTGCTCAGCCACCGCTGCACGTTTCGCATCGATCTGCGCGCGGATCTTGGCGATCAATCGATCCGTCGCAGCCAAATCTGCCTGAACCGCGTCCAGAATCTTAGCGATTTGAGGCGCAGCTTCGCCGAGCGACGCCGTTCGGATGGCATCGCCGCCAGGAACGCTCGAAGCGACTTGCTCAAAGTACCGCTTGGCGCCCTGAAGGACTTCGGTGCTGGGCCGGCCAGCGTCGCCCACAAGCTTGCGCTTGCGTGCTTCGAGGTCTTGACGCAGTGCGTCGAGCCGCACCATCTCGAGATCGCGCAGCTCGGCATCCAGGCGCATGCCTTGCCGGCGGTCCCACATGAGCGAGTCGAGGTGGATGCGCTCGTTGATGGTGAATGGCGGCGGACTGGCGTCGAGCGACGGCACGGCGTGGTCGATGCCCATGCTGATGGTCCGCGCTGTTCGTGTGAGGAGTGCTCCCTCGCCATCGGATGCGAGAGCCGCTCGCAGGCACGAATACGTGTCCGTGTTGACCGAATCGTGTCGTATTTGGATAAAGCTGCGTTGCTGCTCGATCTTGGGCGCGGCCTGACTGGGCTCGGATGCGCCTTGCCGAGGCGAAGCTGGCCGGGTCAAAGCAGCTGCTCCACTCGACAGGAAGAGCGAATCGTCCATCCACAGGGCGTCCGTTTCGACCGGCTCAGCGCCCGGCGTATTCAGGATGAGCTCGCTGACGGATGCGACGTGCTTTCCGTAGCTCTCGACGAGAAACTCGTAAAACAGGCTGGCCACTTTGGCGGGCGGCGAGTGATCCGCGCCCCGGGCGATCGTCTCGCTGGGTGCGAGGTTCGTGACGTTTTTCACAACGCACAGCGGCCGTTGCGATAGCTGCGCAAACGCAAAGAGCGTCTGTATGCGCTGTGCCAGCTCAATGTGCGCTTCGAGTTGCGGTTGGGATGGCTCCGAGGCGCTTTCGGTGGGTGGAGCGCCTTTCCAGTAATTTGACAGATCGGCGCTGCGAGGATCGGCCGGTCGCGAGGCAAGGTATGCGCGACGAATGGGGGGCGCGGCGAAGAGAGCCTGGAGGAGGGCGGCAACTACTTCAAGGGACGCAAAAGGTGCCACCATGGCGATGGGCGCTCCTGATAAACGTCGAGTGTGCAGGTCGGTCTCGAGGTGCTGTGGGAGCGCTGGCGACCTGGCGCCGGAACCACTCGTTTGCATCAGGTCCTGGTGGCTCTGAACACTCGCCTCGAGTGCCTGTCGTAATTGCTCGTCTTCCGACATGCCGATGTCCTGTCGTCGTCATAGAGGTGTGCAACAACGAAATAAAGAGGCGGACAAAGAAGAAGTGCAAAAGTCAGCCACACGAGTCATTGAGATAGTGAAGGTGGACGGTCAGAGCTTCAACGCGCACCATGGTCCAACTTCGCCTGTTACGACCTCTCCGGCCCCGTGCTGTTCGCCTCGCTTCCCCAGAGCCTCGAGCGGCTCGCCGGCCATACGTCCTCGGCCGTTTGGACGGCTGGACCATGGTGTCTGAGATCGGTGCGATGGGAGCAGGCCTGGCGAGTTTGCTCCGATCGCGCAGACCATATCCATGCCCGTTGACCTGACTGCATCCGGGGATATGAGACGCAACACCCCTAGTACCATCGCCATTGATCTCTCCCGCCGCTGGTTCCTTAAACCAGCTGCTACCGTTGAATTCCTCATGCTCGGCCCAGAGCGAGTCGTCTCCGTTCGTCTGCGCGTTATGACCGGATCTGCGACGCTTCGGTGATAATTTGTGAGCACTTACACCAACTGTGCTTGAAGGCGCTGTTGGACGGTACGTCTGTTGGTCCTGCAAAGAGGCGGCCATGGCGCGCCTGAGGTCTTCGTCGGTATCTGCATCCTGAGTGAGATCTATGACGTCGTTGTGGCCAGGACGGTCGTTGGAAGGGCTATTCCGCGGTCGAACGGGCAGAGGCGATAAGATTCCCTGGTCGTCTTGGCGCCAGCCCTGGCTGGATGATGGCGGAGGACCCGGAGGTGGACCGTAAGCCGGACTTGGTGATGGCGTCCATCCTGTTGGACCGGTCTGCCCCGAGTGGTCGCCCTGAAATGGAACTACAGCTGTAGAAGAGCTTTGCGCGTTTGAGCTTGCAGATGGTCTCTGTTCAGGAGAAGCCGAAGTCAGCGGTGGTCATTGTCGGTATGAGATGCTTCCAGCGCGAATACCAACCTCTGGTGGTGGATCGTCAAAGAACGAGTTGACGGCCCTCTCGGTGTCCCAATTGGATCGTTCGAGCACTAAACCAGCTTGGAACTCGTTGCATCCCGTTATGGCCGATACTTGCTGTATCAACGCGGGTCGGTCGGACATGCTGCCAACGGTGATGCAGCCACAGGCAACGTTGGCGCTGGAGTCGCAAGGTGAAGATGAACGGGTGCAAAGGTGTTGGTGAGCGCCAGTCAGTGCGCAGTGCAACACTCTGCTTCCAACGCCAAAGAGCTATGTGGAGTGGAGGACGAGGTTTTGACGTATCGGCCGAAAAGGAGCATTGAGTGTTCTTCCAGATTTTTAGAGGCTCCGCTCGCGCTTCCGCTTCCGCTCCCGCTCGCGCTCTCAACGTCCAATTTGCACTCGCTTTGCTACTGCTCTTCTCACCACGATCATCTCACATCACACGTCGCACTTTGCTTCTCGAAGTCACAACGCCGATTCGCCGCCACGATGAGGTGCACAGCAGTCCAACTACTCAAGCTCAAGCCGTTGCCCGCTTCGGCGATTCCGTCGCTGCGCCTGCCGCCTGCGGCGTCTCGCAGCAAAGCGGCGTCGGCAGGCTCCGAAGCAGTCCGAACCAAGCCGACGATGGCCAACGTGGCGGCTGAGCTCGAGTCGAAGCTCATCGCACGCCAGGAGCTCGGCAGCAACGTGCGCTTCTCCAATCACATCAGCAACAAGGAGCTTTACTGGAAGGTTGGTTGTTTTCCAGGATCCTGTCGCTCGTTGCTGCCAGATGCTGACCCTTGCACCCCCTCCCGTCAAAATCACAGGTCTCCAAACTACAGCGAGACGTGCTCAAGAAGGTTCTGCGCGAAGCATGACCTCCATTTCCGTCTCGCTCCGTTCACCTTTTGTATTTGTACCAGCAACACCCAATCAGCATTACCATCAATTCTCTGGACAGGCAGCATCAACTTGCAGCAACCTCACCACGACACGGTTTGAGCATTTGCTTTGACCACAGGCTTCACTCTGGCACACGAGTAGCACGACAGGGTCGAAAAAGTAGCATTATAGGGTCTACATCATGGATACGGCGGCGGTCCTGCTTGGTTGAACTCAAGCCACAGGAAGCGACGACCAGCTCTGGGAGCCAAAGGTGGGCGTATGGAACGGCGCAGCATTTAGCGAGCTCGACGAAGCAGCCGATGTCAAGCTGTCGCATCTTGCGAGTCTCGGGCGATGCTCAGAGGTACGCCTGGATCGAGGCGGTGTCTGCATGAACGCATATGCGCACTGGCTTTGCGGATTCGCCTCGTCCGCGCGACCAACATCCGCTGGCGGCGAGGGCAGCGGTGGAGGAGGTGATGCAGCCCGGTCGTGCGCGTCCTTGGCTTGCCTTCGTGCCTCGGTTGCACTCAGACTCTTGGATCGCTTGCGCAGCGGATTGCGCGATGGACGCAGCGGCGGCGGAAGTGGAAGCGAAGCACCGCCGTTTGTGAGTCCAGTCCACTCGGTAGGAGATGGTGGCGAGTATGCAGCCGACTTGCAAGGCTCCCGAGGATACGGCTTGGATTCGGAGCCATGGCCGATCTGCGCCTTGAGTGAGGCGTAGGATCGATGGCCTGCGTCGCTTCTTGCTGCCGGGCTCGGGATGCGCTTCATCGAGCTCGGCAAGAGGATCTGCGGATGCACCATGGAATCTTCAGCACTCCAGGGCACCGTCAGACCACCGGCAATCTGAGCGTGGGCGGACTCGGTCAGCGTGTCCCACGTCGCTAGCGAGCCACCTGTCGCGTAAGACTCGGACGTCGACATGACCGAGAGCGAAGGCGACATGCTGCACGAGGCCGTATGCGCACCATCGAAGCCTTCACTCGACGTCATGCGCGCCATTCTCTGTGCATTCGACTGCATCGGAAACGTCAGGCCAGTGCTGTGGTCGGCAATCGTTGGCCACGAGGCGCTGGCGTCCTGATACGACGGAGTGTCGAAAAGTGTGGATGAGGGCGACTGGAACTCGGGCGATGATGGTGCGGTTGGCTCGCGGGACATGGCCATCTGGCTCTCGACAGCCAGGCAAACGAGGTCGGAAACACGCTCGAGCGCAGCCCTTTTCTGCTCTTGTTGCTGCTGCGTCGAGAGTCGCTGGCTCGACCGATGAGCCGTCCTAGCTTCTCCGGGTGGGTAGAAGAGATCGACAGAGTCTTGCTCGGCGTGGCCCGGCAAAGGATCGGGCTGAAGGTTGGGCTGAGCGAAGGGATCGATGAAGCGCTCGGCCCCCCACACTGCCCCCTCGTCGAGCTCTCGCTCGGATGGGAGCTCGGAGCGCGCCTTTTTAGAGAAGAGCGACTTGCGACGTCGCTGGACGCCCTCGTGAGCAGGGCCGTCGCTGGAGGTGGAGGTGGTGGTGGCGTTGGACGATCGACGTCGACCGAACTCCTTGCCAAGCCTGCTTGCGTGCGGGGCGGATGGGAGCGGTGGAGAGCGGAGCTGGTTGCTGAGACAGTGGGGCGAAGCAGCCGTGGACCAGCCCTGTTCGAGCGCCTCGTTGAGGTTGAGCGCCGACGGTTTGCCATCTACACCACTCGGGGCCGAGTCTCGCGAGAAGAGTCGGCGGCCCTTGGACGCCACCGCAGAGAGCGATGGCGGCAGGTATCGACGTTCGAGAGCCGGCATTATGACGATGCGTCGAGCAGTCGCTAAGGAGGCGAGGGAGACGGATGTTGATCAAGAGCTTGGATGAGATGGAAGGAGGGAAAGATGGTGGCTTGTTTGGAATCAGGCACGTCGCCATCCCAAACACAAACAAAGCCAGCTCAGGTGACGTCGGGCCACTCGATCGGCCCTTGACGCGGCGAGACAGGGTGGCGACTTGCTCAGCCGATGAGGGGGCACATGGGCACATGGGCATACCGGACGTTTTGCCGGCTAGAAAGGGGTGATTGCACGCTGCACGACGCCACCCTCGACCCCCGCGCATCGCTAGGCAAGGTCTTGTCGAAAGCGTCAACTCGCAGGGAGGCAAAGCGTGCGCCTGACCCGAGGGAGTGGACGCCGATACGGTGAGAGCAGCATAGCGTGGTTCGGGTCGGAAGGGTGCTGTATACGCGAGCTAGGCGTGCCTGCGAGGAGGAGGAGCAGTGCAGATAGACGACAGCAAGCGATGGGGACTCGCTTGCAGGAGCCTGGGAGGGGAACAGCGGCAATTCTTTGCACTGCATGACGGACGACAGTGACCTGTCAAAGCGGCATTCATTAACGCTGCCAAAGGGGGACGGGATGCTGTTCACAGCTCAGGAAGCCGAGTGCAGGTGCGAAGACCCGAAGGCTCAAGCGAGCATGAGAAAAGCTTTCCATCAGGCGATACGGTATACAAGCGCCAGTATGGAACACGATGGGAGCTAGCGAAGCGGATTAAATGCAAGGAGTGCCATCCTAGGCGGCTTCGCTAAAATGGCAGGTTGCACAAGCGAGCGGCAGGCGCATCTGGAGGTGAGATTGGCGACGGCTCATCGAGATGCAGGAAAGCAGCCGCTGTCAATCGGGCCGATTTCATGATTCCGACCTTCAGGTCCAAGGTTCCGGATCTAAACCGGACTGCCTCGACGAATTCCGGCACGTCATCCAAGGCTCTCTTGCGCCCTCCATTCGAGCCTGTCGAGACGACCGTCGAGACGAGGGTAACTTGAATGTGGGCGGCCACAGCCAATCAAAGAGGAGCAGCGACAGTCCCCGCAGTCAGGATCTGACGATTGCGCCGCAGAGTGACACTTGCCTAAATGAGGGCGGAAGCGTGGACATGGCACACGCGAGACCTCGGAGCTTCTTTTTCGATTTTTCTCTTCCGGACAGCTCTATCGGCTGGTGTTACGCGGTGCTCAAATCTCGAGATCTCGCTCTCTTGTGCCTCCGATGGAAAAGAAGACGGACGGGCTGAATTCCGAGACAGAAGCCACGCACACTTGCTGGGCTCAGGAGCACGCGTCGAGCGATCCGACCAACACAGCGATCCTGCCCGCGGGCGACTCTTTTTTCTTTTTCTTCTCGACGCACGTAGCTGCACCTGCTTGTGTTCAGCTGCACAAACTCGATTAGGCAGCAGGGTGCGTGCACGCTAAACAGCAGATCGACGCGGTGCAGCCAGCGTCAGAAAAAGCTTTGTTCTGGCCAGCTGGCTGGTTGGCTGGGTAGCTTTCCGCCGATTGGCTCCGCAACGACGCCGCCGTGTCCGTCGGCACTGGTGCAAGAGCATGCGAGCGTGCTGTACTCCAACTGGCTTCGCAGCAAACGGCGGGGAATGGCGAACAACTTGGTCCGAGGCAGGCAAGGCAGGCAAGTGCATCTTGCATCTCCGCTCCGCTCGGCCGCCTTTTGGATTTTTCCAGAGCCGCTGAGAGGCGAGGGTTTTTTGTACGTTGTACGCCCCAGCCAAGCCCCGCCCCGCCAACCAACACACCCAACACGCACACCCTCACACGCGACTGCCTCCCTGCCTGCCTGCCTGCAGAAGCACGCTGGCTCAAACTCCGGCGTGCTTCAACTCCCACCATCCTCCTGCTGTTTTCATCGACACCCCGCGTCCACCCACACAGCAGCCACCACTTTCTTCGCTGGTGGGCGATCGCATCGCAGCCCACCTCATCGTCGACCCCGCTTAAACGCATCACGGCGGCAGTAGTCCGTCTGTCTCCTTTCTACGCCGTCGCCTCGACCTATCGGCACTCCACGTGTCCTTGTTCTTGCACCATATCGGAAGCACGCAACGCGATCGCGACTCTCCTTCTTTGCTGAAGACCAGCCGTACCATGCATACCTTCGGCCTCCATTCACGCCTCTTCTAAAGTCGTCGTCGTACCGCCAACACTTGGCTCATTGTCCGCCATGTTGCGCGAACTCTCCAGGAGCCGAGACGACCCAACCACCACAGCCTCGATCGCCAGCCGAATCGGTCGATATCGCAGACCCAGCAACACGCCTGCGTCGCCCTCGGCGTCATTGCAACCATCCCCTTCACCGCGGCATGATCACTTCAACGATGCGTGTCACTCATCCTCCAAGCACACCTATCTCTCTCCCGAAGAGAGGCGGCATGCAGGCGGCCCAGCCTGGTCCGATGCCTCTATCTCGCCGCAGTCAAGCACAGCGGTATCGCCAGCCGTCAACTATGATCGTGAGCTGCCAGACCTACCGCCGGACGCGCTCTCGGACATCGATGCCAACCAGCTCGCCTTGCGGAACTTGCAAAGGGGCGACGATGAGGTGCGCTCCCGCCATCTTTCGCAGTACGAGTCCATGTCCGCATTCGCTGCGACCAGTCCGGCCCTGGCCCACCAAGCACCGCCCACCAAGCCCGACAACGCAAAGCAGTCCGCCGCACTCCGCTTCGCTTCAGCATCCACCTCGGCCGCTGTCTCCGCTGGTCTTGGTCTCAAAAAGCTCGGCAAAAAGGCATCCGCCGCACGACTGCGTCGTCCAAACACTTCCCAGGTCGCTCAAGAGAGGGAGGCGACCTACGCTGCTCTTCGCACTCCATCCTCCAATGCCGACCCACACGACGTAGCTCAATCTCCGGCAGCCACCAGCTACGCCTCGAGCTACGCCTCCCCCTCAGCCCACACCGACTCCTTCTGCGATAGCGCCGACCCCTCCATCGGACTGCCCTACGACGTCTCGCACAATGTTCACGTCGATGTAGGCCCGCACGGCTACACCGGCCTGCCAAATTCGTGGGCCCAGATCCTCCTCTCCGAAGGCATGGACGAGCATCAGATCCGACAAGATCCGCACACCGCCGCCCGGCTCGTCGAAGAGAGGACCGAGTACCTCGTTCAGCAGGCCGTCCAGAGTGGCGCCGATGCCGACGAGACTCGCCGCATCCTCTCTCAAAAGCTCGCAGCAGACCAGCAGCTCAGTGAAGCGCTCGCCGCCGCCTCGCCCTCGCGCTCTCGTTCACGTCGCGACAGCGTCCAGTCCAGCGCTAGCAGCTCTTACAGTAGCGTGCTTGAAAAGGGCTGGGATCTCGGCTCGCCGCCCAAGCAGCAGGCACAAGCCCAACAGCACTTCTCGCCACTGCCCGCCAAAAGCCCCCTCCTGCCGGACTTCGCCGCAGAAGACTATGACGATTGGGCTACTTCCCTCCTCAGCTCCATCCCCTCGGGCGCTACAAACGACAGCACCGCTGCGCGATCCGCAACCGCAGACAAGGCTTCGCGCCGTCGCTCCAGATCGGTCGGCGAGCTGGTGGCTCGCAACTCTCTCAACGGCCTCGGCATCGGCATTGCCGCCGACGCTACCCCTCGTCGTGCCGCCACCCGCGACAGGGACCTGTTGAATGCATCGAACGCCACGCCCAAAGCGTCCCATCGCCTTCGTGCCTCTGTCGGACTCGATGCAGAGAGCGCCAGTGTCACATCGACGTCGACCAGCAAGTCGCGCGACATGCGCACATTCAAGCAGGCTCAGAGCATCGACGAAGAGATGCAGGAGAGGCTTCGCGAGAGCCTCGACAGTGGCGAAAGGGATCCCGACGAGGATGACGAGGAGGTCGAGCTCGTCCAGATCGCCCAGGCTGCCATCGCCACCAAAGGCGTCTTGCGTCCCGTTCGCGCTTCTCAGTTGAGCGGTCGCAAGGTGTCGCCTTCGTCTGCAAGTATCGACTACAACAGCCCGCACGCTAGCCCCAATGCAAGCGTGGCGGATCTTCATTCGCGTCCAGCGCGATCTCCGCATGCACACGGCAGCACCGGTGCTTCCCGACCGCCATCGTCGCTCTCGGACACAAGGATGTCGCGCAGCGGATCCACCGACTCTTATGCTACCGCCAACTCGCATCCCGCCTTTGCCAAGCACGGCAGCCTCTCGCATGCACCGCCACGCATCTACACTGAAAATGTGTCGGTCTTGGCGGATCGTGACCTCGCTAGCTCGCCGCTCGAGACGAGCTCGTCGGGGCATTCGTCCTTCCGCATTCGTAGTCCAGCCCTGACTGTCGCAACCTCCTCGCTCGGACACACGAACCCGGCGGGTGCGATGACTCGCAACTCGCCGTCTCCAAGCCTCTCTGTGCGTGAGTCGGTATCTCCAGAGGTGCCGCCGAAGGACGTTGACTGGAGATCTCGCTCGCCTGCCCTTTCCGTCTCTGCGTCCGAGTCAGGCGACGGCGCTTCATCGCCCTCGACGGGCAACGCTGCTTATCGCTACGGCAGCAAGGGCCCTTCGTCGCTCGACAGCGGCCACGTTTCGGGGCACCAGACGCAGGACAGCTGGGCAAGCACGGCTCATTCCATCACTTCATCCGAGGGCAGCCACGGCGCTACACGCGGACTGGGTCTACGCGAGCGTCGCCATGCTCCGCCTCGCATCTATCCGCCTTCGACGTCGACTCGGTGGGCACACATGGCACATCAGGACGACAGCAGCAGTGCGTTGAGCGGATTCGCGCCCAGTCGCCGCTCCCAGCAGTCGCCGATGCACGCACCGACGATGCAGAGGAAGACGTCGGCGGATGCCCTGGCGAGGGCCGACCGCAGTTCGATCCGTAGCGCGCGCTCGGACGGAGAGTTCGCCGGCTTGGACTCACGAGACAGGCGGCAGCCCGGATATGCGTCGAGCGCCTCACCGACCACCGTGGACAATCGTGCTTCGCCATCCGGCTTCTTCTCACCAAAGTTTGCGCAAGGTCCACTGCCGAACGGAACGCGAGGCAGCATAAGCTCGGTCGGCACGTCGTCGAGAGATTCGATGGGACCGCCGCCTCCCCCGCCTCCCAAGAACTCGGTGGTGTTGCGCAAACAGCCAGAGTACATCCTTCCTGGAGCCGATGGATTCTACACGATGCCGGCGAACGTTGGATCGACGGCACGCGAGGGAAGCGGAAGCGACGCTGCCATGCTCAGCGCGGGCCGTCTTCGGCCTCCACCTCTGTCGCCTGCGCTGTCACCGTCGTCTTCCACCGAGGCATCCGACTACCATGCGACGATCGAGGAGTGGATGCGAGACGACTACTCTGACCGATCGCCGGCGACGACGAGCTTCTCGGCCACGTCGCCGAGCCCTTCGTCTAGCAGCCGAGACTCGCCGCTTCCTCCACTGCCCAAGGAGGACGAGGAAGGCACGTTTGATTCGGTGGCTCACGTTTCGCCCTACCTGCCCTCTCATCGGAGCCCGGCTCTGGAGCACAAAGTGGCCGAGCCGTCTGCTTCAGGCTCGGGAGCGGGAGGCAGGACTCGGCCCGCGGTGCTGGTGAGCTCGAACGAGGCGTCGCACCATGCATCGCAAGCCTCTGCCAGGGACGAAGCGTCGAGAGCACCGTCTGGAGGGCCACCGCGGCTGGAGCTGAGGGACTCGATTCGGGATGCAACGAGGCTGGAAGCGTACTATCCTCCGGCTTCGCCGGGCGAGTCGATCGAAGTGCTGGACGATGCAAGCTCGGGTCGCGGCGACAAGGCGGAGAGCAGCCGAGAGCGCAGCCGGGACGATACGCGATCTGTCATCTCGATCGGGCCGCGCGCGCTCGACGACGCACGGCGGTTCCCCGTGTCGATGCACTATGCGAGTGGATTCGACACGGCGTCGATGCTGGGCGACGACTCGGAGGCGATCCGGTCGTTCCGAGAGCTGATGCTGGCGCGGCAGTCGATGGATCTGGAAGACATGATGCCGATGCAGATGGGAGCCGAGGGGAGCGCGCCGCCCGTGCCGTCGCTGCCGAGCATGAAGGAGCTGGAAGCCAAAGTGGCAGCAGCGAGCCTTTCTCGCACCGGTGGCCAGTCAATGCGGACGAGCGACGAGTCGACGTCGAGCACGCGGTCGTTCGGGCGCGATGCGCGCAGCAGCGCTGCCTCTCCTAGCTGGTCCGAGACGGGAGCCGAGGAGATGGCGGCGAGGCTTCCGCGCAAGCTTTCGCATCTGGTGGTCGAGCTGGATCTGCAGCCTTTGCGTCAAGGTGTTCTGTGCGATTTGGAGATGATCGGGGATGGGGAGAGCGGCCCGGTGTTCGCGGCCAACGACGTGGTCAAGAAGCGTCGGGCAGCGATCAAGATGGTCAAATTTGGCGCGGACGCGGACGAAGAGCCGTCGGCCCGGCTCAAGGGATTGGTGAAGGAGGTGGGGGTGTGGCGACGTTGTCGACACGTCAACGTGCTGGATCTGTACTCGACGGTGGTTGCGGCGGATGCGATCTGGATGGTGCACGAGCTGGCGGAGCGGAGTCTTGCAGACGTGATCGCGTGGAAGGGGAGCGGGGTGGAGCTGAACGAGGCGCGGATGAGCCGGATCATGCTGGATGTGGTGGAGGCGCTGCAGTTCCTGCACGGCAAGCGGGTGCTGCACCGCGACGTGCGTTCGGACAATGTGATGGTGTCGAGCACGGGCGTGTGCAAGCTGAGCGACTTTACGCACGCGGGGGAGCTGGGGAGCGGGACGAGCTGGCGGCAGTCGGTGATCGGGACGCCGTACTGGATGGCGCCCGAGGTGATCAAGGCGGACCGGTACGACACGCGGTGCGATGTGTGGTCGCTGGGGGTGGTGCTGTGGGAGATGGTGGAGGGCGAGCCGCCGCGGGTGGATTTCCCACCGCTGCGAGCGATCACGCTGACGGCTACGCTGGGGCTGCCTGCGCTGACGGATGCGTCGTCGCTGTCGCACGAGCTCAAGTCGTTTCTGCACTGGGCGACGGAGATGGATGCGGAGAAGCGGCCGAGTGCCGAGATGCTGGCGATGAGCGATTTCCTGTCGGATCCGTGCAGCCGTGCGAGCATCGTGGCGCTGCTCGACGAGGCACGAGAGGCCGAGGCGCAAGCTGGGCGCGAGGAAGCGGCGGCCGAGCGCAGCAGCGTCGACGAGGACGGATCCCGACGCAGCGACAGCAGCAACAGCAACAGCAGGAGCAGCATCGTCGGCGGCGGCAGTGGCAGCGGATCGGGACGACGGGATAGCTGGAGCAGCGACTCGACTACGAAAGGATGACGGATGCGTCAGGACTGATACCCATGTTGCAGCTTGCAGCATTGTTGCCGCATCGACTTGCTTTCAATTCAGTACAATTGAGCCGTTGCTGCAAGTAGCGGGGAGAAGCCTGTCATTTCATGCATGAGAGTGGGTGATTCTGAGGCAGGGGCAAGGGATTGCATAGCTTCATGTGGTGGCGCTTCTTTCTTTTTGTGTGGACAACAATGGGGATCGCCATGGTGACGCGCGCGTGCGCGTACCGGAGGAGCGAGACAAAGCTTCTGGCTCGACTTGCCACAAGCACACAAAGGGGTTCTGCAGGCGTGGGAGTGGCGGTCGGCGTTGGGGAAGCGGCAGGTAAGAAGAAGGGCTCACGGGGAACGAGGCGGAGACGCGTGGTTCCCGTGCCCGTTCATCCCGAACCGGATCTAACATTTTCTTTGAGTTGCAGCTATGAGCCGGCCCAGAGGAATTCGCCGCAACCCTGCTTGTCTTGAGCGGGCGACGAATCTTTAGCCGGAGTCGCGCGAGAGAGAGAGAGAGAGAAAGGGACGACGACGACGCGTTGACCGCAGCGGCCGCCCAGCCCGGCTCAGCCAAGCCAAGCTCAAGAGGCGCGCACATTATGATTTTCTGGGCCGAAACGCACGGCGCCGTGCATTCCTAAACGCCTCCCAGCGGCTGATCAGCAGCAGCAGCTGAGCAGCAGCAACTCAGCAGCAGTCGATGCACCTCTGAACAAGCTTTTCCGACGACAAACGTGTGCCTGAGACAGCCAGTGGGCTAGCTTATCGACTCTCGAAACGTGGTGGGCAGAAGTATGTGTGTGTGTTTCGGTGGGTGCGGTGGGGGGGTGTGTGTGTGAATGTGTGTCGCTTTCTCAGCGGCGTCGGAAGGGATTTATTTCTTGATCAGCTTTCAGCCGCCTGCACCAACCAACCAACCGACCGACCGACCGAGCCTGGCTTTGACCACATCCCTCGAGTCGACAGCAGCTCTCCCAACCCCCACCATCCCTCTCTCTTCCTCTGGCTCGCTCTCTTGCTCGCTCTGAAAGCAAGCCCGCGCCCACGTCTGGCGAGTACCACCCTCTTCATCTTACCCCACTCCACACGCGTCCCCCTCCCCTTGCCGTGGCTCGCATTGCATACAACTACCACGCCCCTCAATCTGGCTACCTTCAGCAACTATCCAACGCGCCACCCCCTCTCTCTCTCTCTCGGAGCCATCAACGATCAGCGAAACCCGCCAAAGCCAAGTTCTTTTGGCTCCTAGCTCAAGCCAAGCAACGTCCACAAGCTGCCCCTCTCGCATCGTCGCAGGTCGACTGCTTATCTTGGCGTAGGCCTCCATCTCGCCCCCTTGGCTGTGACGATCCTCGCCGCAACAAAAGCATCTTTATCAGGCGTTCCATCGCGAGCCTGCCATCCCTTTGCATCGACATTCTATCTCTCTCTGCATTTTCCTTCGCATCCATTTCTTAACGCCGTATCGCATCACGCTTCCTCCGGATCCCTCTCGTCCAGCACAACAACATCGTCTAGCCTCGGTGCTGCTATCGGCTCATCTGCTTCGCACTCTCGTCAAGTTCCGCTTCATGCGCACAAAGTCTCTCTGATATCGTCGGCATCAGCTTACAATCGCACGCAAGCTACATCAAGCCTTTTTTCATCATGCCCGTGCCTACCGCAACACTCGGTCTCCAACCCGACGCGGCTCTTGCTGCTTCCGCTGCTGCTGCTGCTGCTTCGCTCGGCTCCACCTCTCGCTCCGTGTCCGGAAGCTCCTCCCATTCCAGCACCTCCGATCGTCTCACCTCCTCCTCCTCCTCCTCCTCCGCCACCACCGCGCGCAGGCCTAGTGCCGCTAGATCCGAGGCCTCGGCCAAGTTGAAGGCAACCTTGTCCGCCGCTGCCTCCGCCGATCGCTCCAATGCCGCAGCAACACCCACAGACACTGAACGTCTACCCTCCAGTGCGTCCATGTCCGCTTCAACATCCTCTTCGTCCGGCCCAGCATCATCTCAGCCTCTGCCAAGCAGCCAGACCCCGGTCGCTCTCGACCAGACGCTCGCCAATCACCCCGTCCATGCATTCAGAGCCGACTCCGCCAATCTGCCCGCCATGCCGGCACAGGCTCACGCCACCCAATCCGCGCCTCAGCCCTCCTTCCCAGCCTCTCCTTCCCACATCGACTCGTCGACGAACGGCTACCTGCCCCCGCAGATGGCTTCCAACGCTGCTCCGCTCTTGACCTCGCCCAGCCGCTCAGCTCCCTTGCCAGCCATGTACACCGCCACCGCCACCTCGCACTCGACGCCCTCGGCTTCGCCCAACGGTCGCATCCGTTCCCAAACCGCCGCCGCCAACGTCACCTCGCCACACCCCCCATCCGGCTACATGGCAAACGGCTCCAATGTCGGCTATCACGGTTCCCGAAGTATGCGCACCAGCCCCCAGATGCGCGCCTTGCCGCAGCATGCTCACGCTGCCATTCCCAACCTTCAAGGCATGGGCTCCAGCATCATGGCTCCCCCCTCGGCTCCCAGCTCCGTCTACGGCGGCGCCAGCGCCAACGCCAACGGCCACTCCACCATGCCAGCCACAAGTCCCGGCTACAACCACGCTCAGTCCGGCCCCCAGTGGGAGCGTCACACCACCGAGCTCACCAACTGCATCGTCGCCTTCCTCTCCCCCATCCTCCCCACCGAAGAGGAGTACAGGATCAAGGAAGCCACCCGCCGCCAGCTCGAGAGGCTCGCCAACCGCGTCAGCCCCGGCTCCAAGCTCCTCGCCTTTGGCAGCATGGCCAACGGCTTCGCGCTGCGCAACTCGGACATGGACCTCTGCTGCCTCATCGGCAAAGACCAAGACGGAAAGCCAACCACCCAGCATTCCGCCTCCGAGCTCGTCGAGATCCTCGGCCAGCTCATTCGCGAGGAGACCGACTTCACCGTCATGCCGCTGCCCAAGGCGCGCATCCCCATCATCAAGATCAACCGCTCCCCGACCACCGATCTCCCCTACGAGATCGCGTGCGACATCGGCTTCGAGAACCGCTTGGCGCTCGAGAATACGCGCCTGCTGCTCAGCTACGCCATGGTCGACCCGCCGCGTCTGCGCACCCTCGTCCTCTTCCTCAAGGTGTGGGCAAAGCGCAGAAAGCTCAACTCACCCTACATGGGCACGCTCTCCTCGTACGGCTACACCCTCCTCGTGCTCTACTTTCTCACGCACGTCAAGAAGCCCGCCGTGCTGCCCAACCTGCAGCGCGTGCCGCCCACGCGGCCCATGCAGCCCGACGAGATGGAGCTCAACGGCAACAACATCTACTTTTACGACGACGTCGCCACGCTGCGCAAGGAATGGGCATCGCAAAACACCGAGAACGTCGGCGAGCTTCTCGTCGACTTTTTCCGCTACTTCTCCAAGGAGTTCAGCTACGCCCGCGACGTCATCAGTCTCAAGTCCGAGACCGGCCTCATCTCCAAGGACGCCAAGACCTGGAACGCCGAGCTGTGCATCGAGGATCCCTTCCAGGCAGGCTACAACGTCTCGCGCACCGTCACCAAGGACGGCCTCTACACCATCCGCGGCGAGTTCATGCGCGCCAGCCGCTACCTCACCAACATGCGCGGACAAAAGATCTCGGTGCTCATCGCCGAGCTGTGCGAGGAGCGCGAAGACAGCCTCAGCCGCGCACCCGATGCGCCCGGCTCGATGCAGCGCTACCCGTACAATGCGCACCTCGGCGTGGGCGGGCCGAACGGCGCCGGCTTCTACAGCTCGGGTGCCAACGGAGCACGTCATTACCGCGACGCGTACGGCTCGCATCGACGCTACGATGCACCCAACATGAGCGGCTACGGCGGCAGCTTTGCCTTTGAGCAGATGGCGCGTGGGCTGAGCCAGGGCGTTGCGTACCCGCCCACTGCCGCGATGCTTGCGCCGCTCTCGCGCACGCACGGTCTGAGCCCCAAGCCGCAGCCTCCGCGCTTTGGCGCGGGCAGCGCGCACAATGCGGACGGAGCCGCGGCGTTCAGCTCGGCGCAGAGCGACTCGGGTGGATATGCGCCGCTCGACTTTTCGCGCGCCAGCATCGGCCATGCTTCGGCTCGCACATCGCCCTCGTTCAAGCACGCCATGCCCACCGGCTTTTCGGCGGCGAATGGCATCGGCGCCCAGGAGGCGTTTGCGTACGGAGCCGAGATCAGCTTCGGTGCGCCGACACTCGCGTCGACGCGCGACGATCTGGGCAGCACGCCGCGCGGCAAGACGTCCCGGTCGTTCTCCGAGACGCTCAACCGGTCCAAGTCGCTGCCGCGCGCTGCAGCGTTGGCCAACGGCCATCGCACGCAGCCTGCCGGTGGTGCGGTCTCGGCAACGTCGGCGGATCCGGCTCATGCGGCGCATGCGGTTCTGCCTGCGGAGCTCGAGTCTCGCATGGCGACGCTGTCGGTACAGTCGGGTTCGGCGGGTGCACGGCGACTGTCGGACTCGAGCCATGCGTCGTCGTCGGGGCAGTTTGACAGCAACAGTGCGAGCACGATGCAGTGCTCGTCGGCCAGCTCGCCATGGTCCGTAGGCCATGCTGCGTTTGATGCGCGGCAGCACCACCAGCAGGCAGACACGCACGCGCTCGTGCAGGAGTACCTCCGCCGAGCCGCGCAGCTCGGCGAAGTCGACGACGATGCGGCGTCGGTCATCAGCGAGGCTACGCTCGACGAGCTCGCCCGCCTGTCGGAGCTCGACGACGAGTCGACAGACTGGCAAGCGGATGGCACGGGTAGCGTGTCGCCAAGGACCACAGAGGCGTTGCGGAAGAGTAAGCATGCAGTGGTTGTGGCCGCGGCGACAAAGGCTGCATCGAGTGGAATCGCGCGCAAAGACAGGGAGAATACCGCAGCCAGGACAAGGTAGTTGGCGCGCAATGGCATGCGTCTTACAAAAGTAATGGGGAGTGTGAAGAAAGACGTGCGGTTTAGATTGTGAACTCTCTTAAGATTGCGTCTGAGCATGCTAGACGCCAAGTTGTTGAACGCTCTGACCGTGGAATGCGCATGCAAACTGAGAGCATCTCTGGCGACAAGGCGGGTGTGAGCAAAGTTCAAGCTTCCCACTTGGGGAAAGCTGCAGCGATTTGAGATCGGACACCTCGAGCGACACACACTTTTGCACGCACAGCTGCACAACGGAGCCCACTTATGGCCTCTCTGTAGAGTCACGCATACTCTATGTCGGCACCGACGACTTTCTCAAACCTGCGCTGGCCCCACGAAAGGGGGCGAGAAGGGAGCATCGTCGTCAGGTCGCTGGCAGTTAAATTTCTCGGAACTCGGAACGCGTGTCTGGTGGAGGTGTTTGCGGAGCTGCTACGAAAAATGCAAGCTGAGCGGGTTCTTCCACCGACCCTCATGCCGCAGTCAGCACTCAGTTACATCCGCCGGTAGTGCGAGCAAACGACATGCCACGCGATAGGTCACGTTCCCGCTCGCCGGGCGCCGAGTCGCGCTCGGGACCGCACCCAACACTCTTGCGCTTCAACGTGGACGAGATTGGGGAGGACGACTACTACGTGCGCTCGGGCGAGTTCAAAGCGTGGCTCGCGGACACGAAGCGCAAGTACCTCGACGAGATATCGAGCCGCGAAGCACGCCGATACTTTGAGCGATTCGTGCGCCGCTGGAACGACGGACGTCTACCGGACGACTACTACCGGGGCACCATCCGCAGCGCTGCTGCCTCAGCGGGCTCGTCGAGCCAGACTCGACATCGGTGGGCGTTCACCAACAAGCCGACGTACACGGCGGCGGAGCAGGAACAGCTCGCCATGGTGAGGGACAGTGTGGACACGTTGACCAACAGCTCGACGCGCGGCGCGGTGGAGGCTCGAGATGCAGAACGCCGCGTCCGTCGGCGTGCACACGAGACAGAGCCCGAGCCACCCTCGGCGCAGGATTCGGGATGGACTTCACGCCCAATTCGGGGGCAGAGTAGTGCCGATGCGCAGATGGACCGGGAACATGCGGCCGACATGGAGCGTGTGGCGCGCAGCGAAGCACGGCGGCGAGAACGACATGCGCGCGACGATGAGGACGATTCGCTGCACGGCCGCGCAACAGGCAGAGAGAGGATGCTCGAGAAGAAGCGAGAACGCAGTGCTGCCCATCGCGACTTTGCGGAACGCCGCGCGGCCGACGACGGCATCGAGATGGACGATCGCGACCTGTACGACGATCCCAATCCGATGCCACGTGCAGGCGCGAGCCGAGATGGCAGCAGCCGTGCACCGAGCCGGCGTGAACAGCATCGTCAGCAGCGTGCGGAAGAACGCAGGGCCGACATGGACGAAAAGGTCTCGGCACTCAAAGCCAAGGATGCAAAGACCATGGACATGCTCAAGGCGCTAGCCGCCGAGCGATTTGGCGGCTAACCAACCCAAAGTCTAACATCTTAAGACAGGAGCGATTCGGGCGCTTGGCTGCACGCGTTACCCGCCCGCAACGGGGACGAAGTTTGACAGGCGCATCTGAGACACTCTTTGCACGCGCCCGCGCCGCGAGGATTGAGACCGGGCCATCAGCGGGACAATTTGACACGTAGAGCCCAGGTACGCCCACCGAGCCAAGGCGGCGGCATGACGCAAGCCGACCATCTCGCTCGGTGCGTGCTGGCGTGAAAAAGGTGCGAGCGAGCCTTTGCGGGGCTGGTGAGGGGCGGGCTAGTGCAAGGCACACGCATGCACGAGCAAAAGGGACCCTGACAGCTCTGCACTGCACACACACGCGCCAGCAGCCATGACATCGTTTCTCGTGGCGCCAGCTCCGCCAATTTAACGTCCCGCTCCGCCCAAACAACTCGCTGCCTGGCATTGCAAGCCCGCACCCACACCTGCTGGTTCGGTCGGGCCTCCTCTCTTCCCTTGGCCGCTCCCCGCAATTGCGTGTCGCCGGACCCAAACAAATTCTCCCCGGTTGCGCTGAGTTGGCACGCTTGGACGTGGTTCGGTATCGAGCTCGCGCTGTCCGGTGCCTGGGTGCATGGCAACGCTTACATTCTTATCTCGTTGGTCGCCATTGCTCGTCACCACCATCTCTTCCATCGCTTCTCCGTCTTCGACGCTCGCTCATACCGCAGTCGACCAGATACAGCACTTGCGACGTGCACCCAAAGTCGCCGACTAGCAGCGTTTGTGCGGCGATCCGCAACTGCGAGCCTCGCGTGCTAAGCGAAGTGGCTGCATCCCACGTAGCGGTCCAAATCGCCGTTAGCCGCTACCGTCCCTCCCTCTACGAATCGTTCATCGCCGCCGTGGCCGCGCCGAGCTAAAGATAGACATGTCCATGGAAGGATCGACAGCCGTCGCTTCGGGGTCCGGTGGGGCTAAACCGGCGCTGCCGCAGCGCTCGCGCCGACGATCCATGGTCGGCGAAGCGCGTCCGAGCCTATTCGATGCGCCGTCACTACCGACCATGGTCGCATCGACGTCGATGCCCCAGCTCGAACCGCAGATCGTGCGGCCGCGGGCCAAGCGTGCGAGCACCAGCCACGTCTCCGTATCCGTCGTCGCACCGCTCAGGATCGCAGACAAGAAACGCACTTCCTCGAGCTCCATCACCTCGCCCGTGTCGACGAATTCGACGCCGACCATGCCGGCCAAGAGTCGATTCCGCAATTCCACCGATTCGCACACACACAAGTCGTCTCCTCCAGGCTTGGGATTCGACGCTGCGACTGCGGACGATGTGTCGGAATCTTCGCCGTCGTCGGTAGCTACCTCGCTGGCGGATCGGCATGTCGGACATGCGTATACGCACGATGCGGTGTTCACGCATGACATGGCCAAGCATGCTCGCAAGAGGAGCTCACTCGCCGCTATTCCGATGGGGATCTCGCGCAGCCATCAGGAGATGATCGACGGTAGCCCAAGCACGTTCCACCGCACCGAAGCCGCAGGGCTGTTTGACTCGGTCCGTGGTCTCATGCACGATCTCCAGCTGGATATCGACCACAGCGATGCCGAGCCGATCAAGCCCGAGACGACGCAAGACCTGAGGTCGTGGTTGGCCAGTCCGCAGCGAAGCGCCACCGGTGCACCGGCGATCAACATTACCACCGACACACCCGTGTCTTCTCCCAAGCCGGTTGGCAAGTCGGATGGCATGGCAACGGGGGTGGAAGGTGCATCTCCTCGCACGCGCGGGCTGTGGTCGTTCCTACGAACGCCTTCTCCCGGCCCGGCGCGCGCGTCGTCTGCATCCTCGTACTCATCCACCTCATCCTTCATCGCACCCTCCGACGAGCGTACTGCCTCAAGCACGCTCTCGCTCTTCAGCCAACTGCTCGGTCGATCGACGCCCGAGACTCCATCTCAACCCGACGATCCGCCCGTCCGGCTCGCACGAACGCGCGTGGACGAGGAGAAGCTCGCGAGCCTCATGCTTTCGTGCGCCGACACCCGACACGTGCTCAAGACCGAATCCGACGCGGCCAAGCTGCGCGACACGGGCGTGCGCCTCGAAAAGGCGTGGCGACAACAGCTCCAAGAAGCCGGTGCGTTGCGGAGCAGGTTGGCAGTAGCCCAGGATACCGTCGAGGATCTCGAAGATGAAAATCGCCAGCTAAGGAAACAGATCGCCCAACTCGCAGAAATCATCGTCGAAAGGGAGGAGCAGTTACGCTCAAGAGAGCACGAGCTCAACCAGGCGAGAAGCACCAGCATCGAGGCGCAGAAGCACTTGAAGCGATCCCAGAATCAGTCCACTCCAGCGTAGCAAGCACCGTCTGAATCGTAGTCGCAAACAGTCTCACCTGAGTCGTGTGCATGTGAAGTCTGAAGTAGTAAGAACGAGAATGCCATTGCGCCATGTGCCGGTGCATGGTCTAGACAGCCTTCATCTGGTCCTTGATCGCGGCCTTGGCATCGTCCTTTGCAGCGACGACGTCCTTGACCCTCAGGCCCGTCTGGCTCTCTACGCTTTCGAGACCCTTCCTGACCGACGACTCTGTGTTCTCCTTAACCTTTTCGAATCCGTCCTTTGTCGAGTTGAGCAAGTGCTTGGCTTGGATCTGCCATTTTTGTCGGTGCTCGGTGAGTGCCGGGAGGTACTTTTGTTCGGTGTGGGTGTAGTATGCGCCGAGGTTGGCGGCGAGTTGCGGGTTGGTGGTGTTGATCGCCACGACCGCTGCGAGCGGTGGCGTGAGCATTCGAATCGGCAGGGCGCGGTAGCGAGTAAAGATGCTGCCTGCCAACGTTGCCACACCGACATACAACAGACCGGGCGTAAGAGGCTCCGTGTCAGGGATGAGCGACTTGACTTCTCCCTCGACACTGCGTTCGAGCGAGATCCATCGATCCACGAGCGATCGAACCGATCCGCGCGTGTCGGCAGTCACGCTCGAAATGGCGCGGCGAGCAGAACCGATTTGTCGCTCCAACTCGGTCTGCACAGGTACAACCTCGACCTTGTCGTCCGGAAGCGGATAGATGGGAAGCTACACAACACAAATTCCGTCAGCCATCAACTCTAAGCACCAGATCGTAGGAGGAAAGCATACCTTGGTCGAGCTCGAGGTGGCTTCTTCATTGTGCACAGGGCTCGAGAGGAAAGCCGACGAAGTGCCAGCCATCATGGCGACCGAAACGCCCGCTACCACCTTGGCCGAAGCCGTTCGTGCCTGTTCAACGGCGAAAGCGTCAGTACATGCGCACAGTCGAATCTCGTCCTGACTTACGGGGTGAGAGCGGTACCTACCGAAGCTGCAATCATCGTGAGTCGTGGTGGGAAGTGTGGAGATAGAGAGGCAGAGAGATGCCGATGGTCGCGGCCGCATTCCACAGCGCTGACCGTGTGGAGCGAGCTCGCTTTCGGAAGAGCCAGGAAGCCCTGGCGATGACCACGGGCCCGCACGTGACAGATAGCAATTTTGAATCCGTGAATTTGCAAGTTGAAGTCGGCGTAACAGTTCAGGCATTTGCGCTGCTTGACGTCTCCTCCCCGAACAGCCTCGGCGTTGCTGCGACACTTCCAGCTGTCATCGCTGCATGGATGGGAGAGCCCATAGCGAAGAAGGATGCAGTCCGAACGTTGAAACTCGTTTAAGGGGCAGATCAACTTTGAAAGCGTGACAAACGGAGCATGCGCACGCTCTCAAGCTCCGACTCGTGGTGACTCTGCAGGTTATCGGCACAGGCAGATAGCGTTGTTTGTTGGGCAATGCTATTCAGGCTCGTGTTAGGGGAACAAGAATGAGCATGCCCAAGCGGTACCGTTGACAGAAGACGAGCTCGGAAAGAAAGCACAGGCCGAAGACGAGCTCAAAAGGCAGAACACAGACAAAACGAGCAGAGAGATGTGGGAGGATGGAGGTAGGATTATCGAATGCGATGGGGAGAGAGAGGAAGTTACGACAAAACAAGGGCAAAGAGATTGTTCATCGGAGCTCGACCGAGGCTGGCAGCCAAGGCGTCGACGACCATGTAGCTAGCGGAGCGCTTAGTTGATCGAGACGGGCGTGCACGAGGTCTGGACGAGGCCGTTGTTGGCGGAGCCCTCGCAGCAGACGGCGGTGTTCTTGCAGGTGTTCTGGACAGCGACGCCGATGAGGAGGGGGATCTGCTGGCAGTCGAGGCCGATGACGCCGTCGACAGCCTCGTTGAAGGCGAGGCCGAGACCGGCGAGGGCGTCCTGGGCAGCCTTGCCGGACTTGACCTGCGAACAGCACTGGGCGGTACCAGTGGAGCACTGGCCGTTGCCGTTGTTCTCGCCGGTGGGGAGGGCCGAGGCGACGGCAGCGAGGGTGGCAACAGCGGCGAAGATGGTCTTGAACTGCATTTTGAAGACGAAGAGAGGTTGAAGCTGAAGAGCTAAAGAGAGTGGGGTTGGAAGAGTGTGGAAAGAGTGGAGTGGAGTGGAGTGGATGAGTGGATTGATGATGAAAAGGAGATGAGAACGACGCCATTCGTCTCGTTCTTTATACTTTCGCACCCACCCAGACCAGCTCGTATGAACCGCTTCGTATAGCGTGCTTGAGGAAAGCGCTGCTTCCACAGGGGAACAAGGGAGGAACGCTGCGAGACACTGGGACGCCTCACCGTGTGTAGGACAGCAACGGCATTGTTGGGAGTGCCATCCAAAACACTCGGACACTCTTCGATGAACAAGGCACAATTCGAGTGTCGACAATGTGAGATGGTATGGAAGATCTACCTGTCAGCAACGGGCTGAGGCCAAGTGCCTCGTCCATAGGGCGAGCGAAGGGGCATCAAAACAAGCGCGCACCGTATGCGGCGAGAAGCGACGGATTCGCTCGAGCATTGCATGTTTTGTCGGCGTCTTGGATGGGCCTACGAGCTTGAGACAGGCACGTCGGGTCGCGTCCATCTCGACGGCCGCAAAGATGTTTACGCATCCGACTGGCACGGAAGCCAGATGCAAGTGTACGAGGCTTTGGGACGCGGTAAGGAATGAGACTTGGCAGAGTTGATGCAGCATCTGGCATGAAATCGCGGCGTGGCGCAGACGGTTTTGGTGCAGTTGCTGATGGGGGGATGAGCAGATGATGCAGCTCACCGGTACGTACAGCACATTGCTGTCGGGGCACGCCCAACCTAAATCGGGAGCGACAGGTGCATCAGTCACGGAAGCGGCAGCATGCACCTGCGCGTCAAAGAGTGCGCGTACGGATGCAGGCGGCGCGGCGTTGGGGCTTGCGGTTTGGCACGGGCAGCACGGTGGCAGCTGAGGCAAAGCATCGGTAGGGATTCTAGGTGCAGCCCGTCGGGAAGGCAAGTGTTGGCAGATGTGGACGGCCTCATCGAGATGAGCGCGTCGGCAGCATCGAGGAACGCAGACTGCCTGCTTCGAATGATGCACTGCACCCCTCTCACCTGTCGGCCCTTGCTGCCACTTCTGCCGTGGCCAACGCCAGGCATTCGCAGTGCTTCCTTTTTTTTAACCCTCGCCCCACGCTCATTATTTCTCCAACGCCGACGGAGAATTTTCGACACACGCGCACCACACAGAGTCGAGCTCTGCCAATGTCACACTGCACCTTGAGCGCCATAGAATCAGCCTGCAACCCACAGCGCGTAGACCGCAGCCCGCAGACTTGCGTTGGGCAGCAGCTGTGGCGGCACGGTACGAGATGCACATCCGCGCGTCCTCCGCGCGCCGACGCCGCCCGCAGCTGCACGTCAAGCAAGCTCGTGCATGATCACAATGCACCTCCGCCATCCCCCCCCGCACCTTGGCTGCCGCAGCATTCGAGCATGCCCACTGCGCTGCTGACTGTAATCTGGCAGTTGGTTGGGGATACGTATGCGGAGGCTCGAGTGATCAATTTCGCTCGAACCATGCCATCGGTGCAAGCGAGGGTGGCTATCGATGGGCCGCAATACCGAACGGTGGGGCCTTACTGAGAACCCAGCCGACGTCTTGAGAAAAACATGGCAAGCAGACCAGAAGCGGCGGCATCTGTGACTTGTGAGCTGACTCGACTTGGATTCACACAAGGCGTGTCTCGGTCTTGATTGAGCGGCGTCAGATCACACAGGACATTCCTGTACTGCCTGCTTGCACCGACAAGAGCAACGGGGAAGCGCACTAGCCCTCCCGTTCGGACTCGTCAAAGCTGCTACCGAGTCGTGGGGCGGGGAGGATTCTGACGTCGATCATTCGACTTCGCCTGCAGTTTCGGGTGCATCGAAAACGCCAGTCATCGGTGATGGTCATTCTCGAACGCCTGAAGCGGGGCGCGGAAAAAAAAGGTCATGCTTGTGGGCCAGCGTGAGGTGTGGCGCGTTGCGAGACAGATGAGGAATGTGAGGTGCTGCGTGGGAAGGGGAAGCGCGTTGGAGGCGCCAGCTGCCCTCGTGTGCGGTGCACATGTCAAGATCTGCACGGCCCTGGCTCGCCTCGCGCTTGCCCTTTTTCCCGTTTCAATCCCCGCTAGCCGCGTTCCTCACGTTCCTCTCTCTCGATTGCACCTTTTCCGCTGGCCCTTTTCGCCGCGATGGGCTGGCGAGAATCGCAACGAGGCTTGGAATGTAGATCCTCCCCTCTGCCCGCAAGCACTGGACGTTTCCAGTCCGAACGCGACCTCGCTACCCTCTGTCCCTCTCGTCGTAGCGGCGGTGAGATGCACTCCACAAATCCAATCTCATCAGCCAAACCCAATTTGGCGGTAAGCTAGACCAGATGCCAGCCTGTGTTTCAGACATGTGACCTTGAACACCCCGCCAACAACGTCGCGAGAGGATGGCGTACACATGCGCGACACCTGCACGTGCAGCTTATCCGACCGCTCCCGAGTTCCGACCATCTCCGTTCGCGCCGATGCTACCCGCCTAAACACCGGCTTGGCCTCCAACCATCATCTCACCCCGGCCCAACGGTTCGATCCACCACACGCAATGCTCCGGTCAAACATGACGAAAACGGTCCGAATGTCAAAGCTAGCACATTGCGTTGTAGTCAGAGACAGTCGAGCGAGTCGGTTTTTGGGGGACGTTCAAGATGTCGACGAGGCGTACGAAGCTTAGGCAACGGGCTCCTCGATCTTGACGGCCTTGCGGGCACCCGAGCCACGCACCTTGCGGGCAGGGGGCTGCTTGCGGCCACGCTGCGAGCGCAGCAGAGCCGAGGCACGCACAACAGCAGCTACAACAACCAAAGTCGTTTCGTCAGTATCTCTCCAACAGTGCATGGCGCGGTTCTCGGCCTCCAGAATCATCAGCACCAAGATCCAATCCACTACAGTTCCGCTTTTCGCCTGGTGAGGGTGATGAGATCGGGTCGGTAACAGCGGTGGGGTTGGGGGGAAGATGATGTACGTCGGGCAGTCGCACCGCTCCTTTAATAGAGCCATGCAACATTGGAGAGCCAACATGCGTCCGATACGGACTGCAGAGCCCCACGAGAGATGCGCATGCGCACACCCCGCCCAGACGCCGTCGATGTTGCATCGCTATTACGCCCAAACCTTCAAGGGTGTACTTGTTATATCCGGTGGGTTCTAGCGCGATGCATTGGGTTCTCCAATCGTCTTCTCTTATCCACCCTCCCACCGATTTCCTCCTTATCCTGTTCCTGCTGAGCGCCGCGGCCACTCTGCGCGGTGCGTCTTGGCTTCTGGATGTATGGGTGCTGATGCATGCTGGAGGTGTTGTTGGGTCGGAATGATGCTTACCTCGGGTCAGGTCGGCACGGTAGCCCTTCTTGGCGACGACGTTGGAGACGACGCCGGCGGCACGGCGGGAGCCACCCTTCTTGATCGTCGAGGCGTTCTGGGTCGCCTTGATTGCGAAGGGGGTCTTCTTCGAGTTCTTGGTGGTCAGAACGATGCCCTTGCCAGACTTGGCGGCCTCAATGCCGACAGCCTTGGAGTTAACAACACCAGAGTACTAGAGGCGCAACAAGATGCAGTCGAGGGTAGCAGGTCGATGTCAGTTGTCTGTCGTATCGACGGCGTGGCTGCGAACGGCGAGATTGAATGAACGATGGAGGGGCAGCCGCCTGCTGTGGCATGTCGCAACTGTTGGTCCGAGCCACTCGCGCGCTGCCGAGCTGTTCCGACGATTGCAATACCCCGCCGCGCCCTTCTTTCGCCGTTCTTTTGGGATGCGTGCTGGCCAATTCGAGTCGGCGTCGAGCGTGGCTGTTGTTGTCATCTTACCTTGTAGCTGTGCAGCTGGACGAGGTTGCGGGGCTCGCGCGAGAAGGTGCGGCCGAGACCCTTCTGCTTCACGATGAAGCTCGAGTTGTTGCGCACAAGAAGCCACTGGAGGTCCTGGGAAGCCATTTTTTCGAATGTATTTGTCGTCGGTGCGAAAAGAATCGATACAGAGAGACGATGGTGTGCAGGAGTGAGAGCCCCGCAACGATGACCAGGCCCCACCGCCGCCCGTCCGCGCTGCGCCGAAGCACAGAGTCCGTGTGAGCCGTTCTTCTGGCCCGCTATCGCAGATCGGCGTCGGCTGGGCGTGCGAGTGACTTGGCCAAGCTTGCGACAGGCCCCGATCTCCCTTCCTGCTGTGGATGAGGCGAAAGCCCTGGCTCACAGGCTCGGACCCGACCAGGTCAGACTTCGGCCGAGCTCAAGCGCAGGCTCATCGGCGGATCGGCACGCCGATACAAGAGACGTCCAAGATTTGGCGCGTTTTTGAATCCACCATTTTGGCGGTCTTTTTCTTGTGGCAGCAAAAAAAAAAAGGTCCCTCATCGCTTTAAATGGAGCCATCCTACTGACAGCGACCTGCAGCAGTGCGCTACGAGCAACAACCGTTGGGGTCGGGAATGAAAGTCACGCACAGTGTGCAGGCGCGATCGAGCGTCCCAGCGGCGATAAACCGCCAGTGCTGATGAGATGGGCGGAATGAAAAGAAGTGGCTGGATCGGCCCGATAGAAAGGATATCGGCGATATGGTACCTTAGCGACCTGCCGCCTGCGCACGGAGTGGCGAGCTGCAAGGTGAGGCTGAGCTGCAGCTCTGCAAATTCACATGCGTTGCTCGACGCGTCGCTGAGCCGGGCTTGGACCACATCTCAAAACGTGTTCGCCCAACACCATCACATCCTCAACATCTCAGTACAACGCGCCTCGCCCCATCACAACGACTACCGGAGAAGCCTTCGCTCCGACAACAACGCACCTGCTGTCGAGCTCACCATACTCGACCCTCACCTCCCGTTATATGTCTCTTGACCCGACCATACCACCTCACAACCAGCACGAAACCCATCTCAACCAGGCAGCCTCGCACACAACCCACACGCCAGCCCAGCATGCGTTCGCACACGAGTCAGCAGACTCCAGCGACCCAAGTGGCCCTGTTGGGGGCTCAGTCTCGCCCGAGCGCGCCCGCGACAAGGGCAAGCAGAAGCAGGCGGACACCAGCAATGACGGAGATGCATCGGCCATAGTACGCGTCGTCGACCCACAAGCTGCCGAAGTTGCGCTGCTCGAGGCGCGAGGCGGTGCTCACGCGTCTGGCACTGCATCCAACTCCATCGACCTCGCTGAGCTCGCGCCCGAGCTGCTCATGCGCATCTTTGCCTTCCTTGATCCCGTCTCGCTCTGCCGGTCTGCCGCAGTATGCCGCGCCTGGGCCCTGGTCGCCCGCGACGACGCGACGTGGAGAGCCGCATTCGCCACCTACTTCAGCCTCGAGGCTGCTCAGGCTAATCGTACCGCCTCCTTGGAGGCTTCTGCAACGCCAGCGCTCCGACGTCTCACGGATGCTTCTTGGCGCCACGAGTTCCAGCAGCGCGTCGACCTCTTGCGCAGGTGGCGCAAATCGCGCACGCCTACCGTGCTCTCCACCCCACGTGTCGACATCATTAAGAAGATCTCGCTCTCCAAACAGCATCGACTGCTCATCTCAGCCACCGACACGTACGGCGTCGCCTCGCGCTCCAATCCGTGGACCGGCAAGGTGACCAAAGGCTACCTCGACGCAGAAGGCACAGCCAACGGTGCTGGCAACGGGAATCCCAACGTCGAGTTCAGCCCGAACGTCAGTACGCTCAACACGAGCTCGGACGCATCCCACATCTACTGGGGCTTTCGTTCGGGCGAGGTGGGCATGACAACCATGGCCAGACAGGGAACCAACCCACGCGGCGCCATCAAGAGCATCCGCTTCACGCCTCGCGCCTGTCACGCCGGGCCGGTCACCGCCATCGCGATCCCATTCGCCAGCGACAGCGACGGAGCGCATGGTCCCGGCCGCAGCCCTGAGCGCCTCAGACAGGCCATCGCGGCGCTCGGAGACGTCGCATCGACTTTCGTCACGGCTGGCTTCGACGGCACGGTGCGCATGTGGTCTTCCAATCGCTCGTGGCCGCTCTGGAGCACTTCCTCCGCTACAAAGCCCAGTGCGATCGACGGTGCAAGCACTGCCGCTTCTGCCGCAGCTCCCATTTGCGCGCTAGCGTACGACGCCAAGGCAGGCATCATCGCGGCTGGAAGCACCATGGGCAAGCTGTTCGTGTGGTCCAACATCGACGTTGCTGGCCTGCTGCGCATTCCGCCCGAAGCCTCTGACATGGAGCACCTTCGCAACGGCAACCCCGAGCCACAGACGCTCGAAGCGAATCGACAGTTCACTCGCCTCTCGGAGGTTGTGCACCGCACCGTCATCGACCTGCCGCCCGGTGCGAGCAGCGAGGTTGCTGTGAGCTCAATCTTCATCGATGCCTCGCCTGCGTCTACCTCCAAGGGCCTGGACGATGTGTCGGAGGCGTACGGCGGTCAAATCCTGGTGCATCATTCGGGCGCGCGGGTGCTGCTTCGCCATCGCATTCCTCGTGATGCGTCTCGGGATGTCGAGACGACCGTGCTCGGCGCAGCGGTGATGGACGAGATCACAGCGATCCGTCCGGACTTTGAGCCTCGCTTGCCCAAGCGCGACGTGCGCTCCTCTAGCGTGCAGAGTCCGGCCACGAGCGCCTACGCCTCACCTGTGCTGTCGGCTACACGGTCCGAAGTGGCGGTGCCGTCCCTGTACGGTGTGGCTCCGATGCTCGTGCTGGGTCCGAGCCCCTTGGATGCGTACGCAGGGTCGGCACAATATGCGGAACGCAAGTACGTCTGCGTGGGCACCAAGGGTGGCTCGCTCTTCCTGTTCGACTGGGAGAGCACGGGCACGCCGTTTGACGAGGCGACGCAGGAGGAGTGGCAGGGTCAGAGCCCGCCGCGCTTCCGGGGCCAGAGGCAGCTGCTGCCGTCGATCGGCTGGGAAGCGCACCACACCACCATCAGCGCACTCGAGCTAACGCCGCTGCACATCTTTGTGGGCGCGTCGGACGGCACGATCAAAGTATTCGATTCGCTCGCCGGCGATCTGATCCGCACGATCAATGACCGGACCGCGACGCGGCATCCTGCGCGCATGCTCGCCGCGGGTGAGTTGACCGAGTCCGAGGCGGCGCGATTCCGCGTCACGCAGATGATCGCGGACAACGACTGTCTGGTGGCGAGTATTGGGCATCAGGTGCTTGCGTTCCGTGCCGAGCCGGTGCTCAGCAAGCGTGCGGCGGCGGCAGCGGCTGCGGCAGGCAAGGGCAAGGGGGGACGACCGAGGATCTCGGAGAGCAAGTATGCGACGCAGATGGAGCTGAAGCGCGATGTGCGCGAGTCGAAAGCCGAGCTTGAAGCGGAGCACCAGGAGCGGCAGGCCGAGTATAGCAAGATCCGCCATCGGCAGGGGTTCGAGTTGGATGGATTGAGCGAGCAGGAGGCGCTCGAGTATGCGCTGATGTTGTCGCGCGATCAAGAGGCGGCTAGTGCGTCTGGTAAGGCGAGGTACATGGGTGGGACTGGGTATGTACCCGGTTCGTATGCGTCGAGCAGTCGTCGGAAGATCGAGGTGGCGGAGGAGGTGGTTGATGATCCGGATCTTGCGGATGCCCTCGAGCAGATCGCGCTTGCTGAGTCGAAAGCCGAAGCTGAAGCTGCGTTCCACGATAGCCGGGGCTATGGAATGTTGGAAGACTCGGACTTTGGAGCCGATGAAGATGATTTTGACGATGGATATATGGTGTCGACGTCGGTTTCGCCACATGCATCGCCGTATCTGGGCGGGATGTCGTCGCCGCCCTCGCGCGCATGGACGATCCTGTCGCAAGCAGGCTCGAGTGCGACCACTCCGAACACGGATCGGTGGGGGAAGAACTCCAAGGTGCGTACGGTCAATGTGCCTCGCAGTGCGCGTTTGTCCTCTCCCACCCCCGCCGAGGCCGTATCCATCGCTTCGAGCCTCGGTAGTAGCATGGGTGCGCTCAGTCCACCCGAATGGCCAGCCATGCCCGCGTCCAATCCAGCATCGCTGTCCGCTTCACCAAGATTCGCAGACAGACGCCCCAGTGCCAGTGCAAGCCCCGCATCAAGACCAGTGCTGCACACAAGACCCTCGGCTTGGTCGGGAAGATCACACGCCCTCAGCACAAGTCCAAATCCCCCATCCCAATCGCTGCTCACCGCATCCCTGCAAACTCCCCACTCGCACCACACCCAAGACGCAGATGCTCAGCTTCAGCAGGATATCGACCTCGCCATCCAACTCAGTCTCTCCGAACACCAGTGACTCAGGAAATCAATTGCAATGCAACAACGTGCGGCCTAGACTGTGAAAGCAGCCAGAGGGCGTTCGGGATGGATGTGCAATGAAAGTGAGTGCGTCGCGACAAGCGCGTGCATATCGCACAGGGTGGTAACGGCCATCCACACGTCGGCGGCGCTTACGGCGGGTGCGCCGATCTTGGGCTCGAAGCGGGCTGCGAGTGCGGTCAACGAGATGCCCGGGCGTTGACGCACCATCGCAAGGCACTGCTCCAACAGCTGTCTCCACGTCGCCACAGCTGACGCGTGCGGCTCGGTGTGGAGCGTAGTCCACACGTGCGGGAGCACGGTGCGTGATGGCGGCATGTGCAGAGTATAGGTGTGGACGTAGACGCTTGCGACCAAGATGGGCTGTGCCGAGACGGGCGAAAAGAACGCCAGCGGTCGCGCCCCCGTCGTAAGCGCAACCACGGTCGAGTACGCAAGCTCAGGCAACGCCATGCCGGTAGCTCCGGCGTCCAGCAGCTGGAGGGCCAAGTCGCGCTCACCGTCGGGCGCATCCTCCAGCCGTGCGGTCCACTCGGATGGCAAGTGTGGGCTGTCGAGCCACTCGAGCACGCGATCCCGCGGGATGGCAGGAAGAGTCAACACGGCCCGGTCCAATACCGCCATAGCCCCTTCGCCCGCGCGCACATGGATGAGGCTCTCGAGATCCTGGTCGTTGAGCACGCGCGCGTTGAACGCCGCATTCTGTCGGAGTGCCTCAAACGCGCTCAGATCCACATGTGCCTCGACCGACCCCGTCTCCATCAGCAACATTATCGCCGCTGCCTCCCCGTCCGTCTCTACAGGCTGCAAGTACATGCCCTCCTGCGCCGCACACAGCTCCTCCCACGCTGCCCGGCGATGCGTCAGCGAGGACTCGAGGTCCCCCGCGCCCAGCGTGAACCGCGCACTTCCGTCCGGCAGCAGCTTCTGCATCTCATCGCCCAGCACAAAGTTCGTCCCCGGCCTTCGCCGGATGGCAGGGTCGCTGCTGATGGCGCGCAGCAGCTTGGCATCCAGCATGCGCGTCATGGCCGCCTCGATGCGTGCATCGCCCACCGAGCTGCAGAATTCGGCTTTCACCGCCTCGTCCACCACATTCCCATCGGCAGACCCAGCGACGGCGTCGCCAGACACATCGATCTCGGCGGACGAAGTGGCGACGACGATGCGCACTGCACATTCGGCCATAAGTTCTTCCACCGCCGCCGTATCGGGCTGCGCGTCACTCTCGGCCTGCTCGCTTCCCAGCGCCGTGCTCAGAAGCTTCTCCAGTCGCCGGCTGGTGACGCCCACCTCGGTGCTGAAGAACGCCTCGAACTTCCTGTCGCTCGGCTCCTCGACCAGATCCTGCTTCCAGCTCGCGGTGAAGTCGCTCGCCTCGGTCAGCACCGCCGGGAGCGCGTGGCGCGCCGTCGGCTTGGTCAGCGAGCGCTGCACCTCGTTCTTGTCGATCCGGCTGCGCAGCAACTCGATCTGCGCGACCAGATCAAAGTTGGTCGCAGACGGGAAATCGGCGTCCTGTAGCGTCCCTTCTTGGCGCGCAGCGAGGTACACGGCCACCCAGCGCGACTCGAGCGCGGCGAGGTAGGCTTCTTCGCCGTACAGCGTGCGCATGCGCTGATACTGGCCGCGCCACTGCGCCATGACGACGCTGCGCGTCTTGGTGCGCTCTTCCTGGTCGATCACCTGGAGCAGCGCCGTCCAGTCCGAGCGCCCACGCACCTCGTCGCGCACGCGCAGGATCACCGCCGCATCGCGCAGCAATTCCTTGCGCTCAGGCGTCCAGAAGTTGCCCTGGTCCACGTTACGACGACCCCTGCGGTCGCGTCTCGCCACTTGGGTACCGGTCGGCTTGCTGCCTGCCTCGCCGGTATCGTCCTGTGGCGGGTGCTGGTCCGCCTCCTGGTCCGATGAGGACTGCCGAGCTCGACGTCGCTGCCGAGCGGCGAGCGTAGTGCGCGCTGCCGGCATCAGACGCACACCTGTGGCGGACCGGATGGCACGCAAGATGGCCTTGTGCGCCGCATCCGCATCGAAGCGCACATCGCCCGCCACGAACTTTTTGCGGATGACGCCCAGCGCAGTCTCGATCTTCGGACGCAGCGCACGTGCCGATGGTGCCTCGGCGAACGCCTGATCCAGCAGCGCCTGGAAGTGCTCCTCACGACGCTCGCGTAGCTGACGCGCCTTGGCGAGCGTCGTCATGCGACCCTGCTTCTCGCGCTCCGCCTGCGTCTTCTTGCGCTTCGCTGTGGCTGCGGCCGCGATCGGGCTGTAGACGTTGGTCGGAAGCGATATCGTCGACAGCCGCAACGGCCAGGTAAAGCGCGGCCTGCTCTGGCGCTGCGCAACGTCAGGATTCTCGGGCTCTAAACCGGTTCGAGCATGATGCTCAAGCACGGCGCGCACGACGCTCTGAGGCACGAGCGTTGCGTAAGCCAGTCTGTCAATGTGCTCCTGCGATGGAGAGGCACAGTCTTGGGGGTCAATGCGTCGGAAGAACTTGATCTGCGACGGTCGAAGCTGGTGGTGCGGCCGCCACGCCCTAGGCGTCTTGAGCGCCACCATGAGCTCTTCCGGCAGCGTCTTGAACGGATCGACCTTGTCTCCAGGCTTCAAGTTGTGCACGGCTGTGCCTCCAGCGAGACCCTCGATATCGTCGTGGCCACTGGCGTCTTGCAAAAGCCACTTGCTCCTGGTGGGACTGAGGCAAGAAGCCTGCATCTTGGCCCAATACAGATCGATCCTGTCGGCGTCCAGACCTGCGTCGAGCACTTCGACCAGCGGTTTTTCTGCTTCCTCCGCCAGCCAGTCGTACCGTGGGATGCGCGCCCGTGGCGAGACGGAGACTGCAAATGAGACGAGGTCACCGCCGGACGGGTCCGTGTGCTCTTGGGCATCGTCCGCGGCGGGGTGGATGTCGAGCACGTCCAGTTCGGAGAGCTGGGTTGCGAGGCTGTAGAGCGCAATCTTGACCTCGACTGGAACGCCGTTGGTGAGCTCGAGGGCCGACGTGAGCTCTTTCGGTAGCGCATGCATCGGTAGCCGACGAATGCTCGGGTCTAGGGCCATCTGCTCTGCCTGCTCGGACATGTGGCGCACTGCTACTAGCCCGAGGTACAGATCCAGCGGAGCGTCGGTCCAAAAGAAGCTGAGAGGCAATGCATCGCCATCTCCAGATAAGCCCTGTACGGCGCCGTGTCCGCCAGAGCCGGAGCCTGACGCTTGCCGCAGGCGGAGGAAGTGCGCACATGCGTGGTGGAATGCCTTGAGCCTAAGCATTTCGCCGCCCAAAAGTCCGAGATGCTGTCGATATACGCTCGTGACGTCGCGGAAGGGCTGACGAAGCAGCGCGAGCTGTTTCGGGTCGGTCGGCAGATCCACGAGCCGCAGTGGCTCCAACTGATGCCAAGGCCTTGCTACATGAACCGCATCCATCGACCCGACCTCGACGCTGTCGGTCGCGTTCGTCAGCGTTGTTATGCGATCTTTGGAGTCGAACCAGCCCTGCCGCTCCGTTTGGACGGCATCGCAGTAGGCACGCAGCGTCTCCTGCGGCAGATCGGGAAGGTAGATGATCTGGCGTCGGGGGAATTGGGCGCTCGGACGATCGATGCGGACGTAGGTGCGACGGAGCAGGTCGTTGTTGACTGCAGCAGCAACCGCCTTGTCTCTGACCTTCTTGTCTCGCAGATTGACGAGCTGCGCCTCCGAGGTGAAGCCATGCCGCTCGACAAAGCTCGAAAGCTGGTCGGGAATGAGGAGCGCATCCATTGCGCCACCTGCCTCGCGGATGCATTGGACGAGAGCATGTGCGCTGCGCAGCTGTGTGAGGTTCGTCCGCTTCTTTCGCTCTGATGTCGTCGGCGTCGATCCGGCCTCGAACACTCTCTTGGAAGCGGGCGTGGCGGCAAGACCCCACTCGGCTTCCGCCTTGAGTGTGGTGGTATTCGAGAGCAGATCTGCGACATTGCCAAGGTTGCCTTCGGGCGCCGACGTCGCTGGATCCGCATGCTCGTCCTGTGCATCCTGGTGATTGTCTTGCGCTGCTGCATGCTGAGACACGTCCATAGCATCAGACGGCGTCGCCTCGTCTGCTTCGTGGGTCTGCGTTGTCGACGGGCCTACGACGGCAGCCGTAGCGAGCAGTGAGGTTGGTTGACGGGCGCTCTGCTCCTGCGCAAGGCGCCGCTCACGACGCTTGGCCGCTCCGGCAGCTGGCGAGTCTGGCATGGTAAACGGAGGTCGAGAATTGGCCGCAGGCTCAAGGAGCTGGTCGGCTTCCAGAGCGGCTGTCTCCATCGGCGTGTCAGCCGGTTCGGGTGTTTGCTCAATGGCCTCTGTCGGCAAAGGCGTCGCGCGAGAAGAGCCAGCAAGCGGGCTCGACTCAGCACCGTCGACCGGAAGTGGATTCTTGCGCGGTCGGCCTCTCTTCTTTGGAGGGGTATTGATATCGGCTTCAGCCCGCCTTTTGGGAGGACGACCTCTTTTGGGTGGGTCAAGACGTTTGTCGGGCGTGGCGATTTCCTGGCTGAACGAGGCGACCAGTTGATTGATCTGTGACGGTTCATCCCAAGCCGTCGACTGTTGATGGAAGCACGAGGGGCCGCCGGCGAGCGCGAGCAAATCGCGATCGTCCTGCTCGAGATAGCCATCGTTCGCAGACTGGAGCACCCAGGCGTGAAGGCTGAAGAGCTTTGTGTTGCGCACGCGAAGCTTGTGCTCATGGAAGCTGCGGATGCGTAGGTCGCTCATGGAAGGCTCGCCGTCAGCCTCTTCGGCGCGCTGCGTGATCTGTTCGATGACGCGGGCAAACTGACCGGTGGCGTTGAGCGTTGCCATGAGCTGAGCGGCGGTGCGACCGGAAGGGCCGGCGCGCGCCACCTCTTCGTACATCCAGCGCTCGACAGTGAGCTCGCGAGGCAGTCGTGACTCGATCCTGTCGATATCCTGCTGCAAGGTGGCGTTGAGCTTGGCGGCGCGCTGCTGCTCCTCGAGCGACGCAGGATCGTCAAAGTCGCCGCGGAGCATGTCTTGCATCTCTTGGAAGCCTTTCTGGGTCATGCGGAGGCCGCGAAGGGTGCGGCCTGTGTTGGCGATGAAGAGCCGGACGACCTCGAGGAAGCCGTCTACGATGGAGTGCTCGAGCACGTTGGTAAACGCCCTTTTGAGCGAATGATTGTAGGCGATGTTGATGCGGTGGACGAGGCCTTGGCGCTTTGTGATCTTGGAATGGGTGGAGTTGCAGACGAGGTAGATGCGGAAGCGCACCAGGTCGGGTCTGCTGCCCATCCAGAGCCGAGCCTTTTCGGCGTCGACATGCTGGAATGTGGGAGCGAGCGTCTGGATCGGAATGGGTGCATCGCCCTGGCCATGTGAATCGGCGAGCTGGACGTGTTGCGGCTCTTCGTCCTTGACTGTGATGATAGGAGCCGAAGCGGGATCCGCTGTGTCGTCTTGATCCGACTCGGCATCGGCGTCTGGGAGATCGGCAGGCGCATCGATCGGAGGTGTCGGGTTGTGTGAGGAGGAGGCGAGATCTGTGACGCGGGACAGCATGGGCACTGATGCGATGCCCGACTGATGCGAGTCGCTTGGGATGTCTGCGTTGCGCTGCTGGATGAGGAGGTCGCAGTTGTCCTGAAAGCGAGCGGCGACGAAATAAGACGCGACGGTGCCTGTCTCGCGAGCCTTGATCTTGACGACGAGGCCAGATTCGATGAGGCGTTTGCAGATGTAGAAGACAGTCTTCTGGTCGGTGTGGATAGCGGATCCGATGTCGGTGCTGAGGACTGGCTTTGCGCGAGAGCGACAGATGATCTGAAGTACATTGTATGCTGATGGCGGGAGGAAGATGTCCTCTGTGCCGACGATCTGGCGCTTGATGGCAGCGGGCTGCAAGACGAGACGTAGGCGGTCGCCGTGGGCGCTCTGGAGCTGTTGGAGGTCCTGATGCTCGGCGAGCGAAGGATCGAGGACGTCGACCCAGTCATACTCGCGAGCTACAGACTGGGACTGCGCTTCTCGCTTGGTGTTGGGTGTGTTGGGCGCAGATGCCGTGCGTTTCGTGATGCCGCTCTTTGCGCCCTCGCGCCGAGGCACGCCAGCTACAAAAAGACCGACGTTGACGTGTGGATGTGCGATGAGCTGTCGGAAGACAAAGGCGAGGTAGGAGGCGTCGACGAGCTGGTTCGGCAGCTGAGAACGCGACGAGTGGTCGGCATGGAATTGGCGGATGAAGGAGGTGAGGCGTTCGATCTCGGTGCCGGACTCGCCATCCAGGCCGATCTCGTCGATGCAGTGGTGGATGAGCTCGTCGATCATGTTGGCGGGGCTAGGAGGCTGTCCAGAGCATGGCCTTGTGCTGTGGGTATTCAAGTGGTATCAGACATGGTATGGACGGGTGTGATGGTCGTGCGCAGCGAGGATGTGGGCTGTGGTGAAGGAGCGTGTGACATCTGGCTGGTCTGGATGGGTGGAGGAGATGGCCATTCAGGGTCCACGCATAATTCACACGACAAAGCATGACTAAGCACACAAAAGTGCATCTTCTCGCCGACTTCGCGCCAATTTGCGGAAATCGACTTGGCACCAGCTCTCTTCCTGGTCATGCTCGACTCGACCGTCATCTTCTTCACCTTGCTCATCCGTACGCACACCAGCTCGACAACAAGCGCGCATTCACACGGCTCACGCTCGCGCACGTACACATCGGCACACGAATCGGCGCCTGTCCATACCCTCCCAGGTCCACTTGGGGTCTTGACGCACTCGTACACAGCTTACGTCTCCCCCTACCGGCTTGCTTGCACCTCGCACACACTCACACACACTTATACCAACGAGAACACATCCGCCATGGCGATTCAGACGATCGAAGGCATCGTCACCAAGGCAGGCGTGATGGCCAAGACGGTCACAGTCACAGTCGAGCGCCGCTTGATACACCCGAAGCTGCTCAAGGTACGTCGAGGCGCGCGCCCCATGGTTTCGCGCTCAGCGTTGTGCAGATCATCCATTGCTGACACCTGTCTCCTTCCCTTCTGACGCTTCCCTCTGATACAGCCGTTCATCCGCCACAAGAAGTACCTTGTGCACGACGAGCAGAACGCGCTGTCGGTGGGCGACAAGATCGTGGCGTCGGCATGCAGGCCGCTGTCGGCGCGCAAGCACTTTACGCTGCTGGACAAAGTGGGCACTGTGGCCGAGGCTGAGGCACGCCGTGCCAAGGCCGAGAGCTACATGTCGGCAGAAGACAAGGAGAAGGGCCGCATCGAACAGCTCGTCAAGAACGAGATCGCCAAGCGCGCCGGTCCCGGCGGCTCGAGGTGATGCCTTTTCCGCCCGCCATCTGCCTTCACCCAGTCTGCATGTACTATACGAACCCAACTCGCATCCCCGTTCTTGTGAGTTTAGGTGTGTGTGGGTGTGTGTGTATCTTTGACGGCGGTCGGAATGATGGAGGGAAGAGTGGGCAGGAAAAATCAAGGAAATGTGTTAGGAGAGACCAGGCTAACAAGCTCGTTTAGACTTTTTTTTTGGGCGATACGCGCGGCTATCAGGGTCTCGACAGCCGTAGCGCAGCCAAAGCGACTTTCGAGCAATGCGGTCGGTGCTCGCCGGGCCTACGAATTGCCGGAACAACACGCTTGGCCCCGCAACCCGCCGCACACGTTGCCTCTGCACCACCGACATCCTCGTATCCGCTCCTCCGCTAGCAGGCGTGTGGAGAGCGCCATGCCGACCCACGCACCCTCCGACGGCGCCGACGACCACTTGCGTCCGCCTCCCGCCTCTGCATCGTCGTTCTCGCTGCGCAGCGAGGCGGACACGGCGGGCTACATCACTGCATCCTCGAGCCGCGTCTCGCACCTCGATGCCGAACCTGTCACCGCCCTGCCACGCATCCAAATCGAGAGGCTATCGTCGACACCCACGCAGCGTGTGGCACACAGTTCGTCCGACGACTCGCTGAGTACGGGCGATACGAGCGATGCGGGAGCGCCGCACATGGCGTCGCTCAGCTCCGTTACGACGTTCGTGCCCACCTCGCTGAGTGATGGATCGGACGACGAAGAGCGCGCGAAGGAAGACGAATTCGTACCGTCGTACGACTTTGATCTGCGCGACCCGCACGAGCGCAATACTCATGGCGCGGAGGAGGAGGAGGAGGCGGATACAAGCGCCGAGTACGACGCCACACTGCTGGGCGAAGCACAGGAAGATGTGCTCACCATCAGTCATTCGCATTCGACGAGCTTCGCTACGCATCCGCACTCGCGTGCTGCATCCGACTCAGCCGTGCGCTCCTTCCTTCCGTCGACTCTGTCAGCGTCGTGGTCAGCCATGACGCTGCCGCCGTCGGCAGTGAAGCTGCAGCGACGCCGACGCAATCTTTTGGTCAAGCTGCTCAAGACGTGGGAGGGCCGCGAGCAGGTGCTTCAACTAAGCCACTCGCTGGTGCTGCTCCTGCATGCGTCGCTCGACCATCCGGTTCCGCGGTCGTATCGCGCCGCCATGCTGAGGCCCGCCGGCGCTGTGCTGGCTTTATCCTTCCCCAAGCCGGTGAGGGTGGCGTTGATGCAGAGGATCTATACGACGGCCGAGGCGATCGATAATTTTCGTCGCGTCGTACTCATCGCGCGCTGGATCACCGCTGCCACCGAAGCGACCATGGAACACTGGCAGCATCGCAAGCTCTCGAGGCGCGCCGAGAGGGAGGTGCTCGAGGAAAAGTTGACCGGTGAAGAGCCGCGCGATTTGCCATCGGACCATACCAACAAGCCAGCATGGCCAACGACACAACCCTCATTCGATGTGTTTGATGCGCAACAACAGCCTCCTCCAACACGCAGTGGGGAGAAAGAGGGATGGACCTTTATGCAGCGCGTAAGGCGCGTATGGTCACGCGTATGGACGGTATCTCACGTCGAAGCGGCGTCGGATTCGCTGGGTACGGTTGGAGAAGCCTGCGAGACGGCAGCGGTTCTCTGTGGGGGCGGAATGTTTTGGCGTGCCGTGGGAATCCAACGACTGGGTCTACCCTTCCTTTCACGACGTCGACGTCGCGGTGTGGAACACATCGGAATCATCCTCTCGCTCTGTAGCGTCATGCTGTCGCTCGTTGTACTGCGTCTGGAACGTGCGTCGCTACGAGCCGAGATCCGGTCTGCACATCGACGCATCACCCGAGCCACAGACAAGCTTGGTTGGGCCAGCACACTCACAGGCACAACGATCGATCGCGATCAAGCGCTGTCGTTACGAAAACGAACTCCCTCCCGACCCCGTCTGCCTGATGGGGAAGACCTTCAGATGCTAGGTGACCTACAAGATGCCGTCGACGAGATCGACGACTCGTCAGATGAGCCGCGGAGGAGATCACACTCGAGTATCGAGTCGATACGCAGGTCGACGGAACGCTCGCTTGTGCGTGCGGAGAACGACTTGAAACTCGCACGACGAAACATGCGCATCAACTTTTGGCTCAAACTCGCCAACTGGTCCGAATCCATCTTCCTCGCCTACGAAGCGGCTGCCCCACACATCGACAAGGACGCAGTAGAGGCATGGACAGGCGTGGCGGCTAGCACAATCCGTCTAGCCGCCCTCTGGATCAGCCTCCCATCATCCTCCACATAAACCAAAGTATCTTCCATTTCAGTGTCTAGCAAGGGGGTTAGTTGGATTTGGGAATGACGATCCAGGCGGTGAGGGCGACGATGAGACCCGACACTTTTTCCTGCGGCGTGTGGAAGTAGATGGCCGTATTGAGCAGCATCCAACTCCACAATCCCACCAAGGCCACGCTCGCCGCCACTGCGAGCTTTGCTTTGGGCTCGCTCACCACCGCCTTGTTCCTCGGCTCCACCAGTGCCGTTCCAAACACCGCCTTGCCCACCGCCGACCCTGCGAGCAGTGCCGACAGATACGGCGCGACGTCTTCGAGCAGCAGCAGCGACGAGAGCACCATGATGAACGTATGGCCCGAGATGTCGTGTCCGCCCTTCCACGCTGCTCGGATGGATTTGGCTGCACCGGAGCTTGCAAACAGCGCCGGATGGGTTGTGGACGATAGCGGCGTGCGCGTTCGACAGTACATCTCCTCGACCTTGCCCAGCCCGGAACCTGAACTGGGCACACATACCGCACCCGTAGCCGTCAGGATCCTCTCTGCCAGCGGTGGACCGAAGAACCAGTTGGCAAACAGAAGCCAGGCACCCGTGGCGACGATGTATCGCAGTACCGACATCGACACGGGACTCGTAATCGTCGCCTGGCCAGTCTGCCCCGGTCCGGCCTCGTCCTTCTTCACCTGCGGAGGGGTGGGCGCGAGACGCAGGAAGAACAGCTGCGCGAGCCATGCAGCGCTAGTCCAGAGCCACGCCTTCTTGACAAAGATCTGGTTGACAATGTTTTTGCGGTTCGCCCAGTAGTTGAGTGCGTGGTGCGGCGGCAGTGCGATCGTCGGCGGCAGCGGCCCCAGCTGCGTACTGCCGTCCACACCGGTCTGGATGGATGGAGCCACAGCAGCACCGGGGAGGGTGGAGGGGAATTGCGATTCGGCACCCGACGAGAGGCGCACGTTGTAGATGTGCGTGCCGTACACGATGCTGTACGCGGTGCCGAGCAGCACGATGGAGCTGAGGTACGCGACGAAGACGACGTGGTGGCGCTGCAGCCCAAGCGGCAGCTCCGAGCGGCGTTGCGTGGTTGTGCGACTCATCGAAATACGTCCGGATCGCAGCTGGATGGATAGGGGAAAAAGGAGAAGATGATGGAGGACAGGCGAGTGGATGCATCCAAAAGGGTTGCGAGAGCCGACGTGGTCGCCAACCGGCATTTCACGCTGCTCATGTGGAGGCGAGACGTCACCAGCCCGATTTGCAGCCGATCGGGAAACGAAGCCTCCACTTTTTGGGTGATTCACGTGGCGCGAGGGTCCGGGCGCGCTGCGAATAAGAAAGTGCAAAGTGTTGGTTGGAGTGCCGACTTGGACTCTCGATGCTTCTTCTTCCATCTCTGTGCCGCGCCATACCGCCATGGCTTCCAACACACCGCTGCGCGATCCATTCGCTGCCGACGACGACGCAACACCAAGATCAGGTGCAGCTCGGCCACCTCCGCGCACCTCTAGATTCGCAGCATCAAGTGCGTCGCTCCCATCGCTGCGAGGCTCACAGACGACGCCGACTGCGTCACGACCTCATGGATCCCTCGGCGCACCGCGGACACTGGGCCTCTCACTTGGCGTCCCGCGTAGCAGGATGGCCAAGCCCGATGCAGGTGGGCAAGCAGAAGCAGAGAGCATGATGGGCAGGACGGGGCAGACGGACGAGGCGGTGCGTGCGACCGACTCGGACGCGCTGCTCTCGCGACTGTCGGCGCTGCGTCTGGGCTATCTTCCGCCCGAGCCATACACGCAGGAGTTCTCGGCAGGTTCGAGCGGATCGAGTGGCTCGCGAGGGATGCCAGAGGCAGCTGCGCGCAGATCGCCGCTCATCAACATCGGCACGTATCTGCGGTGCAGCACGATCGACGAGCATGTCGAAGCGTTCCTCACCAACGGCGGCACGGCCAAGAGGCAGATCATCTCGATCGGCGCCGGCAGCGATAGCAGGTACTGGCGCATCATGGTAAGCTGCAACCCCCAACAGCATTGATTTCGATCCTTGACGGACGCGGCTGACTTGGAACCTCGTGTTCGGTAGTCGGATGCACGACTAGCAGGCCAGCTGGAGCAGTACGTCGAGGTGGACTTTGCCGAGAATGTGCAGCACAAGCTAGCATGCATCCGCAAGAGTGCTGTACTCCAGTCTATGCTCAACGAGCCCCGGCTGGATGCGGTTGAGAGCGACGAGTCAAGGATATGTGTGCTTGCGTCGTCCAAGTACTCTCTGCTAGCGGCCGATGTGCGATTGCTGCACCCCGATACACCTCAGGAGCAACGGATCGACGCCGACAGCGTGTTCGGGCGGCTGGACGCGACGCTGCCTACGCTGGTGCTGTTGGAGTGTGTGCTGGCGTACATCGAGCCATCGCGCGCCGACTGGCTGCTCGCGCATCTCGGGCAGAGATTCGCACGCATCGAGGCGGTGAGCTACGACATTGCGCTGGCGAGCGACTCGGACTCGAGCTCACCGTCGAGGTTCGGCGAGGTGATGCTGGGCAATCTCGAGGTAAGCGCAGCCTGGCCGATCCATTTGGAGACGAGCAAGAATACTGACGCTTGCATCAACAGCGACGTGGGCTGTCGATGCCCGGAGCGAAAGCATATGCGACGATAAGAGCGCAGAGCCAACGATTCATCTCGGCATGGTCAAGCGAGACAGCCAAGACTACGGTTGCGGACGCTACCAGTCTATTCGCAATCTGGACCGCGCTGCCGACGAGTGCGAAACAAAGGTAGGTCGAGACCCCCGCCTATGTGGCACGCGAGAACCATGGTGGATCTAAGATTCTGACGCGCATTCTGCATAGATTGTCGAGGCTCGAGGGGTTGGACGAGGTGGAAGAGTTGGACATGCTGCTGCGGCACTACTGCATTGTGCATGCGGTTCGGCCGTGGAATTGACAGGGCGAAGGCAACGAGCCTCAAAGCGGGTGCGACATGTGCGACCTGGGTGTAGGTGTGTGTGCGTGCGTGTGTCACGTCGGTGTCCAAGGGGGCCGCAAGAGGCTCGCTGGGAACAATGGAAGCTGGAACAATGGAAGCTGGTGCCGTGAGCCCAAAAGCGAAGGCAGAAGCCAAAAGCCAACGAGGTTGACCGGTCCGGCAACGGCGTCGGAGCCACGCGTGGTGCAGAGCCGAATTTTCGCACCCAAGGCTTCCGCTTTTCGCTGGGCCGAATGAGGCATTTCAGCCGGCTGCAATGCGAGTCCAACTCCGCTTCGTCCGCCAAAGCACGACGCAGGTGTTCCGACGCAATTCCGAGAGTCCGTTGTGTGTGGGATGGTCTTGAAAAATAACAATCAAAAATAAAAAATGCATGGAAGCCCACCAAATACTGTACGCAAGCCCAAAACACGGGCTGTAGAAGGCTTGTGCGGACGCAGCTGCATCGGACGGCATCCTCGGACCGTTTCCGGCGTGCCAGCCAAGCCAGGCTGCGTTGGCCAAGACGAAACAATAAGACGGAGAGGGGAAGCGGAACCGCGCTTTCCGAAACGATTGGCACTTATGCACCAACGAGCCCTTACCGTTCTGGTACCGGTGCATGCAACCGAAACACCGAGCATGTGGCGGTCTAGACCCCGAACGATACGATAGCAAGGGGCTGGTTGGGTTCGGCAAGGGATGCATGAGCGAGACGAGACCAGATTGGTTTGCAGAGGAGAGCAGGAAGGGGCCCGGGGGGGGGAGGAAGCGATCGGAACGAGGGAGCCGGTGTTGATTGCGCGGAATCATGGCGCAGGGAGGCAGGAGGGGTCGCCGAAGCACCGCATGAAGTCGCAGTGTCTCGCCCGTTCCGTGGTACTGGGATTGATGCGAGCAAGAGGCTTGTGCAAGATGGCATTGGTAATGGGGAAGGGAAAATAGGCCCGGAGGGTAAGGGGCGAAGGAAAGGCGAAGATGGATCCGCGGCACTCGTGATTGGGTTCGGCAGCGGCGAGTCGAAAAGTGCAGCTGCACGTAGGCATCGATGCAGAGGGCGTGTGCATGAAATAGAACGAGGGCCGGCCTTGCAATGCGGCTGGCTGCGGGGAGGCCATGCGTCGGCAGCCATCGCGGCTCCGTCAATGCCAGAGAGTGGCTGGATTGAGCTTGCGTTTTGTTTTGCAGTTGAAAGAGTGCGGCGCAACCTGCTCGAACCTGCTCGGTTAGCAAGCCACGCCGCTCATATTTTTTTATCTTTTCTATTTTTCTGATGCGTTCGGGAGGAGGCCGGCATGGCCGCATCTCTTTTTTCCCCTCCTTCCCACCCTCCTTTCTCCTTGCGGCTGCTGCTGCTCTCCGACGCTCTTAGCCTTGTTTTCAATCCACTCGCATTGATGCATTCGGCATAGCTTGGCTTGCCGTGATGTCCGTACGGGCATGTTTCGGCGCATCCCACACAATAGGCCCGATGTCGAGCCTGTCTGAAACCATACCAAAAACACGACCCAGCGGAGCAGCGGCATGCACAAAGCCAAGGTGCACGAAATGGAATCGAAATCGAAATCGAAATCGAAATCGAAATCGAAATCGAAATCGAAATCGAAATCGAATCTCGACTAGGTCAGAGTGCTGGTGCTGGTGCTGCTGTTCACTCACCAAGTGCAGCGATGAGTACCGGTATGGTCGGAGCTGGTTTGATATGGTTTCATTCCACTCTCCGATGTTCCGACGAGGAATGCATGAACCATCACGAGAAGGAGAGCGCGGAAAACCGTGTTTTTCCGGAGCTCAGACTCCAAGGCGAGCGAGCTGGGCTCGAGTTTGCAGGTCTCGCTTCGAATTTCCGGCTTTGCCGAAGCTGGTGCTGCGACGTCGGGCTCGAGCGAGCCTAGCTAAATTCGCATCGAAAATGCATGGCTCGAGAGGTGTGCAGCATGCATCGTATCGCCAGCCGAGATGTTTGTTGACCGACGCCACCCATCAAGCCGGGGTGCAGTGCGATGCGGTGCGGTGCGATACGGTAGGGCGTGATGAAGGCCGTATCCGTCGTCGCAGACCCGACGATGGTGCTGCCGCCGTGCATGTGCCATCCGACGGGACGGCTCGGAGTGAACAACGGCTTGGCACCGTTCGGAGCTGCCGAGGAGCGGGACGTGCGTAGGGAAAGAGGCCGTCCGTGTCGAGATGGTGAGATCGGCCGGCATCGTGCAGCCGCGTTTTGCCCCTCCGAGTGGGCGAGAGTGAGAACAATAGCCAACGTAGCTCGGGCGGATCCTCAGGTTTGACGCGACGCTCCCACGCCAAATCTATTGAGTTCCTGGCACAAGAATCAAGCTCCGGACGCTGATCCGCTGTGTCGCTGCGCCAAGCGCTCAAGGCTGCACTGCACTGCACCGCACCGCATGATCCAGCTGCCAAGGCGTGCCAAAGCGTGCGAGAGCGTGGGTACGTGCTTGTGCTGCGCAATGCCGACCTCCTCGTTACTCCGACTCGTGCAGCGCTCCGCTGCGGCAGAGATGCAATCCTGATCCTGTGCGCCGGCGCGATTTCGGTGCACCGGAGCGGAGGTCTACAATTCACGCTAGCACAATCAACACACGCAGCCCCCCCTTCCGCTAGACCCACGCTCCATGCTCCACGCTCGCCCCGGCCCTCGAGGCGATTCGGAGTTGGCCGAAGTCGATCGAGCGTGTGCTCACCATCGTCTTCGGCAAAGTGCACGTGCATCAATGCCTTAGCCAAAGATTCCCGAACATCGTCATCCTTCCGTTTCGCAGTCATGCCGCTGCAGCAGGATTCTTCTTCGTCGTATTCCTTTTTTTTTCTTATTTTTTGTTTTATTGGTGCGGTGTCGGTCCGAGTGCGGGCATCCACCCTCGGAAACGGGCCAAAGCGAGTCTTCCCTTGCCCTGGGTGCGCCTTCTCCCGCTCCAGCGCTCTATTTTTTTCTTTTTCTTTTCCTTTTTCTTTTTCTTTTTCTTTCTTTCGGGTTTCCCCCTTTTCTGACGTGCCGAACTGGTGATGGCAAGGCGAAGCGCCCAGTCCGTGTGCCAAATTGGCCCGAGTCGGGCCTCGATTCGGCGCAGGATTCCATGTCGGTCTCTCTCAAGCCGCTCAGTCACCCAATCGCTCAGTCACTCTTCTTCTGTCACACCGATGCCGACACCGACGCCGAGGCTGCAGCCGTCGTGGCATCGTCAGGATCGTCAAGAGCGACGCGACACAGCGTAGCACAGTCCGGTACGACACGCCACACCCTACGCTGCATGGCTGTGCGACCTTGGGCTGACTATCTCGACGCCCGCCCTCGCCTAGATCCTGGGTGGTCCTGCAGCATCGCCCTCACAAACTCGCAGCCGCTCTTCCACCTCCATCCCCTCGATCCCACTTGCCAGCCGAACCGCTTGGCGACCTCCCTCGCTTGCTCGCTACCATAGCCTGCGCACAACACCCGCTGCTACACACACAACACCCAGGTGCCACTGACACCAATCCCGGCCAGAACCGCAACCCTGGCCCTCGTGTACAACAACAACACTAGCTAGCCCTTGCGCCCGGCCCTGCATCCGACTCCAAGTCCAAGTCCAAGTCCAAGTCCAAGTCCAAGTCCAAGTCCTCGTCCTCGTGCTCGGGCTCGTCGCCGTCAACAGATCGTCCGCCTTCCTGTTCTCGGCCTGCTTTCGCTGCCTGCTGCACATCCTCTCCGTTCCTTACCGCCCATCTTCACTCTCCGCCTCTGCTCTTCCGTCACTCCGCTCAACCCCGGCAATCTCGCCCTCCCTGCCGACCGCCTCACCACCATCCAGCAGAACCCAACGCTGCCTCGGCTTATTCCGCCTCATCTCCATACTCTACCCTCAACCTGTCCACGCTCGCTTCGTCTCCAATCTTGCAATCCTCGTTCCCGCAAAAAGTAGCCGCTGCAGCTGCTGCTGCCGCTGCCGCTGCTGCCGCCTAGGCGCTCGCACTGCCGATCCTCCAGTCGTTCGTCCTTCCGTGTCTTCCCATATCTCTCTTCCTCCCCACCTCTCCCTCCTGCGCTCCGCACCACCGTCACACGAGCGTTCATGTTCGACCACCATCAATCCAGCACAAGCATCATCCGGCTTGAACCTCGCCCTCTCCCACCATGCACCAGTCTGGCTACGATCCATACAAAGACAATGCCAGCCCCTCTCATCGTGACCGCGACCGCGACCATCAACATGCCATGAGCGACCCTCGCTCCGCCGCCGCCGCCGCTGCTGCTGCTGCTTTCGACCGCCGCCGGCCTCCGCCCATGCAACCCTCCGGCCTCGCTCACAACCACCCCGACCACGAAGCTTCACACCCCCCTCTCATCCCACCACCACGCCACCCATCCGCCCAAGACGCCTCGCCTCGCGCCATGGATGCCCAAGCGCACAGGTATCACCACCATCCATCGCCCGGCCGCTACCCGCCAGAGCATGCCTCGTCCTCTGTGCTACTCCCAACGCAAGATCATCACTATCGCTCCTACGACCCGCGCGACCAACTTCCACGCCGGCATCAGCATCACTCGGACGACCATCCATCCCGATACGCATCGCACTACGACGGCTACGACCAGCGCTACACCCCTGCCTACGATGCCCAGGCTCACCAGCCCAACTACCGCCAGCCCTCGAGACACCATTACTCTCACTCTCACCCCTCCGAACCGCATCCTCATCACGACTATCGCTCCGACGAAAGGCCTGTCAGCTCCCACTCCCGTCACGGCTTGCCGTCGCCCCTCGATCTTCACCGTCCAGAGCCGCGCTACTCTCCTTCTAGCGATACCGCCGCCACTCGAGACGCCCTCGACAGGTACCCGCCGGGCCCTTACGACCATGCTCGCCGTCGCTCCGACGCAGCCTCCCTCGACGCACGCATGCCTCTCGACTCACAGCACCGCGCAGCTCCCAGCTCCTCTCGCATTCCCATCGCCCCAACGTCTGCCTCGATCGCTTCCTCTTCCCACCATGGCGCGTCAGCATCATCTCCGTCCGCACCACGTGCCAGCGCGCCTGCTGGCACCACTTCCGCCACGAGGAAGCGCAAGAAGCAATTCAAGTATATGCTCGAGCACGACGCTCCAGAGCTGTCCAAAGCTTCCTCCGCTGCCGGTGATCCCGACCAAGATCTCGAGCGCAATGGCGCCGCTGTCGTCGACGCCGCCGACCGAGTTCTAGCTTCGCAGCAACCGCACAAGGAGAGCCGCAAAAAGGTCAAGAAGGCCTGCGTGTTTTGCAAGCGCAGCCACATGCCCTGCGAAGAAGCAAGGCCGTGCAAGCGATGCGTCAAGCGCGGCATCTCGCATCTCTGTCGCGACGCCGAGCCCGCCGGTGCTGCCGGCGCGGCCACAGCTTCCGGCACCACCACCACCACCACCTCGTCCTCGTCCGCCTCGAGCCACACCGCCGCCTCGGCGCACACCAAACGTAGGTTCGGCGAGGCGCGCAACCATGCGCTCAGCCGTCGCAACAATGCTATGGCCGAAACCGAGTCCGACTCGGACGTCGAGAGCATGACGTCGTCGACCGCTTCCTCGCTGCGCCCACGCACCGGCAGCGAGAGGCGCACGAGCCAGCCCTTCGATGTGATGGACGTCATGCCCGGAGCCACCGCACGCGATCCCGACATCCGCCCCTCCATGTCCATCTCGGGCCTGCTCGGCCCTGCCAAGATGCAGCTGCAGCGCCGCCCGGTCAAGCACGAGCCCGTTTCGGAAAAGGAGCAGGAGGACGCCTGGAACCGCTGCATGGACGCCACCATGCAGTCCAAGATGAAGCACATGCTCGAGGCCGGCCCCGCCGCCGCCGACCTCAGCGACATCTTTGGCGAGATGCCCACGTCGCTGCTCATGACACCCGCCATGGCCAACTTGCCCAAGGCGCAGTCGCTGCTGCGTCCGAGCTCGGCCGAGCCGCCCGCGAGTCCGCGCAGCGCCGAGTTGGGCCGCTGGCCCAAGCGCTCCCAGTCCATGACGCCCACCACGCAGCAGCACGAATGCCAGGTGGACGAGGCGGGCTTCAAGCTGCCCCTGCGCCCCAAGCATCTGCTGCAGGAAGAGATGGCCACCACCTCGGCGCTGCACGGTGGCAAGCCGAGCTACTCGTACACGTTTGGCTATGCCAAGCTCGCGCGCTGGATGCACACGCGCTATTCGCGCGAGAGCTGCGAACAGGTCGACCGCAGTCTGGCGGTGATTCGACCCAAGCTCATGGCGCTCTCGCGCAGCTTACCTGAAGAGGAGCTGATTGGTGTCGAGGATAACTTCTACCAGCTTCTTGCGTGGTATCAGACCAATGTGCTCGAGGCGGTTCCGATCCCCATGATCGTCACTCGCAGGACGGGCGAGATCTATGCGGCCAACTCGCATGCGTGCAAACTGCTGCAGCTGCCCGAGACGATCTTTGAGGGTGGGCAGATCTGTCACTACCAGCTCGTCACGGAGCCGGACTGTGTGAGCATGTGGGGCACGTACGCGCAGGAGGCGACGCGCAAGCTCTCGAGCCCACCTAGCCAGATCGCCACGCTCGAGGTCGATCGGCGTCTGCTCTTGTTCAACCAGCCCGCCTTCGATCCGCGCACGGGCGAGATGCTGGGCGAACCAACGTGTCCCGACGGCACTCTGGCAGTGCTCAGAAAAAAGGTCGTGGTCACCTTCGAGGCCAAAGTCAGCAAACACGGTCTGCCTTTCCTCGTCACCGGCTTCATCGTCCCCATCCCCGAAGAGTAGGCGCTTGTATCTCTAGTGTTTCGTTTAATCTGCTTATGCACCTACTCTCAATGACGCACGGCATTGACTGCAACGAAGCCAGCTCACTTGCACCCGACCCAAGCGAGCTTTACACGTGCAGACACGCTTTCGTCGCTTGTACTCTTCGTGTTTCGATTAATCTGCTTATGCACCTGCTCCGTCCCGCCGACATCGCCGCAACGACGCACGGCATTGACTGCAGCAAAGCCTGCTCACCTGCTCAGACCCAATCGAGCACTACACGTGCAGACACGCTTTAGGCGCTTGTACTCTTTGTGTTTCGTTCAATCTGCTTATGCACCCACTCCGTCCAGGCAGCATCGCCGCAACGACCCACGGCATTGACTGCAACAAAACCTGCTCACCTGCTCAGACCCAATCGAGCACTACACGTGCAGGCATGATTTGTGCAGACGTTTTTTGCGGGATTCAAGTCTATGCATTGCTCTACGAAGCGGGGGTGAATTGGATGCTTGCGCCTACGAGCACTCGCATCGTATCGACGACCTGGGGAATGGCGGCCAAGATGAGCAGGATCGCACCAAACAGGACAAAGCTAAGCGAAGCGATGGCCATGCATCTTGGCGTGGCGATCAAACTGCTTGCGCCGATAGCGCCTGCGGTACTACCCATGGCGATACCGATGGTGAGGTAGTCCTTGCTTTCGTGCTCTCCGTCGTTTTTGGGGTTGAGACCAAACATTCTAAAGAAGGGGTCTTTGATGATGGTGATGACGATTCCCGTGACGACGACGAGGATGACGGTCATACTTTCGTCCGCGCCGATAGTCAGGGAGAGTTCGATGGCGAGGGGTGTTGACATGAAGCGACTCGCAAAAGCCAGTGCCCTCTCAGGTGCGATTCCAATCGCACCTGCTACAGTTGGCCAAACGAAGACGGAGAGCATGCAACATGGGACGAGTACGACCAGCATATCCGTCAAATGAAGCCATAGATCGCGTCGGTAGCGATACATGGGAATGGCGAGCGAGACGATTCCTGCATCGAGCGTGCTGAAGAGGACATCGCCAGCACCGATGACGGGACCATTGTAGCCAGAGGTGGACCAGAGGACGGTGTATTTCGCATCCACCGAATAGGTCGACAGCGTCCGACGCAGGGACCAGTTTCGAGCGGCGCCGAGACCCCAGAGGATGAGCACGGTGAGGATCGAGGTGGTGAGGATGGGATGTGCGAAACGACGGATGCGTGAGGGAACGATGGTGATGCTGAATAGGAACGTCAGGATGTTGACACCCAGAAACAGCGGCAGAGAAATGTTGGCGAGGTAGAACACAGGCAGACCCGCAACGACGATGGACACAGTGACGAGCCATGGGATAGCAGCCCACATTCGCTCCACCAGCCGATCAATCGCATCCATCTGCTCGTCTTCCCCCGCCTTGTCTTGCTCCTGTGGCTGTGCTGGCTCGTCCTTTTTCGAGGGGGCGGCGGGGGTGGCATCGTTGCTGATGGTGATCTCGCTGTCTGCGCGGCTGGGTCTTCGCGTTGCGTCGGGACTGTACTCTGCACTCATCCTTGCCGGAGTCAACGCCGCGGGCGTCGGCACCATGGTCTCGCCCTCGTGTTCGAGCGGCTCGATCTGTCGCTGCTGCAGCCTCGTCTGTCTTGCGGTAAAGATCCACTCGTCAAACGTGGGCGAGATGGCCTCGTTTCCTGCGCTCTGCGGCCTTGCACTTCTGCCCCTCCTCCTATGTGGCGACTGCGATGCTGCTCGCTCAAACCTCCTTGCGAGCGATCGGCTCCTTGCGAACCCAGGATGATCGTGACCCAATCTCGGCGAAGGATAGTGGTGCTCTCTAACAGGAGAGTGCGACATGGCATACGGATCGCCCTGCTGCCGAGCTGTTTCGAGCTGTACATGCTGAAGCTGACGCTGCGCATCTCCAGCCCCTGCCACCGCCGTGATGGGAGCAGTGACGATCGCCGTCACGCCCGTCAGACCCTTGGCGAGACTCGGCTTCTCACCGACAGACAGCGTGTGCGACAACACCCCCACGAGCGTAGCCTCGCTCTCCCTCCTGCCCTCTTCCGGTTGGGGGCTCTCGAGTCGGTGTCTGATCTTGGCGACGGCGGCACGACCGAGCTTGTGTAGGATGACGGGGAAGGCGAGTGCGGCGAGCTGGGATGCGGCAAACCAGCCTGTGATGAGGCCGATTTCGCGCGCCGCGATGATCTCGCGCGCGGGGATGAGGATGAAGCTCGGCGTAAACATGACCGACATGTAGCGCAGACAAAAGTCGCACGGCGCCTCGAGCACGGCGAGAAGCGGAGCGAGCAACACCTTCTTGCCGTTTTCGCGACGGAAGAAGCGCGTGGAGAGGTAGTCGGCTGCGAGCAGTGCGGCGAAGAGGAGGAGCATGGCGATGACAGGACTGGGGAAGCGAAACGGCGCGCGGTCCATGCCGAGCTTGATCGCCCATACGAGCGCGAGCAGTGCAGTGATGCCGAGGGGGACATGGAGCCAGTTGGTGAGCAGATCGCGCTGCCGCTGTGGGTCGGTGAAGAGCAGGCGAATGGCAAGGAGGACGTGCGAGGGAGAGCGGATGTGGGAGACGTAGGGACGTGGTGTGCATGTCTGGCATTCGGTGTCTGGCGATGCTATCGAGGGCTTGGTGGGCGAGGGTGGAGTACGAGACATGGCTACAACTCGATGAGCGGAGAGAAGATGGGCCTACGGGTCGGGCTTCGAAACCGATGTATGCACCCTTGCAACCGGGGTTGGGTATATGTATCCCACGCGCTCTTTGTCGGAGCATACAGCGATCTGCTGAGCTGGCGCACTCGTCCATCGTCTCTGGCATGAGATTGTGTGGCGGTGTACGGAAGGCTCCGAGCGCCCGCCAGCGGGATTAGCATTGTGATGAGATCGGAGGTGTGTGTGGGGTGATGCAATGCGCTGCGGGCTGAGGAATGCGCATAAGCCGACGGCCCGTCAAAAGCTGCTGGCATGAGTCTGCAGCCGATCCGGGCCCCAGCGCATGCACGTCTAGTGTGCTCTTGGCAGCACGGCTCGCCGCTCGCGATGCAGATGATGGGCGCCTAAGGCGGTGCCAAGAAGTGTCAGTGTGGCGTGGGGGGCAGAGCGTGCATGCAAGCGAGAGCCACTCGCCCGGGCAGCCTCGGGACGGAGAATTCTTTGGCAGCCTTTGGCTCTATCTGACGTGAGTGCCAAGACGCGCGCTTGGCGATAACGCGATAAGAAGCAGCGCAGCCTACGGAATGCCAAGACCCCCGCGCCTCCCACCCAACCATCAAACACCGCCCATTCCATCCCACCCGCCGGCGAATTTGTTCTGCCCCCTTCCACCAATCAATCATCGCGGCTCAAGGCTCGATGCGGCTCGATGATGGATAGCATTGCATGTGGCAGCGTTAATGAGGAGTAAGGAGGCGTGCAAGGATGAGCGGAGAATTTTATTGGGCGCGGAGAGATGCGGGAAGAGTTCTTTTTATAAATCACAGTCTCTCGCACGCGGAAAGAATGCGCCAAGCGAGAGCGCCCAGACCTTTCGCGCTTCTTGGACTGGAATGTGGGCGTCAAGTTCCCCCACCCACGTGTCCTCCCCCTCCCCCTCTCTAATGCCTGAGCTAAGATCAATGCCCTCTCACACCCACACTGACGAACATCGAATAACACGCGCTTGGTATTGTTCGCATGATGCTATCGCTTGGAAGAAGTCTGCGGTGGTGCTCTGCCCAGCGCCTGCAGACGCTTGGCCCTTCCAAATCGGATGCCCTGCAGCACGAAATCGATGGCGTCTTCGGCTCGCTTCTTGCGCCCTTCGACCTCGGCGCGGTAGCAAAACGCGAGCGGGAATCGAAAGCTCAGCCACAGATACAGCGTAAAACACCGGTGCAGCGATTCCACCACGAGCAGCGTGGCGATGTTGATGAGCGGATGCGCTCCACTGCCTCCTCCCACACCCGCCGTGTTGTTGCCGAGGTAGGCTACGAGAGGCAGCTCGTCCGTGCCGGGCTTGGCAGCAGTGGCTCGACTGCGCGCTTGCGTGGCTTGCTGCATGAGTTGCACGAGCTCGTGTTCGATCTCGAGCATGCCCAGCGAGGCGGCGGCGTCGTCAAAGTGCACGAGCGCGCCGCGAGAGAATTGGGCCACAGCCGAGGTGAGGAAGGCCACCACGCGTTCGTCGCGCATGTTGGCCGGTGCATTCGAAAACGTCTCGCGCTCCGCTACGGTCAGCATACCCGCGGAGGCCGACTCGACGAGCGGCGAGATGGCCAGCTGCTGCGAAAAGTCGGCCACAAAGTAGTGCGCTGCTTCGATGCGCGCGAGCAGCGCCACGTCGGCATACAGCTGCGAGAGCGCGCGCAGTCCGCCCGTCGACTTGGCACTGGGCAGCATCGCAGACAGCTGAGACAACGACTCGCGCGGCGGCTGGATCGCAGCACGCGTGATGGGCCGCAGCGGAGACGCAAGCGCTGCACGCAGCACCTCGAGCTCGTGCGGGTGGCGCGTAGTCACAATGCCACCCAGCTCCGCAGGCTTGGTCTCCGCCGACTGCGTCCCGTATCGACCCGCACGCCCGGCGATCTGCTTGATCTGACTCGCCGACAACGTCACCTCCTCCGAGCCGTTCCACTTGGTGAGCGTGTCAAAGATGACGCGCTTGATGCGCAGATTCAGACCCATGCCGATGGCATCGCTCGCCACCATAACGTCGAGCTTGCCCTCGTTGAACAGCTTGGCCTGCTCCGCCTTGGTTTCGGGCGGCAGCGCTCCGTACGCCACCGCACATCGCAGCCCCGTCTTTTGCTCGATCTCGCGCTTGAGCGCAAAGATGCCCGAGCGCGAAAACGCAACGATGCAATCGCCGCGCTCGATCTTGCCCAGATCATTGTCGAGCGACTCGTCGGCTACGCTGAGCGGCGTCAGTCGCTCGTACCGGTGGATCGTCAGATGATCGCCACACGCCTCGGCGAGCTTTTCGATGAGCGGGATCACGCTCGCCTCGCCACACAGATGCAGCTCCTTGGCCGGCAGTCCGAGCACCGCGGCGGTCCACGCAAAGCCGCGCTGCGCATCCCCGATCATCTGGATCTCGTCCACCACGCCGACGTCGACGGTGCGCGACATGGACACCATCTCCACCGTGCAGCTCTGCAGACCGGCTAGCGAGTCCACCGTGCGCTGCTCTTCGCCCGTGATCAGGTTGCACGCGCGCGGCGCAACGCCGGGCGAGACCGTGCCATTGTTGAAGCGGTCCCAGACCTCGTGTGCGAGCAGCCGCAGCGGGCCGGCGAACACACCCGTGCGCGCCTTGCTCAGCGCCACGAGCGCGCCGTGCGTCTTGCCCGAGTTGGTCGGGCCCACGTGCAGGTGGATGCTGCGCACGAGCGTGCGTGCGCGCGGATACTGGTGCGCCGGGAAACGCAGATCCATGCACGACCGCAGCAGCATCAGCTGCGACCGTGCGAGCGATATCTCGCCCGCTTCGTCGCCCGCCTGTTTGCGCGAGTAGCCGGCGTCCATCCAGTCCAAGAACGCAGATAGACAGAAGCGGCCCAGACACGCCTCGCCTTCGATGGCGAACGACGAGATGACGTCCGGCAGATAGCCAAAGATCGCAGGCCGATGCACCTCACCGCCGTCGTGCAGTATGGCGATGTTCATGATCTCGTCTTGCGCTTCCTCCGACCACGTCCTGAACAGCTTCAATGCCAGCTCTGGGTCCGTCTGTGCTGATTTCGACGGCGTGTAGAGCTCGAGCACTTGGCGCGCTGCATCGCCCTTGATGCCATACGCGACGAGCTGGGTGGGGAAGTTCGGATGGCGCGACAGAGCCTCGAGCTTATCTACGAGCTGCCGTGCGACGTGCTGAGCCGTCGGTGGCTCGGGTATCGAAAAGTCGGCCTCGAGCCGTTTCTTCCCCCTGGCGTCGCCGAATCGCGGCTTGCCGAATCGGTCGCGCTTGTTGCTGCCTTTGCCGCCGAAGCGAGCCGCTCCACCCGACTTGCTGCCGCCCCGTGGTGGTCCGCCTCTTGCGAGGATGGCGCTCGTCTGGAAACCTCGACTGGGTGATGCGAGCGGTGTAGTCGGTGGTGGAATGCCGCAGAGCGTGCATGCTTGCCATGCGATGGCAGGTGTGCGTGTGACTGCGCGCGATGTGGACGCAGACCAGCCTGCGAGAGCTGAGGGCCCCGCTGCCGCGCCCGCTGCTGCGGCGACCGATGCTATTGATCGTTCGAGCATCGTATTTTCTAGGTGCCTTTGCTCTACAGCAAGAGCATCGTGGTGGCTGAGCACGAAGAAAGGTGTTCTTCTCATCTTTTTCCTGCTTGCCTCGCATGCCGAAAGCCGGAAGAAATGCTCGAAAAAGTGGAGAAATGCGTTCGCATTTTTTATAGCTTACATAAGCACAGCTCCACCTGGACCCTTGCTCTTTTTCTGGTCTTCGGACCATGGCGGGCTGACTCTGGACCATCAACCCGACTCGACGACCAGCATCGACAGATACAGGCTCGGGAGACATCACGATGAAGGTGGTCGGGCTGCTGAGTGGCGGTAAGGACTCGTGCTACAACCTCGTTCACTGTGTGCAGCAGGGCCACGAGCTTGTGGCGCTCGCCACGCTCGCACCGCCAGGGTCCAAGGATGAGCTCGACTCGTACATGTACCAGACGGTTGGGCACGATGCGGTGCACCTCGTTGCCGCCGCCATGGGTCTGCCGCTCTACCGCCGCGAAATCAAGGGCACCGCCGTGAACCAGCGCTCCGAGTACGGCTCGCGTGCGCCCGCCTCCTCCTCGTCCACCACCCACGGCGAGGCTCTGGACGACGAGACGGAAGACCTGTACCACCTGCTGCGCGATGTCAAGTCGCACCATCCCGACGTAGAGGCCGTGTCGGTCGGCGCGATCCTGTCCAACTATCAGCGTGTGCGTGTGGAGCACGTTGCGCTGCGGCCCGACATTGCTCTCACGCCGCTCACGTTTCTGTGGCAGCGAGACCAGGCGCAGCTGTATGCCGAGATGCTCGATGCGCGCTTGGTCGCCGTGCTCATCAAGGTCGCAGGGATCGGACTGGATGAACGCGATCTGGGGAAGACGCTCCGGCAGACGCAGACGAAGCTCACAAGGCTAGCGGCCATGTATGGCGCGCACGTGTGTGGCGAGGGTGGCGAGTACGAGACGCTCACCATCGACTCGCCGCTGTTCAAGCAGCGCATCGAGCTGCGCGATGTAGAAACCGTCGTACACTCGGATAGCGGCTTTGGAAGCGTGAGCTATCTGCGCATCAAGGACGCCGTGCTGGTACCCAAGGACGCTGGGCAGGCGGTGGTCGACGCGACGACGCCGCCTCTGCTCGATGCGGTCGGCACTCGCACCCTCGCCGCGGCTCGAGCGGCGTACCGAGACGCAACGCCGACAGGATCTACTGGGATGCAGGAGCTCGCCGCGAAGACAGCTGGGATGCAAGTCGGTGCTTCGTCGACTGCGTTGCCGCCAGCGTCGGTGCGGAGGAGTGGCCGGTATGTGGTGCTCTCCAACGTTACCGGCACCGATTCGGCTGGGGATCAAATTGAAGACCAAGTGCGCGCCGCCTTCGCAACTGTTCGTCAGCTGCTCTCGACCGAGCGGCTGGGCGTCGAACATATCGCGCACGTCAACCTTTACGTCCGGTCGCAAACGCAGTTTTCGCGCATCAATGCTGTGTATCGCGAGCAGTTTGGTGTCTCGCCGCCCACGCGCGCGTGCGTAGCCCTGCCCCTGCCACCTTGCTGCGAGCTTGTACTCAGCATCGTCGCATTTGACGACACGCCGGCTGGAGGGATGGCGTTTGACCGTCGCGCACTGCACGTGCAAGGGCGCTCGTTCTGGGCGCCAGCGAATATCGGGCCGTACTCGCAGAGCCTGCTGGTGGCGGAAAAGACGTGGGTGGCAGGACAGATCGGACTGGTTCCTGCGGATTTGTCGCTTCCGCACGATGCGCCGGTTCAGGCGGCGTTGAGTGTGCAGCATGCACGCAGGATCGTCACGGCCACATTCAACGACTTGGGCGGAAGAGGAGTGGAGAGAGGTTGGGTCGAGGGTGGAGTTTGCTGGATCGAAGACGCGGATGATGTGGATGCGAGGTTGGAGATGGCTCGGCATGCGTGGCTTGCTCAAACGCAGGAGGATGAGGAGGGAGAGGAGGGAGGGTGGATGGGAAAGACCGAGAGCAAGCGGGTGGGGATGCTTGTGGTGGTTCTTGCACGCGCGGCATTGCCACGTGGAGCCGGGATTGAGTGGCAACTCACAGCACATACGGGACGCACGCCACCATCCGTCTCAGCGAAGGAGGTCGATGAGGATGAGGTAGGGTCGGATTGCGATGTTGATGTCGCGCACACGCGCGCGGTGGTAGCAGGCATGGAGGTGGTTCATACAATCACCACGTCCAGTGCGGGACAGAGCACATTCGGTCTGCTCACCCTACGCCTCACTTCGGAAGACGCACTGCAAGACGAGGCGTTTGCAAAGTCGATTGCAGCACTCACATCCGCCTACGCAGTCCACCTCTTCCTCCCCCCCGGCCCAAGCACCACCTCAGCCCTCTCCACTCTCCGCCACATCCTTCCCTCCACGTTACTGGACTCGGCACAGCACGTCCCCTGCACATCGCTCCACCTCGTCGACCCCGCACTCGCGCACGTCGACGTCGCACTCACATGGCATGGTATCTAGCTTGAATTGCACTTTTGGCTATGCCTATTCCGCTCCCGGCTGGAGCGTGTCGACGAGTTCCTTGAACTGGCTCACGATCTCGCGTTCCTTCTTTGCCTTTTCCTCGGCCTGAAGCCTGAGCATGGATCGTTTTTCTTCGGCACTGATCACCTGGTTTTCCTTGCGCATGCGCACTGCATTCATACGATGGTGTCGACTGCCACTCATGACGTAGCCGGCCTTCTCGAACGCCTCGATCTGGTCGGACGAGAGACCGATCTCGCCTCGTCGCGGAATGCGCTTGCCATCCTGCACGTACGACGCCATCGCCGAACCCTCGCCGGGCAGCAAGGCGCCACCGTACGCACGCGGATCGATGGGTTTCCCGTCGGCACCGGCTGCGGGAAGCGTGGGTCCAACCTCCTCGGAGCTCGACGAGCTCACCGAAGCGCGTCGATCGCCAGTGCCTTGCGCGCGCGCAGCAGAGTCGGAGTGGCTCGAGTTCGAGGCAGAGCGAGAGCGGTGACGATGCGAACGGTGGCGACGGTCGGATTCGCGCCGTTTGCTGTGACGACGGTGCGAGCGCGAATCGTCGGACTCGGATCCAGACTCGGACGCACTCGACGCCTTGGACCGTTCGCGCTTGGAGCGTGCATGCCCGTCGCGATCGCGGTCATCCCTTCGCGACCGGGACGAGCGCGAGGAGCGGTGTCGATCGCGGTCCGAGCTCGAGTGATGTCGATGGCTGCGCGAGGACGAGTGCTTGTCGCTGCGCTTCCTGTCGCTCCTGTGCCGGTCCCTGTCCGAGTCGCGGTGACGTCGCGAGGAGCTCTCGTGCTTTCGCTTGCGCTTGCGCTCCTCGCGTTCGTCGTCGCTGTCGAGCGTAGGATGCGGTGGGCTGGGCGGCCAGATGGACACATTCGAGTTCTTGCGCTGCTCGTTGCGCGAGGCAAAGAAGCCGCCGCCGTCGCCACCGCTAGCGCCGCCCTGACTGCCCGTAGAGGCGTATGGATCGCGCGGAAGACGCTTCCACTGAGCTGCACCGTACTCGGACGAGCCCTTGCGATCGTCGCCCCGCCTCTCGTCGTTGCCAGCGTCAAAGTATCGTCCGCCACGCGAGCCGCCCCAGCCGCCACGGGAGTCGGAGCGGTCACGGTCGTCGCGCTCTCGCGCATCTCCTCGATCTGGACGGGGCGGCGGTACCCACCGGTCGTATTGAGGTCGAGGAGCCCTTCGTTCCGGATGTGTGAATGGTCGCGGTGGCGGAGGCGGCATGCTGGACGTTGAGGCTTCAGCGTCGTACGAGGGCGACGCGCGGCTCTGGCGTACCGGGCTGCGGCTTGATCGGGATCTCCTGTCGTGCTGGGGCGAGGAAGAGCGGGAGCGGGCGCGTGAGTTGCGCTGATGTGATTCATCTCGTCGCTTGTCGCCCTGATCGTCGTTGGCCGCGCGAGGTTGTCGCTTGGATGCCAGCAGACGTGCTCGGAGCTGCTGCTCTCTGTCGAGGCTGTCACGCGTATCTGACGCTGCTGCAGCTGCCGAGGATTCGGCAGGGTCTGCGCCGATGCGCTCTGCCAGCGATGGCATGGTGTCGCGGATGGGTGGCGTTGATGATCAAGATCGTAGCAAGTGATCAAGATGCGAAGGACGTCGGGTCGTCAGGGTTCACTTTTGAAGCCGACTCAGCCGAGCCGACATTTTTGGAAAATTGCTACTGTTAGGTCATGCTCAACAATCTCGTGCGAGTAGAAGAAAAGTGCGGTGAGCTGGAGGGCGGCAGCAGCAGCGGCGGCGGCGCCACGCACAGACGCTCTGGTCAACGGCTCGTCGTGGGACGCTTTCCGACCTCGCAACCATCTCCTTATCCCTCCTTCGACCGCTTGCCGCACCCTCAAGATGGCCGTCAAGCTTGCAGCGAGGAGAGCCAGTGCGCTGTGCTCGCTCGTCGTCGTGGCAGTGCTCGCGCTCCTCTGCACACTCACCTCGGCACTTCCCTCGGCCACGGGCAACCGTGTGCTCGTTGTCGTCGAGCCCACGTCCAAGTCTTCTTATTCGACGTTCTTCAAGAGCCTTACGTCGCGCGGATACGAAGTTGCCTTCAAGGCGCCGCGCGAAACCAAGCCACAGCTCGTAGAGCACGATGTGCTGTCGTTCGATCACCTCGTGCTGCTGTCGCCGGCAGCCAAGTCGCTCGCGGCCGATCTGTCGCCGCAGCAGCTGGTCGAGTACCTCAAGAGCGGCGGCAACATGCTCGTCGCACTCGACTCAAGTGCGAGCGAGATGCACCGCGACCTTGCGCGCGAGTTCTCGCTCGAATTTGACGAGCGCGCCACCGCCCTCGTCGACCACTTCCGCGCCAGCCCGCAGCTGGATGCGGGCAATCACACCACCGTGCTGGTCGGAGGCAAGTCGTCCACCGCTGGCCTGCCTGCAGGTGGTCCCGTGGCCAACACGAATGTATTCGCGGAGGAGACGCTGCTGGCCGCACAGACCAAGCCTCTGCTGTACCGCGGTATCGTGCATCGCGTGGGCGCCAACCCGCTCGCCTTCCCACTTGTCGTGCCGCCGGCAACGAGCTACTCGTCCGAAGCACCTGCGCTCGTCAAGGAGCAGGACGCAGCGGTAGAGTCGACGTCCTACTCCACCCCGGCCCCCGTGACGGTGACGACGACGCGCATCATCGACGGCGAGACGATCAGCTCCGAGGTGCTCTCGACGCCGCGCGCCGTGCCGACGGTGGTCAAGGCCAAGCCCGCCTCGAAGCTCGGCAAGAACGGCTGGGTAGCCAATCGCGCCGGCGTCGAGGCGCTCGAGACCAAGCGCGAGCTGGTGGCGGGCGTTTCGACGGGTGCTGGATCGATCGTGTCGCTCGTGTCTGGCTTCCAGCTTGCGTCGAACAGCGCGCGCGCCGTGTTTGTGGGGTCGACTGACCTTCTTTCGGACGCGTTTGCGGGCAGCGAGACGGTGAACCGCGAGGTGGTGCGTGATCTGACGGCGTGGACGTTCCAGGAGCACGGTGTGCTCAAGGTGGTTGGTACGCACCACCACCGTGTGCGATCGGACGCGAGCGACGTGCGCGAAGACTACGAAGAGACTGCGGCAGGCAACTCGATGTACCGCATCAAGGACCATGTGTACTACAGCCTCGACCTGGTGCAGCATGTGCGTGGCAAGGGCTGGGTTCCTGCCGACAAGAACCTCGATGTTCAGGTGGCGTTCCGCATGCTCGATCCGTACATCACGGCGCATCTTGCGGCTGAGGATGCGGCCAACTACACGCATGCTGTGGATGGCGATACGAGCAGCGCATTCACCAGGTTTGCTACGACGTTCCAGGTGCCCGATCGTCATGGCGTGTTTACGCTGCACGTCAACTTCAAGCGTGCGGGACTGTCGTTTGTCGAGACCAAGGATACGGCGCCCGTGCGTCCGTTTAACCACGACGAGTATCCGCGCTTCCTCAGCTCGAGCTGGCCCTACATCACGGGTGCGCTCAGCACGTCGGCTGCCTTTGTCGTCTTCACCGCGCTGTGGCTGACACTGCGCGAAGAACCACCTGTTCACAAGAAGACGCAGTGATTGACCAATGCACACCCGTTCTATGGCATTGGCGTGCAGGTGGAGTACATGAGTTCCGGGTGTGTATGACCGAAATATGCTATGGGTGGTGAGGTGAGTGTGGTGAGGAGGGGCGAGGCGAAGTTGAAGCACCAAAATTTGCGGTCCGTGACGCCGAGCAGGTGGGTGGCTGTTGCAGCGACGGCGTACTGCGGGCTGTCGGTGCTGGGTAGTGCGAAAGCGGTCCATCCTATCGACTCGCTGCTCGCACCGGGCGAGGCGAGGAGGGGAACCGAGTAGTGCTGGAGGAACTCGACGTCGAATACGCGCACCTCTGCGTGTCTCGCCCCGCCTGCGATCAGGAGGTGCGCACGTGGCCCGCCAAACGTCAGACTGTACACGGCATCGGCGGGACGATCTTCCTTGAGCACGCCGATGACATGCATCTCTCTGCTCCGACGTGGCTCTCGCAGGGTGCGTGTATCGTACACGCGAACAGCGCCGTCGTAGAAGCCAGCAAAGAGTAGCCAGGGTGGAATGTGCGAGTGCGCAGGTGCCGTCGCAAGCGCAAACACCGACGACCGCAACCGAGTAGCCACGTACATAGGCTCGCCCAGCTCCACCCCTGCACCGCGCAAGATCGGGTAGATGTAGACGGCGTTCTCGCCAGTAAGGCCCACGGCGACCCAGTGTTGGCGCAGCAGGACCGACCAAGCGCGTGTGCCGCCGCCGCCTTCCGCGGGCGCATGGTTGAACGCAGCACTGCGAAAGTTCCCCGGCGTGGCTGCACGTGACGACGGCGTCGAGACGGTGGGCGCGGATGCAGTACCGTCCGAATCGATCTGCCATGCTTTGGACTCGCCGCCAATGTGGATACGCAGCTGGCCGCGTTTCGACACGGAGGCGATCCACACGCCTTGCCCGTGCTCGCCGGCGCCGAAGGCCGAGACGGAGGCGATCTCGAAGCGACTCAGCGGCGCAAAAGTGCTCTGCACCTCGACTGAGCTCGCCGATCGCACGACAAGCACCTGGACGCTTCCATCTGCATAGCCCACCACCAGCGTGGAAGCGGCATCGTCGACGGATTGGATCGCAGTGATGTCGTGCCATGGATCCGTATTCGATTGGCCCGCCTCCCTTTCCTGGGCCGGCGTGAGCATCGTTCCGGGCTCGGCACAGCTATCCAGTGCAAACCGAGCCTCTAGAGCCGGAGGGGAGGTGGGGCCGGGAGTGCGCGAGATGAAGAGGTCGGAACGTACGCCGACAGCAGTCCAGGTGTCGCCGGTCGCCAGCGAGGGTATGGCAAAGTCGACGCGCTGCCATCGCTGTCTTGGTGCGGGCGTGGTCTTTGCGCCTAGCGACGCGGGAAGGTCGATGGAGCGTGCCTCGAGCACGAGCTGGGTCCAACTGGTGGCGAGGTGGGCGGCGTGGCGGCAGGCAAACCATTCGAGCGAGCGTTTGGGCAGACGAGGTGGCCGTGCGTGCTTCGAATGCTCGACGTGCTCGCGGTGGAACGGCACAAGCGCGGACAGTGAGAGGGTAGGATATAGCGAGTGGAGGAGCAGGCGCCATGCGTGCTGGTCGATCAGATGGAGGAGACGCCGGCAGACTTGGGAGAGGGCGGCGTACGAGGTGGCGGGGAGGTGGCGCAGGATATGCAGCCACACATCGAGTGGGACGCGCAGCAGTGCGGAAGCGGAAGAGTCGTGTTTGGTGCCGCCGCGAGATGGGATCAAGGCGGACGGCTGCCGCCCCATGCTCTCTCGATGCGATGTCGTTGTTGTGCCAATGGTGAGAGGTGGTCCGGAGGGAAGTGGACTGCGGTGCCCGTCAAAAAAAGTCGGGGCGGCACATCGGACCCCAACTCAGCCTCCACATATATGTGGGCGGCGCACTGTCACATGTCAGACCGTGCATCTCGACTCTCGACCATCATCCTCGGCGCCAACCATGTCGATCCGCTTCCACAAAGGACCCTCCATCATCACGCTATTGTACGTCGCCCCCTCCTGCACCTCTTCTGTCCAGCTTTCGGATTGCTGACATGTTGATTGTAGTCACGACGCGTCTTCGCCTGCTTCGAAGCAAGTGCTGCAGCTGCTCACCAACTATACTCGACGCAACCCACCCGCTGGGCCTACCACGAGCGCGTCGCACGGCGAGTCATGTGTCGTCGAGGCTAACGGGGGCGGTGTGGGTGCGACCGAGTATTTGAGGCAGGCGGCTGAGGCGCCGAGCGAAACCGCATTTCAGCTCGAGGTGGTGGATCGCCAGGCCAACCCGCCCACACCGCACCAGATGCGCAGCATCATCGATTACCTCGCCTCGCAGTCGGAAGCCACCACCGACAGTGCCAAGATCGAGGGGGCGAAGCGGGGCAAGCCGAGATATACGCCGAATGGCTTCGACTTGGCTGCACACGAGCGCAGACGCACTGCGCTGGCACCACACCTCGTCGACTCGTCGTCCGGCATGCCAAGGATCAAGGACGGCCCCATCGTGGTCAATTGGGACGAAGGTTCGGCAGCTACCTCGGTCGATGGCGTGCAACACATGCTGGCGCGTCTCAAGCAGCCAAACCAAGAACAAGAACCAGCTTCGTCGTGCGTGATCGCTTGATGGCCACCGAGCGCTTTCGAGTCTTTGTGTCGACTCATGTATACCCTGCCTGCAGCAACTCGTATTCGAATCCACACCATTACTTTCCGCGAGCAGCGCGCGTTTTGAGCCACAGGGAGAGGTCCACGACAAGTCTTACACCTTGGAGAGCGGTGCTCCGAAGCGGGGGTGAGGAAGGGTGGAATTAGCCTTCGCGGGCTAAAGCTTCACTCCGACACATCCCTCGAGCTCGTGGGTTCCGAGTGAAGGTCCGAGCATGCAACGCTGTGTCACACGCCATCCCTGAGTTCAAGCTTCAAGTGCTCCTTGCAAACATCCGCCTCGCACCTGTCTCATGCCGACTTGCAAGCCTTAACCATACACTCGCAGTGAGAAAGCCCCCGCTCACCTTGTTAGTTCCGCATACAAAGCTCCACTCAACCACAATCGCAATGAATCGTGCAATGCAAAGAACCGAATCTGACCATTCAAAACATGTATGCGTGCGTGTCTCAACATGTGTATAGCAAAGAACGAGGGTGTAACGGGTATGAAGAGTCATTACCGAATGCGATGATGGGAAAAAAGAGACTCTAGGCCGCCACGCTGCTGCCGAGATGCGCGCGGTCAAGAAGCGCCTGGTAGATAAACTTGTACGCCCACAGGTTGCCCTTCATGCGGCGGATGTCGAGGCTGTACAGACCCGGCAGGTTCTTGATGCGCGTCACCTCGACCGAGAAGCGCACCTCCTGCCCGCCGTCGACGGCGCCATCGCCGTACAGCGGCGGCGGCTGGTTCTCGTCGTGCACCACGAGCTGCGACGCCACCGTCGACGACGTAGGCAGCGCCGACGTGCCGCCCATCTTGGGACTCGTCGCGCCCGCCTGGTACGAGCCGCGACGCAGGAAGCTGCGCAGCGAGCCGCCGCCGGGCGTGCTGGCGCTCGGCGTGAGCGAGTCGCGGTAGCTCATGCGCGACGAGCGCTCCACGTCCGCCTGCGTGGGCGGGAAGACGGAGCTGCGGATGCTCATGCCGATGCCGTGCGTGGCGCTGATGAGCGTCTTGGCGCGCTTGCGACGCACACACTCGAGCTTAAAGTCCTCGTCCTTTTCGCAGCGCACGTCGATGCCCATCTCGTACAGCACACGCTGCACCTCCTTGAGCACCTCGATCGGTGAGCGCGATGTGAGCGCAGACTGGTCAACCGCTCCAAGGTGGTAGCGCAGCTGCGTCTCGTTGAACGGCACCACCGCCGATGATGCACTCGCGCGCGTGCTAGCCGGCTGCGACCGCTGGGATGGCTGCTGCTGCTGCTGCTGCTGCTTGGGCTGCGGGCGCTCGGCAGCCGACGCGTTCGAGACGTTGGAGACCGCCGAGAGCGAAGCCTTGGGCGTCGCCTGCTGCTGCACCGTCGATGCGCTCGACTTGATGCCGTCGCTCTCGCCGTGCGAGGCGTCGGTGAGGTTGGTGGCCTGGGTGAGCTCGGTGGCCTCGCTGTTCTCGCTGTGCGTGCCCGAAGCGGAGCGCGACGAGGGCACCGACGACGCACCGCTCACACCCTCGCTGCCCATCTGAGCATCGGCGTGGCGGCCATGCCCGTGCGCGCTGGGCGAGGCCTGGGCGCCCGTGACGATGACCGAGGGCGTCGAGGGCGCTGCGCCGTTGATGTGCGGCGAGGCGGGCGACCTTTCGAAAGGGCCAAGGGGCGGCTGCTCGTTAAAGGTGCCGCGCGAAAGGCTCTTCTTGCGGAACCAGTCCATGACCTTCTTGGCGGCGTTGCTCGAGGGGCCCGTGGTGGAGGTGCTGGCGATGGTGGAGCCATCGTAGAAGGTCCTGTCCTGCGAATGCTGAGCTGCTTGCTGGGCCTGGTAGCGCGAGCTGCCAGTCGGCTGCTTTGACGAGGCCGCCGATGAGGTCGAGTAGCTACCTGAACCAGCCAGGCTGCGGGACTCCTTCCTCTGCTTCTGCGCAGCTGCGCGTGTGTTGGCGGCGGGGACCGAATTCTCCTTGGCGCGAGTGGAAGTGTGCGAAGCCGAATTGGAGGCGAGGCTCGCCTCGAGCGCCCGAGCGCGGTCCGATGCGGCGGGCGAAGGCTCATTGGCACGGCCGACGACGAGGCTCATGGCCTTGCGACGGCTAGCCTTGTCAGCACTGCCGTTGGAGCTGGGCGCGCGGTCCAAGGCAGGTCGAGTGACGCTGTTGCGCTTGCTCTTGTCGGCGGCGGGCGCGTCGGCTGCTGCAGTGGGAGCCGGCTTGTCAGAGCCGAGGAGGCGGCCGAAGAAGAACTTATCGGTGGACATGCCCTTGCGGTGGCGCGTGGCTGCGGCTGCGCTCTTGTCGGCGGTCATGGGTCTGGTGGCGGAAGGTGGGCGCGTCGACGAAGCGGGCGGCTGTGCGGAGGCCGTGGGGAAGCCGACCGACTGCGACGCGGGGAGCGGGTTGGAAGAGATGCGCTGGCCCTGAGTCGAAGCGGTGGCCGCAGGTGGAGCGACGTTGGTACCATCGGCGGTGGAGGCGCGGTAGGTGGCGCTGGCGGTGCTGGCGACACGTGCTCTGGTGCTGGACGACGGGGGCTGTGCACGGCCTGCGCCATCCGACGCGGTGCTCTGCTCTGCAATGGCAGCGGGCACAGAGATGCGCGAGGCGGAACTGGCAGAGACGGAGCGCATCATGTCCGAAGCCACGTGGGAGCGGCCGTCGGTCTTGGCCTCGATGAGCCTTTCGGTCTCGGGCACAAGCGCGGGCTTGGCTGGGATGACCGCCTTGGCCGGGGCAGGAGCTGGAGCGGAAGCCGGAGCGGGCTGGAGGACGGAAGGCGGGGGGACGGCGGCGGCGGCAAGCTTGTCGGCGGCAGCTTTGGCACGCTCGGCCTCGGAGACGCGGGAGGTGGTGCTGCTGGCGCTGACCTTGCGGTGGGACTGCGAGGTGTGACGCGAGCCGGGAGGGGAAGCGACGGCGGCGGGCACAGCGTCGTTGCGCGAACGCTCGTCGCCGCCGTACTCGAGCTGGATGGTGTGGCGCTGCACCTTTTGAGCGGCAGGACGGCGCTGTTCGGCGTGGACGGGCGCAGGAGCCGGGGTGACCGAGCTGCGGGTAGCCGGAGCCTCGCCGTCCAGACGGGTGCGCGGCTCGCCGCGGGCGTTGCCGAGTGCGGTGACGGAATCCACCAGAGAGGCTGAAGCGGCCGCGGCGACGTTTGTATGAGTGGTGGCGCGCGGGATTGGAGCGGCGGCGACGGACTCCGGAGCGATAGAATGAGCCGAGGCAGACGCCGCCTTGGATGCGGGAGCCGCTGTGGGGACAGCGGTGACGCGCGAACCACTTGTGGCACTGCCGACGGGCTCGTAGAGACGGTCGGGTACGGTTGCGCTGACGGGGAGCGTCTGTCGATGTGCGGCGGCGGAGGAGGCGGGGACGGCGGTGTTGGTGGTGTAGGCGGTGCCGACGGGGAGGTGGGAGACGTTTTGACGCACCGACTGGCTGCGTTCGAGGTGCTGGCGACGCTGCTGCTCCTGGAGCTGATGCTGGTACATCATCTGCTGGCGGTACATCTGGCGCTTCTTTGTCTGCTGCTCCATGGCGGCGCGCTCGAGGTCGTCTACGGAGAACTTGAAGAGCTCGCGGTAGTTGCGGAGCCAGCTGTGCTGCATGACCTGTTCGAGGGTGGCGCGGCGGGTGGGGTCGGGGACGAGCATGCGCGAGAGGAGGTCGCGGGGCTGTGCGGTGATGTAGTCTGGGAAGGAGAGGGGCGTTGCGAGGATGTACTTGTAGAGGAGGTTGATGTTGTCGCCGTCTGGATTGGCAGGGTCGTCGTCGAAGGGGAGGTAGCCTGCGAGCATGGCGTAGAGGATGACGCCGCACGACCACACGTCGACGGCGGAGCCGGCGTAGAGGCCGTCCTGGACGACGAGCTCGGGAGCGGCGTAGCAGGGGGATCCGCAGCTGGTGGCCATGAGGTCGTTGCGCTTGTCCTCAAAGTTGTTGGCGAAGCCAAAGTCGGTGATGATGACGTTGCGGTTGCGGTCGAGGAGGAGGTTTTCGAGCTTGAGGTCGCGATGTACGATCTTCTTGTGGTGGAGGTAAGACACGCCGGAGATGAGCTGTGCAAAGAGGCGGCAGGCGTGATCCTCCTTGAGGTACTTGTGGGCGAGGATGTGGTCGAAGAGTTCGCCGCCCGAGGCGTATTCGAGGACGATGCCGATGTAGCGGTCGGACTCGATGACTTCGTAGAGGCGGACGATGTTGGGGTGGCGCACGTCCTTGAGCACCTGGATCTCGCGTTCGACCTTGGACATCTTTGCGGGGTCCTTTGTGGGATTGTTGTCGTCGAGGTTGAGGGGCGCGTCGGAAGCGACCTTGTCGCGCTTGATGAGTTTGACGGCGACCTCCTCGCCCCACTCCTTGTGGACGCCGAGTTTGACTTTTCCGAACTCGCCCTCGCCGAGGGTCTGGAGGAGGAGGTAGTTTCCAAAGTGGACCTGCTGTCGACGCGGGTGTGCGGCAAAGTAGGAGAGGGCGGCGGGGGAGGTGATGGGGATGCCGGAGTTGAGGGCGTGTGTGGTGGTGGGGTCGATGTGTGCGGGGATGGGATTGTTGTTGTTGGACGAGGAGGAGTGAGCGGAGGACATGGTGGGATGTGCGCTTGCGCGACGCTCGGTGTAGTTTGGGTTCATGCTGGCAAAGACGTTGGAGGCGCCTGCGGCTGCGGAAGCGGTGGAGCGAGGTGCGTTGGCGGCAGAGGAGTGGTGTGTGGGGGTGGGCATGGCGGAGACGGGACGGTGGGAGTGGGACTGGCCACCTGTGGCTAGCTTGCTGGGAGGATGAGGGTGAGGGTGGTGGGGCGCAAGGGCTGCGGCGGCGCCGGTCATGCTCGAGTAGGCGGCGGCCGAGTGCTGGGCAGGAGGAGGAGCATGTGCGGAACGCGATGAGGTGGAAGGCGAACGTGCGACGGTTGCGGCAGACGCCGAGTTCTTGCGCGATGACGACGAGGCGACGTCTTGATGGAGGAAGTGCGGGGGCGAGGCGGGTGGCGAGGGATAGCCTGGCGACGCGGCCGAGTTGAGCTCGTGTGTGGCAGCGGTAGCTGGGTAGGAGCCGGGGGAGGCCGGGGGTGAAGGGTGGTGGTTATGGGACGACATGGCGGCGGCGGCGTCGTCGGCGGCGGCAGCAGCGGCCAGACTAAGCAAGTTGAGTTCGCCGCTTGAAAGAAAGGAGGGAAGGGAGGGGGAGCGTCGAGTGAGCTTGGATCAGGCCGACGTCGACATGGACGGGGATGGTGGTGAGAGAGGGGAGATGGTGGCGGCAAAGCAAAGCAAAGCAAAGGGTGTGTTGCAATGAATGGCGACGGCGTGTGTGTGTGTGTGCAAGCAAGAGTGCTGGTGGCGGTGATGTGCACGCACGCAGGCCAGTGCAAGGAGGCGGCGAGGCGTGAGGCGAGGATGGAGTGGGAGCCAAAGAGGAAGGGGCGAGGCTGACGAGGATGGCCAACACGCAACACGCGCGGCTGCCACCCAAAAAGGGCCAACAGCCAGCGCCCACTGCCCACTGCCCACTGCCCACTGCGGCTCGCACTCTCTCAATTAGGTGCTGCGTGCATGTCGAGGGTGGGACGCGTGCGTGTCACAAAAGTGCTTGTGCGTGTGCTGTGCTGTGCGTGTGCTGTGCTGTGCGTGTGGTGTGCTTTGGTTGCTGTGCGTGCATTTGGCGGCTGCGTGCGCGCTGTGGCAGGCGTTCCAAGAAAATCTCCAGAAAAGAAAAAGGCGAGGCGGGCCGGGACGGGGGCGTTTGGCGTTGGGGGATGTGCAGTCGAGAGGTCGGCGTGCGTCGTGTCAAAGCCGAGTCGAATCTGAGTCGAGTCTGCGTCGAGTCTGCGTCGAGAGGAGAGGGCCGCCGCCGCAAAAGGAGGGCGTCGAATCGGAGATCCAAAAGAGAAAGCGCAGCACGCCGCAAGCCCACGCCTAGTTGGGCTCCATCGCCGAGCCGGCTTCGGCCATCCAATAGCCAGCAGTAGCAGCAACGCAAATACGCAAGGGGTCCAGCGAGTCGTTGTGCTGTACGTGCCTCGTATGGTTGGCGCTTTGGCTGCATTGCATCTCTCGTCCCGCATTCTGCTGCTGCTGCTGCTGCTTGATCGACGAATGTGCAAAGGTGGGTCGGTTGGCTCAGGCAGGCACGCGAGACACGCCGCGCCTCCGCAAGCGAGACTCGAAGTGTGTCGATCAAACCTCGTCCGCGTCCGTGTCTGCGTCTGCGTCTGCATCTCTGCGGAGGTGTTGTGTTTTTCTTTTTGCCTCCGCTTGCGTCGTCGTCGCCTTGGCTGTCTCGGGGCGCCACGTCGACATGGCGGCTGCTGCTGCTGCTGCTGCTGCTGCTTGCGCCGTCGGTGCTCCTTGCACTTTGCCGCCCTAACTTACACTCGACTTTCAGCGCCTTTTTGGGCCCTTTTTCTCGCGCGCGCTTCCCACGACCCTCGCAATCAAGCTCTCGTCTAAAACGGTCGAATGCCGACAGCACGACAGCGCGACGTTGGTTGCTCCGGCTGCGTGTCAACGCGCATGCAGGCACCACACACTTTGCTCACAATTGCGCTCGCTCGCTTTCTTCGACAGATAGGGGCGGCCTGCGTCCGTCGCGGCGGCGTTGGCCCACAGTCTCAGCCCGAGTCTCTCCCTCTCTCTCCCTTCTCTCGGCCTTCACGCCCCGCTCCACCGCCGCGCCGCGCCACGCCCGCTCGCCCGTCGCTTTATGCAGCCGCAGCCGCTGTTAGACCCGTCGAGTGATATCCCCAAATCACGTGCACTGCGAAGGCCATTTACGCGTCCGTCGCGACTGGCAGTCCAAATTTGCCTCGCAACCGCTCAGCTCAGCTCAGCCCAGCCCAGTTTGACTCTGCTCAGCCTCTGCTCAGCGAGGGTCCAGCTCGGCTCCAGTTCGGCTCCGCATCCTCTTCCAAGCGCGTTGGGCTCAGTCGACCCTCCTCCTCCACCACCACCTCTTCCCGTCTCGCTCTCCTCCTCGACCTCGATGCCAGCTCGACCCTAGCTCTCTCATGAACTCGGCCGCCATCCACTCGGCCCAACTCATCGCCGAGTTTGAAAAGCAGCAGCAAGCATCGCTCGATCCGCAGCCAACCTATCCGTCCGAGTATCCATTCGGCTCACTCGCTCCCGGTCCATTTGGCGGTGCCTCGTCGGCGGCTGATCCCTCGAATGCTCCCACTGTTTATGCGACCAACACCATGAACGACTTTGTCGACACCGATGCGGCGCACTCTGCCGACGTCAAGCCCTCCTCTACCGACGAGCGAGCCTACCAGCCACGACCGCTGACGCACTACGACTACCCGGGCGGCTGGGGCGCCCAGACGTTCAGCGGCGTCGGCGGTCTCACCCAAGACAGCGCATCGCGCATCGCCACGCTCCAGGCCAAGCTCAACCAGCGACTCGGTCCCGAATACCTCTCACAACGCCCCGGTCCAGGTGGCGGCAAGAAGCTCACCTACATCGAAGGCTGGAAGCTCGTCGACCTTGCCAACGAGGTTTTCGGATTCAATGGCTGGTCCACCGAAATACGGCGTCTCGAAATCGACTTCCTCGACGGCTCCCCAGACGGCACGCGCTGGAACGCCGGCGTCACCTGCATCGTGCGCGTCACGCTGCGCGATGGCGCCTTCCACGAGGACGTAGGCTACGGCAGCGCCGATAATGCGCGCCAGAAACACGCCGCGCTCGAAAAGGGAAAGAAGGAGGCGGTCACCGACGCCACCAAGCGAGCCCTCAAGAACTTTGGAAAGCTGCTCGGCAACTGCACCTACGATCATCAGTACTCGACCAATGCGCTCAAGCTCACCAATCCGATGCCCAAGTTCGACCCGGCAGAACTGCATCGTCGCCCCGAGTTGCGGCCTCCACCTCCGCCACAGCCTCAACCGCCACAGCCTTCCGTTCAGGCTGGACAGCCTTCGAGAAAGCCTGCCTCGGCTCCGGCACCTGTGCCAGCACGAAGCACGTCGGCCGAGCGGACGGCGTCCACCACCTACGGTGCAGCGGAAGCGTCCACGAGTGCGGCTGCGGCAGCACCACGTCCTGCTGTGGCTGCCGTGGCTGCTGCACCAGCGATGCTGCAAGAGGCCGGCACAGACGACGCGTCGAAAGATTCGGTCTCGGAGCGGCAGCAGCGGTCCATGCTGGCTCGCCAGGCGTACCTCGAGCGGCAGCAGGCCGAAGCACGCAAGGCGGCTGCCGCTGTGGAGCCTCATGCCGAGATGGCGCCCAGCTCCGACTCGTTCGACGACGGTCTGCTGGACGAGCTTGCGGCGTACGACGAATCCGCCATGGCCGAGGCGGAAGCCGCATCGCATGCGCTCGAGATGCAGATCGATGCGCGTCCAAGTGACGATTCGGGCGACGTGCAAACCCTCGACGCGGCAGATGATAGCGGTGTTGCGTTCGCCGAGCCGAGCCATGTGGCGGTCAAGCTCGAGAAGGTGCGAGAGGTGGAGATGCGAAGATCGACGAGTCCGGTCAAGCAGGTCAAGGCGGATGCTGTGCTGCCTCGTCGTGCGGGAAGTGTAGGGCGATTCGTCTCGCCCCCTCCCGCGCAGGCGGCAGCAAGACCGATCAGGAACGGCGCAACCTCGCTGTCAGCTGCTTCGTCGATGGGTCGCGCGCCAGCGGTGGCGGGTGGACCGCGCAGGTTCGCAAGTGCACTTGGTGGAGGTGTGGGGGTGGAGGGAGCGGTGCCGCGCGAGGCAGGAAGAGCTTTGGGTGAGCCGGTCAATCACGCATATGTGCCACTGGACGGGATGCGCGGCGTCAAACGTCCCAGCGAAAACGTGGGAGATACAAGGAGTGGTCCAGCTGCACCGACGTCGTGCACACGGCTGTCGTAATATTATGGGCGATGGTTGAAGCGTGACTTTGTGTATAAGGTTTGTGATCACGCGGGCGGTTGGTTAGTATGCTTTGACCGACTCGAGCCAAGCTTGGTGGCGAGGGGCGGAGCGGGTCCGGAGCGGTTATCGGTGTCCAGATCGGGCATTCGGAGGGCAGGGGCAATGTTGGGTGTGTTGGGAAATTGTTGTCGAAAAATCGACATCGGGATTGGGGTTGGTGCTAAGAAGAAGAGAGGCTTTGCGTGGGGAAAACCGGGGAGCGAATGAGAAGCTTGGATTTAATCTGCGAGTATCGGCCGTCGTCTCACGGGCGGGGGGTCGGCGAACGCGAGTCACGTTTCGCCATCGAGATTGCCGGCGTTGCATCTTTGGCTCTTGTCCACCATCTCTCCTTTTTGCTAAAAGATGTCGGGAACTACACAGCCCAAGCCATTGCCATTCTATGCGCAGTTCACCGCCGGTGCAATTGCCGGTGTCACCGAGCTGCTGTGCTTGTATCCGCTCGATGTGGTCAAGACGCGCATGCAGCTGCAGGGTAAAGCCGACCTACCAGGTCAGGAGAGGTACAATGGCATGGTAGATGCGTTCCGCAAAATCATCAAGTCCGAAGGGTAAGCTTCCAACCCACCTCCTAGTCTCTTCACCTTTGATTACTGAACTTGTTGTTTTTAGTGCTGGACGATTGTACCGAGGGTTGGTGCCGCCTCTTATGCTCGAGGCGCCCAAGCGAGCGGTGAAATTCGCAGCCAACGATTTCTGGGGCAAGACGTACAAATCCCTCACAGGACAGGATAAGATGACGCAGTCGCTGTCGGTGCTTACGGGATGTTCGGCGGGTGCGACCGAATCGATCGTCGTGGTTCCGTTTGAACTCGTCAAGATTCGACTCCAGGATAAAGCCCAAGCGCATCTCTACACGGGACCTATGGATGTGGTGAGCAAGATCATCAAAGCCGACGGAGTGCTTGGACTGTATGCGGGCTTGGAATCCACGTTCTGGAGACACGTGCTGTGGAACGGAGGATACTTTAGTGTCATCCATGCGCTGCGTGCGCAGATGCCCAAGGCGCAGAGCAAAACCGAACAGCTGCGCAACGATTTCTTCTGCGGCGCGATCGGCGGTACCGTCGGCACCGTGCTCAACACGCCCGCCGACGTGGTCAAGAGCCGAATCCAGAACACGCCCAACGTCAAGGGCGTGCCGAGAAAGTACAACTGGACCTTCCCCAGCATGGCTCTCATCGCAAAGGAGGAGGGCTTCGGTGCACTCTACAAGGGTTTCACCCCCAAGGTACTCAGATTGGCTCCAGGAGGTGGCGTGTTGCTCCTCGTGGTAGAGGTGGTGTTGCAGCAGTTCCGAACCGCTCTGGGCCCACCGTACATCTAAAGTTCCATAGACCGCCCCAGCCAAAATGATGATCATGACGAATTACTTTCATACGAGCCAAAGCACAGACAAGTGGTTTGCAGTTGGAGAGAGCGAAGAGATTGCATGAAAAGGACCCCGGAAAGAACAAGACCTGCGAGAGAGAGAATGATTGACGTTTGCGCGAGACCTAGACGTGAATTTGGATTGGAGAGTCGTTTGGGGGCGAGGTTTGGGTTTGGGTTTACAACTCGAGTTGGAAGGCTAGATCGTCGGTGTTGTTCGATTCGATCGACGAGTCCGGGTCTTGGTCTTGTTTGTGCTCGCTATGCGCTTGCTGTACTGGTGCGTGTCGTTGGATGGCGGCGGGCAGTTGAACTGCCGGTGGCGATCTCGAGAGCGGGCTAGCCGCCAGACCGAGCAGCTCATCCCTCGAGTACGAGATTCGAGACGTACCGCCCGGAGTCGTGCCATACACGCCACCAACCGTGGCAGCGGGAGAAGATCGAATGGTGATACTAGAAGACATTGCAGAATCGAGAGTGGACGAGATCGGCAGAGGTGAGTGTGCGTGGGTTGGACGGTCTTATATCTCCCAAGTGCGTGTTTAGGTGCGTTCAGGGTCTAAGATAGGCAAGTCGCCGAATCAAGGAGCCCCACCAGCCAACCCTGCGGTGGAGGCAATCACGCCAAAACAAAGCCGATTTTTGTGACGTGGCTATTGCATTTTAGCACCCCCTCGATGCCCCCGCAACAACTCACTCGCGTTATCTCGTCAACTGCACGAGCCACCCCTTTGGCACCATCCCGAATCCAACCGCGCACACACCCCCGCTCACGCTATCTTATCGCCACTCCACGCCATCGCTTTCCACACGCCAACTCGAGGCTCGCACGGGGCAACTCCGGCCTTTTCCCCATGCCAGTTCATGTCGCATCGCACAACCTGCACCCCACAATCGAACAACGTAGCGCTATCATTGCATCGTATCCCCATCACCGCGCTAGGCCTGCATCTCGTCTTTGTCGCCGTAAACCTCGCTACGAGGCAGCGGTAGCTCGTCATAGGCGCTGCGGAACGGTTGCGCCCACTTGGGGTACACGCGCTTGTACAGATTCATGAGCACCGTGTCCATCTGACTGATGGGGCCGTCAAAGTGCGCCTTAAAGTAGCCGTGCGTGCCGAGCGATTCGGTGATGTGGCCCGTCCGGCCGAGCTTGGTGTGCAGCGTGATCGGCTTGAACCAGTACACATCCTCGGGGTTGAAGAACATGAACCGGATCGTCGCCGTCTTCTTGTGCACCTTGAACGGGTGGCCCGAGAGCAGGATGCGCTTGGCGTTGATGCGGGTAGGTCCGGCATCAATGAGGTTACCGAATCCGACGAGGTGCGGCATCTGCGCAGCAGACACACCGCGCTGATCGTACCCCGCCTCACCATCGAGCGAGCGCTCCCGAAGAAGCACGGCGGGCGCAGTGCTTCCGCCAAACGTAATGGGCGCGTAGACGGTGGCCACCGAGGCCGACACACCGGGTCGAAGGAATCGCTCAAACTTGTGCACGTTGTTGACGCCTTTGCCGCCGCCACGGCTGTGCTGGCTGAAGATCGGGTTGACGCGGAAGCGACGAGGACCCAAGCAGAGCACGAGCGGATCCTTGGATCGCACGGGCGCATCGTACTCGGTGTTGCGCGTTACGGTAAAGTTGATGACGCTCTTCTTGTGTTCGTGCCTCAGCAGACCGAACAGCACAAACGGCACCGCCACATCCACCTTGGGCAGCTCCACGTTGCTCGCCTGTGCACGCACCGCCGCAGCCCTCGGCACGTCTTTGATCCACACGCTCACGCGGAAGCCCGGCTGCACGCCATCCAGCAGCGCAGCGCCCTCGACGCGGCGGCGCGTCTTGTGGAAGTCCTCGAACTGGAAGATGCGTGCATAGTCGCGCGGCAGGTCCTCGTACGGATCCCAGGGCGACGTGCGGAACGACTTGAGCCCGCGGTAGCGTGCGAAGCGCTGGCGCGCCGCGATCTCGAGCGGCGTGTCCACCTCGTCGGGGAACTCGGCATCATCGCGCTCCTCGCGCTCGCGCTTGCGCTGCTCCTGATACGCCCGGTACTCGGCCTCGGCCTGCGCATCGTCCACATCCTCGAACGGCATTTCGGACATGCTGTCGCTAGGCTGAGCGTGCTGGTTCGCGATGGCAGCCGCCTTCATGCGCTCGTAATCGTCGATCGCCTCGTTCACCTCGACGTCGCCGCCGTCCATGTCCTCGTCAGCTTCCTCGGCCATCATCGAGTCGGCGTCGTCGTCGTCATCGCCCTCGTCGTCGTCTTCGTCGTCCGACTCGATGATCCAGGCGGCACGGTACTTGGCGTTGTCCTTGGCATTGCCGCTGCCCTTGATGATGGTCTTGGGTGTGGTGCCGGGCAGCGCGGGCGGGGGCGGCATCTCGCCGTCCGCACGCTGCTTGGCAAACTGCTCGGCCGCCTGCATCTCCTCCTCGGTCGGCCACGTCTGCTCGTTGCCCATATCGTCCGGCTCGTTCTCGGACACCAGGTCGTCGGCGAACTCGTCGTCGCGCGTCTGCAGCACGTCGCCCGCGGTGAGCGGTGCATCGGCGCCTGTAGGGGTGTCGGCATCCGTCATAGCGTCGTCACCGTCCGTGTTGGCGGCCGTGGTGGCGCTCGCCTTGGTGTGCTTGGTGCGTGCGTTGGGCGGCGGTGCGTAGGCGATGCGATCCACCTCAAAGTCGCCAAAGTCCGGCAGGTGGATCAGGCGGTCTGCCGACATGGGTGCGCCGCGGATCCAGCCCTGTACCTTGAGTGTGCCTCGCTCCTGGTCCTGGCCGTTGAGATTCGCAAGACCGTTTGCAGTGCCATTCGCAGCGTCGGTGCTCGATGTGGGCTCCCACTCTGCGCCTTCACTCACCATCCACGCGCGGAAGTCGCGCCAGGCGACGCGCTTGGGTGTGGCGGTGGCGAGCGTGCGCAGCAGTGCGCCGCGCTCAGCACGGTCGTCGAGCGCATGCACCTTCTCGACGTCGGGCGAAAAGTACTGTGCGAAGCTGAGCAGCGACTTGCGCGCCTCGTTGGCGGCCTTGAGCGCAGCGCCGGCCTTCTTGCTGCCTCCGACGCCCGCGGCGCCGTCCGGGTGCAGGGTGGGCACGGCAACGGCGACGGTGGGCAAGCCCTGCGCCTGCAGCGTGCGCAGGCAGAGCTCGCCCCACGAGCCTGGGTCGATGGCGGTGGATGCGGACAGCACGAGCAGCACAAAGTCGGCACACTTGCATGCGTCGAGGATGGGATAGAGGGCGCCGTAGGGAAGCGGGAGGAACTGGATGGTTTGGCGGAAGCGCGTCGCCTCGAGCTCGCAGAAAGGCAAGCCGTCGCGCAGCGCATCGTCGACGCTTCGGCCAGGCACGGGCTGGACACCGCCCTCGATGCCTTCTTCCTGGATCCTCCTCACAGCCTCCCACGAGTCGCCGTCCTCTGCGAGATCGACGACTGCGCAGATGCGCGGAGCGCCTGCACCGGCACCAGCGAAACCCTTGGAGAGACCATCCTTGCCCTCCCTGGAAGCGGCGGAGGAGGCGGCGGAAAAGATGCGGTTGGACTGGATGAGTGCATGGCGCTTGGAACGCTGAGCCTGCTTGGCGTGGTTGCGGCGGTGCTGGCGCGAGCCGACCTCGTTTCCGGCGGCCGAGAGCGGCGAAGCCTTGTGCGAGGAGAGGCGCGAAGTGGTCGAGACGTCGCTGGCAGAGCGTCCTTTGGATGCCTCACGTAGCGAAGTCTTTGTGGCGTGCTTCGACTTGAAGGGTTTGTTGGATTGCCTCAACGACGAGGCACGGTGGTGGTGGGGCATACTGGCGTTGAGCCTCTGTGGCACCCAGAGCTCGACGAGTGCCGATGCTGTCTAGAGTGAGCGAGCGAGGCTCTATATGGGTGTGAGATTGGTGAAGATGGTCCGGTCGCTGTATCTTTGGCCGGTATGAGTCAAGTAGCGAGTGGCGACAGCGATGGCCGGGGATGATATGGCGAGTCGGAAGAAAGGAGTGGCAGCGAGGAGGTCGAGGCAGTCAGTCAGGGTCTCGTTTCGCCCATTTCTTTTTTTTTGTTCGACTTTTTTTCTTTTCTTCCCTGCTGCTGCTGCTGCCTAGCTGCTCACTTGGCTCGAACTGGAAGAAAAGATGCCTTTTTCTTTTTGGCTCACCGACGCCGAGAAAATTTTGAATTGAGCTCGACGGCTCCACTTTGGCACCTCCGGGTCCCGATTCCGGAATCTCATCTGACGATTTCGGCCACGCTCCCAGCCAGCCGTATCGCAGACAGTAGAAGCGGGACATGCAGCAGAACAGACACTTCGGACAAGCTCAGGAAGCAAAAGCTGTGTTCCCATTTCGTGTGTGTGTGCGCTTTAGGAGGTGTGCGTTACATGTCCTCGCAGCCGTTCACACAGCAGACGCGCAGCTGTAGGCACGCGCTGATGCCGCAGACGAGCATATGCAGAGGTCCAGACAGGCTGATCCGCCGTTGATTCTGGTTGTGGGACCGCCTCAGAAAGCCTGGCTGGGCGCACGCGAGCCGGTGGGTGTTGGTGGCTGGCTGGGATACGGGCTCGGGGTGGGTGGTGGGGCAAAGAAGCGGAATCGGAGGCGGTGGAGGATGGGGAGCTTGGGGAAGAGCACAAAGAGGAGGGCGCAAAAGTTGAGACCAAAGAGGAGCGGGTTGTAGCGCGTGTAGTGCGTCGAGATGAGGAAGAGGCCGATGGGCACCGAGGTGAGCCACTTTTTGGCGGGCGTGTACTGTGCGCCCTCGTCGATCTGCTCCCACAGCGTGAGCTGGTCGTATGCGCCTGCGTTGGACTCAAAGGGGGTGCCGGTGACGTAATGGAACATGATGTACGAGAGCGCCATGTATCCGAGGTTGACGAGCGTCCACGAGGTGTCCTGCTGCATGGCGGGGATGACGTCGAGCAGGATCTTGGCGAGCAGGATGAGCACGACGTGGATGACCCACGCACCCTTGTAGTTGACCCAGTCGGCGTTGGCGTTGAAGCCCGTGGACTGGTCGATCATCTCCTCGTGTGTCTCCTCGACACGCGTCACCGAGACGAGCGAGGATGAGCGGGCACGTCCATGTGGCGGTCGCTTGACGGGTGGTGGTGCTGCGGAGGTGGAGGATGCGCTGGCATATGCGGTACCCGGCGGGCTGATGTGCAATTTCGGTGGAGCACCACCGTCCTGTCCGATCGAGGAGGAGGCCATGATCGAGCGTTGCCGAGAGCGGGCACAGAAAGAGAGAGAGAGAGAGAGAGAGAGAAAGAGAGAGCGACGATACGCAGAACCTGCTACGCTTCGCTGTGGATCCGCAGGATGTGGCAGGCGGCGTTGCCGAGTTGATGCGATGCGATGCGGTGCGGTGCGGTGCGGTGCGGTGCGGTGCGGTGCGGTGCGGTGCGGTGCGGTGCGACGCGATGGGAAGCTGCTCAGCGTGCGCTTCTCGTCGTACCTTGACGATGCGGATAGGAGAGGATAACAGGATGGCAGACGCGGACGAGGTGGAAGATGCAAATGATGTGCGCGACGACTGGCCGGCCGATTGTGGAATGGCGCTTCCGAGCAGAGCCACGGCAGCCGTCGTCAGCGCGCCGCCGTCAGCGCAGCAACACCGCAACGCCGCAACGCCGCGACGATTGCAGCGCTTCACATGCCCGATGACCGCTCTCACATCGTTTCTGGCCGGCCAGCCAGCGCGTGCACCGACACTGCCACCCAGCGATCTCACACTCGCTTTCGAAATTCGAACGATTTTTCAAGCTCAGTTCTGTTAGAGCGACTCACATTCACGCGCCGCCGCCCGTTCGCCTCATGCCGCTCGCTGCACGTCCCCATCACCTCCACGCATCCGTGCGGCCAACTGGCGCGAAAAGCAATCGCAGGTGGGACGGCGCTGAGGCGGCAAGTCTGGGATCGAGTGTTGGTTGGAATTCTTCCAGCTCAGTCGAACCGCAGCACGTTCGACCCCTTCCGGTTACAGAGTCACTAATAGTCGCTTCTCCCTCACCCACCACCCCTTCAATCCCTCCCTCAACCCAACCTGCCTCGATATCGCAGCCATGGCGCTACCCTCCACTATCTCGGCGGCCCAGGCCCACCTCGGAGGCGGTCTCCCCATCGCGCTCATCACCACCGCTTCGCAGGCGCATCCCAAGCCCGCCGGTCAGACCTTCACTTACGGCACCGCGGGCCTGCGCACGCGCGCCGACATCCTCGACAGCACATGCTTCCGCGTCGGCCTCATCGGCGCACTCCGCTCCAAGAAGCTCAAGGGCAAGACCATCGGCCTCATGGTCACCGCAAGCCACAACCCCGAACACGACAACGGCGTCAAGATGGTCGATCCGCGCGGAGAGATGCTCGAGTCCACTTGGGAGCCCTTCTGCACCCAGATCGCCAACGCTGCCGACGAGGACGAGCTCATCGCCTCGCTCGACAAGCTCGTTGCACACTTCAAGATCGACCTCTCGGCGCCAGCTTCGGTCGTCGTCGGCTACGACACGCGTCCGTCGTGCAAGCAGCTCGTCCAGGCCATCGTAGACGGCCTCGCTGCATTCGGCACACAGACCATCGACGCCGGCCTCAAGACGACGCCTCAACTCCACTACCTCGTCAAGTGCCTCAACACCCAGGGCACGCCCGACGCGTACGGCGAGCCTACCGAGCAAGGCTACTACAAGAAGCTTGCCGCCGCCTTCCTCCGACTCGTGCCCAAGTCGTCCGACGTGCCGCCGCTCGTGGTCGACTGCGCCAACGGCGTCGGCGCCTATGCTCTCACCAACTTGATCAAATACCTCCCAGAAGACCGCATCGCCTTCCGCCCGCTGCGCACCAGCACCACCACCGTTGGCGCGCTCAACAGCGGCTGCGGCGCCGACTATGTCAAGACCAACCAGTGCCTGCCCATAGGCTTTGAAAAGGAGAACCTGCAGCCTGGAGAGCGCATGTGTTCGTTCGACGGCGACGCCGATCGCATCGTCTACTACTATCTCACCGGCCCGCCCACGTCGAAGGACTCGTTCCGGCTGCTCGACGGCGACAAGATCGCGTCGCTCGCAGCCGGCTACCTGTCGGAGCTGGTGCAGCAGGCAGGCATCAAGCTCGAGCTGGGCTGCGTGCAGACGGCGTACGCCAACGGCAGCTCCACCAAGTACCTCAAGCAGCGCGTGCCCGTCACATGCACGCCCACGGGAGTCAAGCACCTGCACCACGCCGCCGAGTCGTACGACATTGGCGTGTACTTTGAGGCCAACGGACACGGTACGGTGCTGTTTTCGCCGTCGGCGCAGCGCAAGATCAAGGAGGCGACGCCGTCGTCGCCCGCGGCGCAGACGGCGCTCGAGCAGCTCGCTGCGCTGGTTGACCTCATCAACCAGACGGTGGGCGATGCGATCTCGGACATGCTGCTCGTCGAGGTGATCCTGCGAGCGCGTCAGTGGGGCGCTGCCGAGTGGGACGGCGCGTACGAGGACCTGCCCAACAAGATCCTCAAGGTCAACGTCAAGGACCGCTTCGTCTTCAAGACCGAGGATGCCGAGCGCAGGCTCACCAGCCCGCCGGGCCTGCAGGAGCGCATCGACGAGCTCGTGGGCAAGTACAAGGACGCGCGCAGCTTTGTGCGTCCCAGCGGCACCGAAGACTGCGTGCGCGTGTATGCAGAGTGCGCCATCGCCTCGGAACTCGCACCCCTCGCCAACGGCGTTGCCAAGCTCGTCTCGGACTACGCCTCGCTGTCGTAGTCCTGGCCACCTCGTCCTCTTGTCTTGTCTCGAGACTGAAATGCGACAATGTTTGTTACCGTGTCTCTTTTGCTTGCTTTGCGAATCGTGTGTGAGCCTGAGAAGCGCGGCGCACTGAACTGTGTGAGGAAGTTGCCACAACACCTAACGGTCTACAACGGCAACACCGGCCACGCAGCACAACATCGCTTTCGTGGCCTAGTTGGTTAGGGCGTAGGTCTCATACGTAACACCAACGATCCTGCTTGCAGGAACAAACCTACGAACGTAACGTTCAGAAATCCTAAGATCGCGAGTTCGACTCTCGCCGAGAGCATTTTTTTCGCATTTTTTGGGTCAAATTTCAACCCGAGTTTGTGGTGCTTCATTTTGCCTCTGATCTACGGACATGAAGGTGCTTTCGGTGGTTGAATGGCCTTTGGTCATGAGGTGGTTAAAGATGACGCCGGGAAGCAAGCATGAAGGGGTCTGGGGTCTGATCGTCAGGACAGGCGCGCGTGTGGAGTTTTTTTCTTCTCGGTCGGCGGGCTATCACGCGGCTGCTGTCGCTCGCAACCCCCGCGCAGTTCGGACCAACCGGGGCAGTAGAGGGCGGCGGCTCTTTTTTTTTCGGTGTTTTTTGCAGGAGCGAGCGAGGGAGGCAGAAAGAGAGAGCGAGAGAGAGAGAGAGCGAACCGGTTACTAATCGCAACGAGCGCGGGGGAGCCAACGGCGACGCGCGGAATCAAAATCGCAGCAGCGGGGCAGCAGTGGAAAGCACCGCGCCCAACAGCCGGTCCAGCCGTCCGAGCCCCGTCCAGCCGTACCGCATTCCAACTTTCGAGTCCGGCTCAGCCGTCAAAGCCCAAGCCGGCGCCTCCCCACCCTTCCTCGCTCAGCCCTTGACCACCATCATTCGAGCTCAGGCGAGCATTCGCCATCAAAAAGAGCGAACCCACTCGGCACTCACACTCGGAAGGAAAGCCACGTCGGAAAGCAGCATCGCTTCAGCGCGCACCCGCATCCAAGACTTGCCACGAGCCCGAGGTCCACATCAACACACGCCGCACTTGTCGGCTCTACCACCTTTGATCGCGAGCGGGCGGTGGTGTCATTCCAAGACGTGTCAGCGGTTTCAAGCGACGGCGGACCAAAGAGATCGTGCGGTGAACAGCCGGCGCTCCCGTCCGGCACACACCCATCCACAGCCATGGCGGCACCACGTCCGCAGCATCCGCCATTGTGCGAGACCGACTCAGCCGCCTCGGACCCGCGCGACGTGCAGCGCCCCTTCGACCTTAAAGGGAAGTCTCGCGCGTACGATTCACACGATGCCGGCTACACAATACACAACGCTGCCTCCTCCACGCGCCCCACCGTCTCGACGCTTCTGGGCGACACATCGGACAAGACGAGCTGGAACTACGTGTTGCGTTCGGGGTTTGCCGGTGGCATTGCCGGGTGTGTGGCCAAGTCGGCCATCGCACCGCTGGACCGCGTCAAGATCCTCTTCCAGGCGCAGAATCCCGAGTTCCAAAAGTACTCGGGCCGATGGCTCGGCGTCTTCCAGGCGGGGCGTGACATTGTACGCTCCGACGGACCGTTGGCGTTGTTTCAGGGTCACAGTGCCACGCTCATGCGCATCTTCCCGTATGCGGCGATCAAATACATGGCGTACGACAAGCTACACTTTTACCTCATGCCCACCAAGCAGTCCGAGACCTCGGGCCGACTCTTTCTGGCTGGATCGGCAAGCGGCGTGCTGTCGGTGTTCCTCACGTATCCGCTCGAGCTCATCCGGGTCCGGCTGGCTTTCGAGACGAAGCGAAAGCGACAAAAGGGCGGATTGAGGCGCATCATCGGCATGATCTATAGCGAGGGAGCCACAGAGGCGCCGTTCAGCAGCGATGCACGCAGGCGCGCGGCGAGGATGGCCCAGGCGGCGCAGCAGGCGAATCTCAGCACCTCGGCCACCTCGTCTACCTCGACAGGCGCGGCGGCGAGTGCGTTGGGAAGCGCGCTGCGTGCAACGGATCCCAACGTGCCATCAGCAGCCGTGCCCGCGGGAAATAGGTTGCTGGCACGCTGGCCCGTGCTCAAGTTCTACCGCGGATTCAGCGTCACGGTGATGGGCATGATCCCGTATGCGGGTACGAGCTTTCTGGTCTTCGGCAGGTGCAAGACCATGCTGCAGGAACTCTTCCCTCCGTCCGAACCGGCGGCAGACGTAGCCGGCAGCAGAAGAAGATGGTTTTGGCCGAGCAAGACGGTGGTGGATCTGGGCGCGGGCGCGCTGGCGGGAGCGTTGAGCCAGACGGCAGCGTATCCGTTCGAGGTGATTCGAAGGAGACAGCAGGTAGGTGGAATCATCAGGCCCGGAGCGATGCTCGGAATGTGGGAGACGGCGGCGTGGATCTACAAGACGAGCGGCTGGAGGGGCTTCTATGTGGGACTCAGCATCGGCTTTTTGAAGGTAGTGCCGATGACGAGCATCTCGTTTGCCGTGTGGCTCGGCATGAAGCGCCAGATGGGCATCTAAAGTGCGATAAGTTAATGCCTAACTTTTGGTGTGCAGCGGCGTGTGATTGTGTTGAGGATGGTGTGGTGTAGGGCTGTGGGGTGTGGGAGGCACGTGATGCGCATGGACCCTTTGGAAATGCGCGTAGAGTGGAAAGGGGGGTTGTGGAGCTACTACCAACCCGCGAATCGATGCAGAGGCGACTGGTTGGTGTCGCAAGCAGAGCTCTGGTTCGTAGCTGGACGAGAAGCATGTCTGGTGCCAAGTCTCCGGTCGTGGCGGTGCCTGCAACCGTGACACTGGGCGAGATCGAGTCGTTTCGCAATGCGCTCTCGGCGCCCGTTCGTGCATCGTGGTTGCTCGTGCTAGGTTCGGCACTTGCATCCTCGCACCACGGTCCCGAAACCATCACCACACTATACGATCTTGCGCTTTCCGAACACCCGACCTCGGACTCGAAGAAAAGGGCTCAAACTTTGCAGCGTCAGATTCAGGAATACCTTGTCAAGGGTAGTGTGATCTTTGGAATCCCGCCTGCTCTCGATACGTACTTTGCGCTGCTTGCGCACATTCGTTCCACCAACCCATCGCATGTTTTGACGAAAGATGACTTTTCAAGAGCTCATCTTCTGGATCAGCCCATCTCATCGCTTAGGGAAACGGCAAAGCACGCGCTGGATAGGGTCTACCGACACAATCTGGACGAGATCTTGGATGAAAAGATGAACGACAACATGCAGGATCTCAAATTCCTCACCATCGACGTTAATTACGGCCTCAACCTGGCAGAACAGCGCGTGATCGATTGGAAACACACAGAACTCGTTGTGCTCGCTGCTCTCGTCACCCAGAACTGCCGCGCAGAGGTCCTCTGGCATATGCGCGGCGCCATGCGCGCCGGCTGGTCCAAGGACGACGTCCTATCAGTCAGACACGTCGCCATCGACATCGCAACCCGCCTCGGCATGCGCACCGACAAAGTTCCCTCCCTCGAGGATGTCAGCGAACACTCGAACGACTAGAGATCATCACACAAAATGCACACTCAATCACGATTCCAGATGCAAAAAGGCTTTGCAATGATAGGACGACACTACAGCGCATTACGAGCCGTCCGGCCGGTGCGACCACGAGGCTCGGGCTTGAGATACTCATTGACGCCCGCAGCCAGATTGGACCACCACGAATCGCCCTCCATGCCTGCCGGCTCCGTCTGGCGCTGCCCTCGTCTCGCCTGAGCCCTCGCTCTTGTATTCGGCGCCTGCGCCTGCGGTTGGGTGCGGAAGCTATCGCCGACACCCTCGAACCAGCGCGCAGGGTCTTGCTGGAACCGCTTCAGCTCGTCCTGAACTTTGCCGGCGGCGCGCAGGGCCGAGAGCGCATCAATGCCCTGCCTCTGCCCCTCGGTAACGAGCGTGCGCAGCAGGCCGGCAAAGTCGACACCATTGCGGTCGGCGGCAGCGTGGGGTTGACCAAACATATCGGCAAACGCACCGAACCCTCCTCCAAGGTCGGCAGGAAGGTCGGCGGTCGGATCGAATGAGAAGGCGCGCTGATCGTTGCGCGACGCTCGCGTTCGTCTGCGAGACTGCGACGTAGTGCGACGTCGCGAGTTCGCCGAAGTCGTGCCTGCTGCCGAGCCCGAGGGAAGCTGCGAGTAGAGCGTGTTGAAGAGCGGACCAAATGTGTTGACTGCCGGAAGAGTGTGAGGCAAGAGCAGTCGGTCAGCCTTTGAACACTGCCGGTATACAGGAGTAAGGCTGCTCAGTACGGCATCACACGTGCGGGAGGAGAGTCATGCAAATCGATGCTTACGCTGATTGAGGAATCCTCCGCGGCCGGGAACGGTGCCTGTGCTGTTGATGGCATCCGTGTTGTCGGTCCACCACGCCCAGATGGCGATGAGCGCGCCAATGATGGCGCCCCACTTGATGCCGAACCACGCAAGCGAGATCATGGAGCGTACGGTGCGATATGCTGTCACCAGCGCAAAGTACGCCAGGAAGAAGGTGATGAGCGGCGGCAGCAGCGTCGAGGTCCACGACGACGGGTCGTTGGACGAGCCGAGCAGCCGGTAGATGAGGTTGGAGAAGCCGGCGAGCGCGCGAAATACGGGGTACGGCACCACCTCGGATATGAGGTCGTGCAAGAGGCCATGAGCCTCTCCCGCGGTCTCAGCCATGGTGTACGGAGGTAAGAGACGGTGTGACGAATCTGATGTGGTGCGGGGTGGAGATGACAGAAAGCGTGTCCGGCTTTTAATGCCTCGCCAGTCTCTGAAGCTGGATAACTTGCGCTAGGGAGAAAGGAAGCTGGTGCGTGGAAGCGAAGACGATGGAAGGGGAGATGGTGGCGAGCGGTGAGGTTCCACGACGACAGGGACGTGGAGGGTGGACCCACAAGCAGCCGAGCCCGTCTTGCCTTTTTTTTCCCGCCTCCGAGACGTCACTTGCTGGTCCCTGCATTTCGGACTGTGCCCGAGAAAAACGACGTGGAGGCGCGTTAGGCATCGAATCGCCGATGACTCGTGCCAGTCTGTCAAAATCCGCGGAGCAGAACTGGCCGACCAACGTGAGCCGATGAAACGCCGCGACAAGCGCCGACGAGCGACGGCGATGTGGATCTGCGACTCAGCGAAGTCGGCGTGGACGGATGATCGCACCAATGCTGCGCTCCGTCCTTCTCGAACTTCACCCCACCCGCTCTTCCTAAGAAATCAGAGCACCATGTCGCGCTTCCTCGGACGCCTCTCGCGAACGCCGTCGACGCACTCGATCAAGTCGAACCAATCCGACGCCAACGCCGAGCCGCTGCCGCCCAAGACATCGCAGATCCTCACCACACCCGCCGCTGGCTGCGTTCCCAAACCTCGCGATCCACTCACGCCCGAACAGGAGGCCAAGCTCGCTGAGCTCGAGAAGTATACGCGCAGCGTGGCATCCCAAACACCACCCGCGGCGAACTACGAGGTGTGGGAGCAAAGGTGGCTGGGTGAGCACAACCTGTACCAACGCTATCTGCGTGCGGCCAAGGGTGACCTGGAGAATGCCAAGAAGCGCATCAAGTCGACGCTCGAGTGGCGACGCGAGTTCCGCCCCGAGATCATCTCGCCGGCGAGCATCGCGCACGAGGCCGAGACGGGCAAGCAGATCGTGTCCGGCTTCGACAACGAGGGCAGGCCGTTGATCTATCTGCGTCCGGCGCGTGAAAACACGACACCGAGCAACGATCAGGTGCGATACCTGGTGTACACGCTCGAGCGCGCCATCGACCTCATGCCCAAGGACGTAGAGAACTACGCGATCGTCATCGACTATCGCTCGGCTACGTCGCAGTCCAATCCGTCGCTCTCGACCGCGCGCACCGTCGCCAACATCCTGCAGAACCACTATGTGGAGCGCCTCGGCAGGGCGTTTGTCATGAACGTGCCCTGGTTCTTGAATGCCTTCTTCACCGCCATCACGCCGTTCCTCGACCCGATCACCAAGGAGAAGATCCGATTCAATGCGAATCTCGCCGAGTTCGTGCCGGCCGAGCAGCTGGATGCCGAGTTCGGCGGACGCTACAACTACGAGTGGAACTTTGACGTGTATTGGAACACGCTCATCGAGCACTGTGGTATTGCCGAGGATGGCAGCCGCAAGAAAGCAGGTAGCAACGAGGCACCGGTCGACAAGCACGCAGATGGCATCGCGGCGACGCAGCTCACTGGCGACGGCGCCGCGGTTGGACTCGGCGCTGCAGCTGGCACCACCGCGGCGCTTGCTGTTGCTGCCGGCTCCACCGGTGCAGCCTCGGCGAATGACACCAAGCCGACGGCGTACAAATACTTGCAGGAACTGGCGGACTACGAGGAGCTGCTTTCCAAGTACGACACTTTCCTATTCGACTGCGATGGCGTGCTGTGGTCCGGAGACGAAACGATCGCGGGCGTCGTGTCGGTGCTGCAGAAGCTGCGTGCGCGCGGCAAGTCGGTGATCTTTGTGACGAACAACGCTTCCAAGTCACGCGCGACGTACCTCAAGAAGTTCGCGGGCATGAACATCGAGGCGTCGCTCGACGAGGTGTTTTCGTCGTCGTATGCGTCGGCGGTGTACCTCAAGAAGGTTCTCAACTTCCCCGCGGATCGCAAAGTGTATGTGATCGGCATGCACGGCATCGAAGAGGAGCTGGATGCGGAGGGGATCCTGCACTGCGGCGGTACGGATGCCGAGGACAACAAGTTCCTGCCTGCGCTCGACTTTACGTCGCTGCAGAACGACGAGGCGATTGATCCCAAGGTGGGTGCGGTGGTGTGTGGATTCGACATGCACATGTCGTACATCAAGATCGCCAAGGCGTTTAAGCATCTGACGCGACCGGGGTGCGAGGGTGCCGTGGAGGCAGGCAAGGAGGGAGGAGGATGCCACTTTATCCTCACCAACGACGACTCGACGTTCCCAGCCAAAGGAGGGCCGTGGCCGGGCGCAGGAAGCCTGTCGGCGCCGTTGATCTTTTCGACGAAGCGCACACCGACGATCGTGGGCAAGCCGCACAAGCCGATGCTGGACTGCATCATTGCGACGAAGCAGTTCGATCCGAAGCGCGCCATCATGGTGGGCGATCGACTCAACACGGACATCGAGTTCGCCAAGGCCGGCGGCATCGCCAGCATGCTCGTGCTCACGGGCATCTCGACGCGCGCCGAGATCGAGGGCCCAGACGCCAAGACGGTGCCGGACTACCTCATCAACAGTCTTGGTGATCTGGACGCTGTGCCCTAGATGACACTCGAGACTCTATTCGCTAGATTCGCTAGATGTGTGAAATGTGATAGACTAGATGCCGGAAAAGCTTGTTTGGTGCGTGGGTGTCAGTTGAGTCGAAATCGATCGGGAGTGGGGAACGTTGGAATCGGCGGCGAGGGCAGATGGTGGATGAGGCGCAAGTGCGGAGGTGCGGGTGCGAACCAAAGCACGCGAAGCAGCGTGAAAGTGAGGACTGCGGGGACAGCGGGGTAATAATGTAGGAACCGCCGTTGCCGGCTTCGCTTCGCTTGTCTGGGGTCGGCTTGACTTGTCGCCCTTCCCGAAAGGTAAGGCGGGTCAGCGCGGGACCAGCGACGCCCAGTCACGCCGAGCTCAACGTTTCCCAAGCTTGCCGAGGCTCACAGATGGGCGGAGGGTGCAAGATGAGAGCGGGTACGGATGATGGTGAGAAGAATGGAATCGGGGGTGTGCGCCCGATGGCAGGCGTAGGGAGCCGGATCCAGGTCGAGGATGTGCGGGTTGAGAGACAGGGGAGGGTCGAGGATGTGCGGGTTGAGAGACAGGGGAGGCCTTGTGCAGGGTCGCTTGTGCGGCCGGTCTGACCGGATTCGGCGCGGGCGATTCGAAACCTCAAAAAAAAAAAAATCGGCAGCAGACGGTGACATCGTTTCCATCCTCCTGGCTTTTTGCAACGCGCAGAACACCTCTTTCAGCTGGATTGCTTCGACTCGACAGCCTCTCAAGGTGAGAAGATGTCAACTCGAGTGCAAAAGCTTAAGAGCTTGTTTCAACGTGGAAATGACTGTGGGGTCGAGTCAGGAACCGACTGACTGCGCTCATGGAACGACCAAGGGATGGCATGCTGTACAGTGCAGCAAGGGAAAGCTGCGAGCCTTGTCGCAGGAGGCGGCTGCAGAGTTGCCTTGCCAAGCCCAGGGCTACAAGGTCCGGGGGCCGCGCGGTAGAGTTGAGATTGGCACTCCGCCCTAGCTCGAGGGCGCCCAGCGCGTGATGAGGCGAAATCCCAGACTGCATGCATGCATATGCACGTCGACATGCGAGCTGCACTCGAGGAACCGGCTGATGGGAAAAATCCAAAGCCAGAGAGCCTTTTTTTCTATTTTCGCGCCGCCCCAGCCGCTTCAACCCAAGAGGGCGTTGCTACAAACATACGCTGCGCACAATTAGGCGAGGGCGCAAGACCACCTTTCACACCGCTCGCTGAGTCTTAAGCCAAAGAGCATCTTCCCCGTCAATTACACCCTCACTTGAGCCTAGTGAAGTTCTGCAACAGAGGTCACAGGGGCCACAAGAGGTCCGAGTGGATTCGAGCGAATTGAATGGGGTTGCGTGGTAGGAAGCAGCAAGGGTTCGTGCGTTGGTGGACAATGGTGGATGGAGTAGCTCGCTATTTGCGCTGCGATGTTGGAATCCTTCTCTTGCAGCGACGGCAGCGGCAGCAGCAGCAGCAGCGGCAGCAAGGGGAGCCCTTGTCGATCTATGCGAGCCAGGCCCTGAGGGTGCATTGGGGTGGAAATTCGATTGGGAGCTGCAACGACGCGCAACCCAGCCTCGCTTAGGTGGTTTTTGGGCGGGCGCTGGGTTTGGGTGGTGAACAGGTGATGCCGCGCGCAGCTGGTCGGTCACATTGCCTGACGCCCCGACCTAGCTCGAGTTTTGACTGCAGAAAAAAAAGTGCCGCTTCACGCCCCGCCCGCGCACATTTTGCACCTCCGATCCCTGCGCTCAGAATCCGCCAGAATTCCCCGCCTTGCTCCTCCGCACCCGCGCCGTCGATCCTTTGCGCCCCTCTCCCTCTCTCTCTGGGGCTGACGCACTCACTCACCTGCTCGCACACAGACAACAAGAGGTCCGTACGCTTGACGAGGGTCGTATGAGATCGGAGCCTGGCAGGGCTGCGAGGCGCTGCGTCAACATTTGCAACAGCGTCTCTCGCTTGGTGCGTGTGAGAGAGGTGGCTTCCGCCCTTAGCCGCCCCGCACCGCAACCGCACTACCCGCCGTCCGAAGCCCTGGCCCGTCATCGCTTCTACGCTGCAGCAACATTGGCTACCCCGTCGGTCCATCAGGAGCACCTCGCTTTGACGACATGAATCCAAGCAAGCCGCGATGCTTTCCCCGCGCTGCCCTGCGCTGAGTGTGCAAATCCCTGATGTCCTCCCCCTCTGCCTCCCTAGCCCGTGTGAGAGAGCGAGAGCCTGAGCCTGAGCCTGGTCCCCATCCTCATGCTCCTAGCCCCGGTTCTGACTGTTCGACATTCGCTCCTCTCTTCAACCTGACTTGATCCCCTCATCCATCCATCCATCCATCCTACCTACATTGTCCTCCCCCTCCCGCCGACTCGACCTGCTTAGTCTCGACCCCCCTACACCCATCATCTTCACCTCTTCTCGCCAACAGCAGGCATCCCCATCGGCTTGGCGGAATTGTGTACATCCTCGCAGCTCGTTCATCCATCCGATATCGTCTTTGGTCGAGCTTGGACGATTCGAACAGCTGCAAGCCTCGACGCATCGGCACGACGTCTTGGCTTGGTCTCCACCTCTTTGCTTGATTCGATCCGCCGCTGCTCCGGCTGCTCGCCTACGAGTCGTTCGCAACCATGGGTCTTCCGCAGCGCCGCTCGCTCACCGTAGCTGAGCCCGCGCGCGGCTCGCTCCCCGGTGCACCGCACCCGAATGTGATGCTCGTCATCCGATTCCTCGTCACCGGCCTCGTCGCACTCCTCTCGCTCGCCACCGCCATCATCGCCATCCTCATCGTCGACTTTTACAACTCCAACGACCCCATCATCCGTCCATCTTGGGGTTCGCTCATCTTCCTCATCATCCTCGGCCTCTTCACCCCCATCATCTACTTTGGCTACAATATCTTCCTCCCGCTCATGCCGTTTATCAACTACGGCGACTTCCTCTACTCGCTGTTTATGGTCAAGATCGAACTGCTCCTCCAGTTCGCCATGTGCGTGCTCTGGGTGTCGGGCGCTCTGGCGTATGCCAACGATCTGCGCGGTAGGGAGAACTGCCAGTTTGACGGCTACTGGCATTACGAGAAGCCCGCCAACTTCAACCACGTGTGCGACCTGTTCGAGTACGCCACGGGCTTTGCCTATGCGACGTTTGGCGTCCAGGTCTTCCTGTTTGTCATCGAGCTGCTGTACGGCATGTACATCTTCCTGCTGCTCGATCAGGAGAGCCTCAACGAGCCTCACTTTGAGTGGGGTCGCAGGGCGTACAACTATGCGCAGCAGTCAAAGCAGCAGCAGCGACAGAATGCCATCGGTCGATCGCCCGTTCGTGCCACGGCGGTCGGTGGTGCAGGCGGCGCACCCGCAGCTTCGTACCGCGACACGGGCAGGAGGAGTCCTGGATCCTCGGTCAGTTCGAGCGCAGGCGTCGGAAGCGCTGTGCCCGGTAGGAGGGGTGCCGCGTACAACGATCCCGACATGGAGTCCAGAGCTAGCGCGCCCGTCTCGCTCGGAAGCCGTGGTCGCCGTGGTGTCGCTTACGGCGGCATTGTCGACGAGGACGAAGAGAGCCAGATCGGCGGCCGACCACTCTCGCAATCCTCATCCCAGGGCGATGTCGGCGGTGGTCCCCTAGCTGCTGCAGCTGCCGCCGGTGGAAGGGCAAGCTCTAGGGGCGGATCCAAGAGAGGATCGCGCCGTGGTCCGCTCTCGGACGAAGAAAGTGGCTGGCATCTGCGCGAAGAAGACTCGGAGCGATGAAAATCGACTTGGCATACCCATCCGCTTACCATCACCTGACTAGATACACTCCTTATCCCTTTCCTACCTTGGCCACTTATGAAGATGCAGGACTACTGCGCCCCCCAATCAGGCACACGTCAAGTCGCTCATCGATCCCCAACACCACACTCTCTCTTTCTGTCTCTCTCCCTCTCCATCCATGGTCGCGTATAATTCGCACTTCTCACTCTCTCTATGTCTCTCTGGGCTCCGGGCTCCATCCTCCACGCTTTTTCGATTTCGACTTGCAGCTTACAACTCAGCTGCTACATCCCCTCTTCACCCTTCCTCCGACTTCTTTGTTTTGCAGTCTTGCTTCAATCAGCGTTCTTTTTCTTGCGTGTACACACTCCCAGGGCGTGTCTCCATTGTGACCAGCAGGAAGGCTCGCACGACTCAAGCCAGGTAAAACAAGATGCGAAAAATGGACAGGTTGCGAGGGCGTACAAATACAGACAATGGCCGTACGAAAGGGGTATATGGGTTGCTGCTACTTCTTCTTGCGCACGAGGCCGAATGCATTGGGTGCATTCTTCTTCTTCTTGGTCGCGGGTGCCGATGGTATGGCTGCTGAAGCCGAGGCGGGCGCGGCGCTGGGTGTAGAAGCCGCCTTGAGCGCGAGCAGCGTGTGCACGTCCGGCTCGGCCTCGGTGTCGTCAAGCAGCTTGCGCTTGACAGTCCTGCCGCTGGCGCCTCCGTTTGTAGACGAAGATGAATGGTCGAGCGCCTTGCCAAAGTACTTGCGAACGAGAGCTTCGTCCTCCTCCTCCGCCTGCGCCTGTGCCTGCTCGTCGATGGCACTGGAGGAGGCAGCGCCTGCGCTCGCGTCGTGGGGCCGGTTGTGCAGTTTGGCCAGCACAGCATCCGCGTCGACTCTCTCGAGCCTTGCATTGCGCGTGCGAATGTCCTGCAGCGCATCCAGGATCTCCATCTCGCGCCGCGAGTCGAGCGTACGCTCCTCGAGCTGCTTCATCGGATCGCCCTCCATCTTCTCGAGCTTGCGCTCCAGCTTCTCTTCTTCCGTCAGCAGCTCATCACCCTCCTCCGCCCGGTCGTCTTTCATCGGCACAACGTTCCTACTCGCGCCATGCTCGGCCACATAGTCCGCGTTCTTCGGGTCGGTCTTGAACGTGATCTCGGCAGAGCACCGCGTGCACTTGATGTAGAAGCGGAAGATCTTGATGCCGTAGTAGTCTTCGCCCACCACAAGCTCCTTGCGCGCGTTGAATTTGCGTCCCTTGTAGATGTACTCGGCACACGAGTTGCAGCGCATCGAAAAGGGCGCCATTAGACGCACCGTTTGCTGCTGCTCTTTGGGCTTTTTGCGCCGCGGGATCTTGGACGGATCGAAATCCGGCGGATAGTAGTGCTCCAACGCCTTGCGGTCAGCCATCCTGAGTAGCTGGCGAGTGCACTGATGCGCAACAAGTCAACAGTGAGAGTGCCCGACCTGAAGGTGGTGGGAAGAAGAGAAGGTTCGTTCGATTGAGATGGCGGCGGGTTGGGCGCAATGTTACAAGTCCAAAACGCTCAGTCGGGTTCGCTTTCTCCACTCGGATCGGGGAGGGGAGGGGCAGATCTTGCAAATTTCCCGCTCCGGATATTTATCGGGACAGTAGGATCGGGTCGCCCGGGTGTGGAGGAGCGGAGGTTCAAGCTTCATGTGCCGAGCTTGGTCCGACCTGCCTCCCCTCCATCACCAGAGACCTTCGCTCTCGAGCCCAGAAGGGACCTAGCGCGAATCCTCCGTCATGATCACGACAGCGTAGTCGGGCAATCTGGCAGCGATGGTACCTGCGCCGACAAGGACCGGCGCTGGGTTGGCCAAATCGTCTAGGTCCGCCAAGGCCAAGCAAGCAGGTCAAAACGTCAACGACAACGGCTCTGCTGGCCGCGACGATACCGCAGCACTTCGGCTTCGTAGCCTAGCATCGTCGCTACCGAGCGAACTAATCACATACATCCTGGAATTTGCGGCGGCCACAGCGACTGAGAATGCCATCAAGCTGCGCCTGCTGTGCCTCTCGCGGTACTACCACGATCGGCTCGCGCCCCACATTTACGCCACCGTCGCGCTTTGCTCGTCCGCGGCGATCCATGCCTTCGCTGGCTTGGTCAACTCTGACGCAAAGGTCGCCCGCCATGTCCGCAGACTCTGGGTGGGACCGGATGCATCGTCGTCCGACCTCATCACCGCCCTGTCGCCACCGTCGTACAACGAAGCGGCATACATCACCGACATGCGCGAGCATGTGCACGCTTCGGTGCGCACCGTGTTGCGCTCGTGCAGAAAGCTGCAGGATGTAGCTCTTGCCGGCGAGCTGCTGAGTCTGCATGCTGCGCACAAGTACGGCTCTGCGTGCCAGCCAGTACGACTCACGAGCGTGAACCCGCACAGCTTCGTCGGTGGGTTCAGTGCACCCATCTTTAGGAAGGTGAGAGTGCTCAGGATCGTCGACACGAATCTCGCGTTCGAAGAAGCAGACGAGATCAGAACGCTCGCCGATTTGGAGTGGCTCATCTGGTCCGCGCCCAAGGACTACGGGGACATCACGAGGGACAGCAATGTTTTGCGTAGGCTGCTGCAGAGGCCCAGTAAGCACTTCGCTGAGCAGCAACTGCAACCCGGCTCTGATGTCATACCCACCCTCGCAGAAGACGCAAGTGTGACTGGAGGACAGACGTCTATGGCTCCCCCTGTCGCAAGGGCGCCAGCTGCTATCGAAGGACTGTGGAGCGAGCTTTCGGCGCTCGAGCTCAATGAAGGACTGGCTCCGGCGCGGCCTTCGAAGAACGACAAGTTTCGTAGGCTTACCATCCAGACGGCGCACAATCGGTGCGACCGGCTACGCACGCTTCTCGCGGATTCCTTTCCGATGTACCAGCCACGTGCATCTGCTGCAGACTCGTCGACCGGAGGCTTGGCACGAGTGTGGGACGAGACAGGAGGACTGGCGGGTGGACTGGACGCCACATTCGAAGATCTGGAGCGCGAATGGGATCCAGCACTCAACATCCCCACGATCCATCCGACGCCACTGACTGGAGTGGTACTGGACGAATGGGATGCGTTGCGCGACCTCATCAACAATGCTGGCGGACAGTACAGCGGAATGAACATGTGGGACCAGAGCGATGGCGAGGCTAGCGTCGATGCAGGCAACGCGCTCCGAAGGCAGCGAAGGTTGTGGGAACAGATCAGCGACGTTGGCCTACCCTCGGCCACCCGATCGATAAGAGTCTGAATCAGATTTTACTTATATCAACAGGCATTGTCCTCCGTGGGATTGCACGTGCGGTATGCGGGAGCTACAGGGGCACGTCGATGGTGACGAGTTTGGTGTCGAGGGAGGCGAGGTTGAGCAGCACCACCTGTCTGGTCTTTGCAAATTCGGGCACGAGGACGACCCTGCATCCTCGTTGGGTTTTGGCATCGACATCGGGGTCGAACGTGTACATGGCAGAGGCGTAGCTCGGTTGATTGCCGACGAAGAGCACGTCGGGGCGCTCCTTGAGCACAAAGGGGTCGGTGGACTTGAACGGGTAGCACCACAGCGTGTCGGGCGCTGTTGGTGCGAGGTGGCCCCACTCAAGCGTGCGCAGTGCCATGTCGATGCGCGCCGAATCGGGCTCGTCGACGTACTTGTAGATGTCATCGATATTCTGGCCCGAGGTGCCCAGCAGCTTGAGGTTGCCGAGCGATAGCCAGGCCGGATTGGTATGGCGGTGGAGCGAGTCGAAGCGGCCGGCGCGAGGCAGCAGCGCGAAGTGGATGGGCTGTTGCGGGATGGCCACAGATGCTGGGTCGCGCTCGCCAGGCAACAGGTGTACGGGCATGGCGGAGCACAGGTCGGTGAGCAGCTGGTCGAGCGCCAGCGTCGGCGCCGACGAAAATGTGGGCTGCTCCTGCCCATAGCGTTTGGGGCGATCTTCGTCCTCGGATCGTGTGGGTGCCGCGAGCGAGTTGCCTGCAACGATGGCCGCAACGACGCGCGAGCTCGAGGTCCGGTCTGCATCGCCTCCAAGCTCGCCGGTGAGATACTCGACGAGGAGCTGCATGGCGAGTTCCGATTCGAGAGCCGACTCGCCGCCGACAGCCATGCCGCTCATGAGCACGACCCACTGATCTTGGCCTACATCGTCGGATTGGGTCGCTTTGGGCGCCGCAGGTGGAGGTGTGGGCAGAGACGCGAAGACGGCATCGACGACGTCGAAGTCGCCCGTGCGCGTCTCGGTGCCGAGCACAGCGGCAACAACACCCGTGATGAGCATGGAGCGAAGGGGACCGCCGCTTCGGATGGCGTCGCCGACAAGCTTGACACGACCACTCTGGTCTTCGATAAACAGCTCGTCTTTGTCATAGTCGACGTACTTGGCACGGACCGGTTGCGGAGCCAGCCATTGCTGCGGGTCAGCAAAGAGGTTCGATGACGGTTGTAGTCAGCGCCTGGATCTAGAAAGAGTGCTTCTCCGGGAACGCAGCTTACCTCACGCGTCAGATCCTCGAGCACATCAGGCTTGAGGGGCATCGCACAGTAGACGTTACCGACAACGTAGCAAATGTCGCCGTGGCGCACGTCGAGGATTCGATCGACAAATTTGGGCGGATCTTGCATCCTGATCCGTGGCGAGGAGGGCCCCGCATCGGATGCATCGAGCTGGGACGAGGGCTGCGACTGCGACTGAGAGAACGTTGCGAAGTTGTCGACCCATCTCGACTTGGCACGCGGCAAGATGCGCTTCTTGAGGTATGCTAGACGGTAGTCGTAGAGTTGTGCGTACTGCTTGCTGTACGAGCGCGAGCCCAAGGGAACGACGAAGGTCTTGGCGAGCCCATCGGCACCTGCCGCATCGCCGGGTGTTGCGATGGTATCGCGCTGTATTGTCGTCGGCATGGCGTCTGGTTGTTCTAGTGGACGAGGATGAGGGCGAAGGAGAAAGCGCATTGCCCTCAGCCTGCTGACAGGAAGCCTGAGCCGTGCTTTCTTCCTCGCGCCGAGTCTTTCAGCCCGCCAACCGCTCTCTGTGGATCTCGACGCGTCAGAGCCGGGCGCGTGAATCGCCCTCGTCTGGCGAATTCGGAGAGCAACACCAGCTTCAACGCTTGCTTTTCGGCAAGTCCGAATTGCGTCACGTCAAAAGCCACGTTTCGCGGCACACTCGCCACTCTCCCTCCACCATCACGACCTCGCCATCACACCGTCACAAGACCATGCGACCGGGCGCATAATCTCGAGGCGCATCGATCGGATCAGCCGCGCAGCCATGTCGTTTGAGCCGCTCTACACTCTCGAGGTGCCACCTCTTCCTGCGCTCGACTTCTCGACCGCGCGCCTCGAAGACCAGCTGGTTTCGTCCATCTTTCACAAGTTGCCGCCCTCGGATCTGGCCGATAATCAGCAGGCGTTCGTATCATACAGCCTTCAAGATGCTCCAGACGGCGTCGACCCGGTGCTCGACAAGTTCGTCTTTCGCGCAGCAGCATCAGCACAGTCGCATGGATTCGACACGACCGCGGCATCCTCCGCTGCCCAGCTCGGCCTCGACAGGGAGCTCGACCTCGACTCCCCGGGACCATCACGACCTCGCCCGCGCAGGAATGCCTCGACCTCTAGCCTAAGCTCGCTCGCATCGTCCGTCTGGGATGAATCACCTCGCGCTCCAACCGATCGCGCCTTTGTCCGATATCGGGGCTCGCCGCCCAAGCCTCGCCTGCTCGACTTGGCAACGCGCGAGGCAACACTCGCAGCTCCTCCAGAGCTCCTCGAGGCTATCCATGAGAGGAGACATGGCGACGATCACGCAAGTGCATTGCAGACGCAGCACCTCGCGCCTGTGCATCCCATTCGTGAAGTGGTTCGGTCCCTCACACTGACAGCCACCACGGGTACCTCGTCCGAGCACTTTCAGTGGGATGCAGACTCAGCTTCCTTCCTATGGGCAGCGACTGTCGAGCATCGCAAACAGGTCCGTCAGTTGCGAAGGCTGGTCAAAGAGCAAGCAGCCATGCGTGCCTCTCTCGATGCCTCGACAGACGATCGGGACCAAGTAGATGCCGCGGTACCTCCTAGCATGACGCAGGCTTGGATAGGCTCGGAACGCATCATGGGCTGGAGCGAGCATGCTTCCGAAAGCGTCGTGCGCCCTTTCCTCGAAATCGGAGCGCTTCTACGTCGCATCGACGACCGTGTCCTGACGATCCACCGCACGGCTGCAACGCTCTGCAACGAGGGGCCTGCACTTGCCGCTGCTCTCGACATTGTCGTCGCATGGCTCAAAGATGAGCTCGCCTCTCATACTGCCACCATCACCGACCGCGTCACGGGCCATGGCGCTGCATCATGTGCTGTGCTCAACGCCTATGCCGAGCTCCAGCCTTGCTCTGCTCTGCTCAAGGCGCTCGGCAACCTTTTGTCGTGCGGCCAGCCACGCCTTCCGCCATTTCGTCCAATGACCTGGCTCGCATCCACACACGCCACGCTGTCGCACCTGCATGCCCACCTCTCGGCCTCGCTTGCGTCCGGTGCTCCCGCTCTGTGCTCGTCAGCGCTGGCCTACCTGCTCGATCGCGCGAGTCTCACATGGCGAGAGCAGATTGCCCGCTGGGTGGGCTACCCCGGATTCGAGTCCGACAGGACAGGCGAGCTCGACGATCGACCTGCCGCACTCAAAGCTGGATCCGATTCAAATGCGACACACGTCTCGTACCCTTGGAGCGGCGCCGTTGTCGATTGGTCGCTCGATGAGAGGGGCGAGGAGGACATCGGATATACTCTCAAACCTTCGGCGGTTCCAAGCTTCCTCCCCTTCCGCCACGCCAGAACCTTTCTCGAGGCGGGTCGAGCGCTCAGGCTTCTCAAGAAAGCTGCTCCCAACGACCATCCGCTCGTGTCGCAATGGTCCATTAGAGTGGATGCTAGCGCACACAAAACGCCGCTGTCCTTGCCGACATGGCGCTGGTCGCCGTCCGAAAGCTCGCAACAGCTCGAGGCCGTCGAGGAGCGCATCACTCAGTTCAAGCGCGAGATCGCTCGGTGGCGTCGCCAGAAACGTACAGCAGGAAGCACGGCTTCCCAGTCGGCGGCAGCATCGCCTTATGCGTTGGATGCGCGCTTGCCTCCCCTGCGTCCCCAGAGCGGTGCCGAGGTAGCACACGGCAACGTCGGTGCACAGAACCCGGCAACCCCTTTATCGAGCGAAGACCGCTTTGCGCGCATGTCGCAGCTCTTTTCCGCTCTGCCCGGCGTCCTGGATCCAACCGTTGCAGCGATTCCTCCACTGGAGGCCGAGCAGCAGCAGCGAGACAGCGAAGCGGACGACAGCGAAGTCGACGAACAAAGTCGCTTGCTTCTCTACCTCGCCCAAGCTGCCTGTCCTCTGTCTGAGAGCCAGTCCATCTCCCACGTGTCGTTCGATCGAGCAACACAGGGCTGTCTGGTGGCGCCGTTCGAGAGCTGGGCGCGGCTCATCAACATGTCGCTCATCAGCGTCTTCTTCCAGGACCTAGGTCTTGGCACGTATCTCGAGACGTGCAAGCAATACCTCCTGCTCGGCAACGCGCTCTTCGAGCGGCAGGTTATCTCAAGCCTGTTCGATGTCGATCAGGTCAACGCATTGGATGAGGCCGAGGACAAGTCAGCTCGCGGCCGCGCCGTCGTTGCTATGAACAGACGCTTGACCGCCGAAGGCGTCTGGCCTCCAAACGATAGTCTGCTGTCATCGGCGCTCAATACGGCCGTCATTGAGACGGTCTCGAGCATGCGCCAGGCGCACCAAGATCGGCTGGCCAAGTCGCACCGCCACACGGGAACGGAAGACGCCGTCTCGCTTGCGTTCAAAGACCTTGACGAGCGTCTATCTTTCGCCGTGGTTGAGCCGCGGTCCGCCGCCTCCTCTAGCGGCAGACTGCCCTCAGGCAAGACAGCGCCAACGTGGTCGGATCCAAGCTCGATCGATGCGCTCGACTGGCTCACGCTGTCTTTCCACCCGCCACCGCTCATCTCGCCGCTGCTGACGCAGCTGGCCCAGTCTCGGTACCAGCGTCTGTGGAATCTGCTGCTGCGCGTCAAGCGGTGCAAGGTGGCGATGCGCACAGCATGGCAGTGCACGTTCAAGTCGACCAGCGCAGCGTTTACGTTTGACTTCCGCACGCGCTCGCTCATGCAGCAGTTTCGGTGGGAGCTCAATCACTTTCTCGACACGTACGGCTCGTTTGTCAACGAGATCGGCATCGAGATGCACTGGAACGCCTTCATGCAGCGGCTCGACAGGGTGCGTGCCGAGGTGTCGGATGAGCTCGCCTCGCGCCGCGCAGCAACGACGAGGAGCGCCGACGGTCAAGGCGAGGGCGACGAAGATCTGGACGATGAGGCGCTGGAGGAGGAGGAGATAGCAGCGCTCATGACATCGAGCTTGGAGCTCAAGGACGTGTTCTCGCTGGCGCGATATCACGAGCGCGTGCTGGACCGCATGCTGTCGACGTGCTTCCTCAAGGCCAAGCAGGGCGGCGTGCTGCGTGTCGTGCACGATCTGCTGCAAACGGTGCTCGACTTTGCGCAGCTGTGCGTCGACTTCCACACGCCCGCATCGGCTTCGGTCGAGACACCCACGTACGACGACTTTGACCGGCTGCATGTCTACTTCCGCAAGCGCATCGACACATTTGTGCATGCGCTGGCGATGCTCAAGGACCGTCGGCCGTCCAACTCTGAGCGAGAAGCTCAAGCAGATCTAGAGGCAGGCGGTCGAAATCTGGGCAAGAGACGACAGGACGTTGAAAGCGAAAAGGCACGCCTGGCGTTGGACGAGCTCGAGGACCTGAGGCGGCTCGACGTAGATGCAGCGGGCCGAAGCACGCAAAGTATCGACGGCGACGGCGCCTCGAGTGTCGAAATCCTCCTGTGCCGACTCAACGCGAGCGGCTTCTACGCTGAGCTGGATTAGCGCTCTCACTCTCCAAGCGGAATGTCAACACTTCCTTCTAAAGACAGCTCGATGCTCTGGCATGCTAGACGCTCCTGTGAACGATCGAGAACGATTGATTGCGAGACTGACGGCGTTGCTGCGGGAACGGTACAGAGCGGGAAGGAATACAGCGAATGCGGACTGGCTACTGGAACAGACGAGTACGAGACTTGGACTTGACTTGGGGCTGATGTGTTTATGAGGAGAGCATGTCTACTCGCGGTTGATAGCGTCGTAGACTTTAGCGGCCTGTTGTGGCGAGTGGTTCTTCTTCATGCGCGTGGGGAGGTCCTTGTTCTTTTTGACGCTGACCTTGAGCTCGTCTCTGTTGAGCTTGGTCTGGTCGCTGGCGTTGATGCGCGTCTCAAAGTGCGACCTTCCCTCGCCCGGATTCTTCTTGGCGCCGGACCAGCGACGGGCCTTGAAGGTGGATCCGTGCGACAGATCGTCCAACTGCTCGGCCTTGTAGGAAGGCGAGTTGCGGAACACCGACGCGTTGGCGTACGGGTCCGAAGACGTCGACGATGTCGAGGTAGCAGAGTCCGATCGAGGCTTGGTAGACATGGTTCACCGTGTAGCGAAGGTAAGAACTCAACACAGGAATAGAGGCGTGTATGGCGGCTCGTTCGAAGAGAGGGCAGAGGCAGGTGCGAAGCCAAGCTCGACTTTATAGGCTGTGGCTGGGTGGGGCGAGCTTGATTGTGGAGCGCAGTGTTCCGCCAGCTTGGGAGTCCAAGCCCCAGCTCGACCTGCGGTTAGGACTCGCGAGCAGGGGCCACCTCGGGCCTCAGGCTAAGGTTGTCTCATTCAGCAGAGCGAGAGAGTCAGCGCAGTCTCAGCCCGTGTGAGCAAGGGCCAGCCTCACGAGACCGTGGGCACAACTCGACGGCGCACCCACCGCAACCCTGCATGCAGTCGTGCGTGCTGTCGTGCCAGTCACACTCGCCTCGCGCCCAAGAAAGTAAAGGGCTAGGGTCCATCACACCACCGCAGCTCTCTTTCTGCAGAGTCACGCCCAAAAATGTGGAGCTTTCTCGAAAATTCACCCACCCCCAAGCGGATCGCGTGACCCGCCAAAAAGGTGCTAACGAAGGTGGGAATTGCGCACTGTCTGGACAGCACAGCACGCCCAAGAGTAGTGTCCAAGGCGAGCTACAGGCCGAATTTGCCGAAAGAAGCAGCTGTTGTGGCGAGCAAGCAACGAGGTGACTTTTTACTCGTGCGTGAAGGTGGCCTTGCGCTTCTCGGCAAAGGCAGCCATGCCCTCCTTCTGGTCCTTGGTTGCGAAGAGGCTCTGGAAGAGGCGTCGCTCGAATCGAGTGCCTTCTTGCAGCGAGAGCTCAAAGGCTGGCGTTACGCACACCATCGTCGAAGCAAAGCAAAATCAAAAGCAGAGACGGGTCAGAAACACAAGGTACTGGGTCAGCCGCGAGCACTTTCGACCAAGATCCTGCCACTGCGGCCCTGGAACTTACATGCGTTGACGCCTTCCTTGGCAGCCTGGACGGCGATCTGCCCCTTCTTGGCGATGGTCGAGGCCACCTTGACCGCCTCGTCTACGACGCTTCCCTCGCGCACCACGCGCGAGATCAGGCCGCGCCTCTCGGCGTCGTCGGCAGAGAAGTTGCGGCCCGTCAGAACCATCTCCATCGCCGTCGACTTGCCAACCGCCTTGGTGAGCCTCTGCGTGCCGCCGGCACCGGGAATCACACCCAGGTTGATCTCGGGCTGGCCAAAGTTGGCAGTGGGCGAAGCGAGGATGATGTCGCACCTGTCGAGTCGCAACGCAAAGCCAAGTAATTGCATCCGCATCAGCTCCCTATTCAGCCCTGTTCGTACAGGAAAAGAAAGACGGCATACTCACATCATGGCAAGCTCGCAGCCGCCGCCGAGCGCAAATCCGGACACAGCCGCGATGATGGGCTTGCGCACCGTGGTAAGCTTGGTCCAGTGGCCGAGGAAGTTGGTCTTGTATGCGTCAGCGTACTGCTTGTCCTTCATCTCCTTGATGTCGGCGCCGGCAGCAAATGCCTTTTCGGAGCCAGTGAGCACGATCGCGCCCACCTCGGGGTCGTTGTCCGCAATCTCGGTCGCTTCGTTGAGCTCATGGAAGAGCGCAGAGTTGAGCGCGTTGAGCGCCTTGGGCCGGTTGAGCGTGATGAGCGTGACGCCCTTGGCTGGCGACGAAACGAGGATGTTCTGATACTCCTTGGCCCCGGCAGCGGACAGGCGCGGCAGCGACGTGGAAAGAGCGCGCGTCGACGGCAGAGTCGCACGCGGCGCGCTCGAGCGCAGGGCCGTTCGAACAGTGGATGCCAGCATCTTGAAAGTTGTAAGCAATGAGAGATCGGACTTGAGGGCTCGAGGATGGAGGTGGTGGAAGGACAATTGGAAGAAGGGCTGGTAACAACGAAGGTAGTGGGAAGTTCCTGTCGGCGCAAGAGAGGTGGCCTAAGCGGGGGAGTCCGCATGTCTCCACCACCACCTGCTGCTGTCTGTCGCCTTGGAAGCTCGGCTCAATCGGGTCGGACTACAGCCGGAAAACCCGTGAAAATCGACAGTCGGCTGGCGAGCTGCCTCGCTCGTCCACTTTGGTCAATTTGTTAATCCTGACTCAGCCGCTCAAAGTCCGATGCTCGATTTCTGATGCGGCTGAGTCTGACACACAAGGAAAGCTTCGCCACTTCCAACTCCACCTGTTCTACACACACCACCAAACTTGACCCCCATCACTTTCTGTCATTTGCAAGATGACAGGCGTCGCAAGGACAAGCGCATCTCTGCTGCGCGCAGCCACTACGGCGTCAGCTGCTGCTTCGAGCAGCCGTGCTGCTGTTACTCTGGTACGCAGAAGCGCCGTGCCGCTGTCACGATCCATCATGACGGCATCAACTTCTGCACTGCGCACCTCTGCGCTGGCTCGTGCATCTCCCGTGCTTTCGATGCAGAGGCGAACAATGTTCATCCAGACGGAGTCGACACCGAACGAGGACTCGCTCAAGTTCCTTCCAGGACGACAGGTGATGGAATCGGGCACGCACGAGTTCCTCGACACGCGCGCCTCGATGGCCTCGCCTCTCGCCAAAAAGCTCTTCAACATCCCCGGCGTCGTCGGTGTCTTCTACGGTCCTGACTTTGTCACGGTCAGCAAGGACGCCGAGCACCAGTGGTCGACGCTCAAGCCCGAGATCTACTCGAGCATCATGGAGTTCTTCACCGCCGGTCACCCGCTCTTTACCGACCCCGAGTCGTCGCACGGCTCGAGCGACACCGTCATCCTCGAGACCGACTCGGAGGTGGTGGCGATGATCAAGGAGCTGCTCGACACGCGTGTGCGTCCGGCCATCCAAGAGGATGGAGGTGACCTCGAGTACCGCGGATTCGGAGAAGATACGGACGGAATCGTAAAGGTCAAGCTCAAAGGATCTTGCCGTGGCTGCGACTCGTCCACCGTCACCCTCAAGTCCGGCATCGAACGCATGCTCAAGCACTACATCCCCGAGGTCAACGGCGTCGAGCAGGTGCTTGACCCAGAAGAGGAAATCGCTCTCGACGAGTTCGCCAAGCTCGAACAGAAACTCGAAAAGGACCGCAAGAAGGAGCGCGACATGGGTTTCTCGCTATGAACGCTAAGCCAAAGCATCATCTCCCAGCCTGTATTTTATGCCGTGACAGCCAGTTCCTGTCTGCCAGTAACCCTGTGATGCGTGGATGACTTTGGTGATTGCGCAGAGGTTCTTTTGTGAAGGCAAGATTGTGACGGCGCGGCCTGTCCATGCAGATGCCTCTTCAGCGTGATCACAGTTGGACGTTTTCACGACGCTCAATCGACACGCTTGCAATCATCTCGTGAATGAAGGGGAGGCATCATGAATTTTACATTGCCACATCGGCCGAAACATCAATCAACAATTTGAGGGACAGATCAAGCCTTGACACGGCCGATGACAGTGTCAGCCGCGTACTTCTGGATGACCTTGCGGTCGTGAAGCATGAGGAACTCCTCGGTAGCGTCACGGCCGGCGTAAAGCATGAGCGCCTTCTTTCCGCCCGGGTGGTCGTCGAGGAAGCCCGAGACGTTGAGCACCTGGCCCTCGACGACGACCCAGACGTCGTCCTCGGTGGTGTGCTTTGCGACCTCGTCCATGGTGTACTCCTTCTCCTCGATGGTCTGCTGGGCAGCTGCGGCGCTGCCGGACTGCTGCACCGCCTTGTCCGTCTGGGCGGGCTGGCCCTGGGCCACGGCGGCAGGCTGAGCCGAGTTCTGCTGCTGCACGCTCGAAGCCGACGAGGCGCCGTCACCAAAGCCAAACTCGAGCGTGATGGTCTTGGAGTTGGGGTCGGCGCGAACGCGGGTCTCGAGGTGGTTGGCGATCTGGCCGAGACGAGCGGTGGCCTTGCCCGTGGCGAGGTTTCGGAGCAGGTAGCTCGAGGCCGAGTCACCGGCCACACGGCCGAAGACGACACAGCCGAGGAGCGACGAACCGCCGAGACGGTTGGCACCGTGGACACCACCGGCGATCTCACCGCAGGCAAAGAGACCGGGGATGGGCTTGCCCTGGCTGTCGATGACGCGCGACTCGGGGTCGATCTCGAGACCGCCCATGGTGTAGTGGAGCACGGGGGTCATGAGGGCGACGTAGAAGGCCTGGTTCATGCGGAGGTCCGAGTTGGAGAAGAACTTCTTGCCCCAGGGGCACTTCTTGTCACCCTTTGCGATGGCCTCGTAGTCCTGGAAGGTGCTCTTGAGCTTGTCGGCGGGGATGCCCATCTCCTTTGCGAGGTCGTCGCCGCTGTCGAAGCGCTTCATGAGGCCACGACCGGCGTAGTGCTTGCAGTGCCACTCGATCTCCTTGGAAGCCTGCTCGTTGAGGATGAGGCGGACGGGGAACTTGTTGTTGTCCCACATGCGACCAGTGACGTAGTCACGGTGGCCGAGCTCGTCGGCGAATCGGTTGCCCTCGTTGTCGATGAGCAGACCACCGCAGCCTCGAAGGGCCTCTGCGGCGAGGAACTTGACCTTGGCGTCGGGGTCCTTGGGGTCGACGAGACCGGTGGGGTGGACCTGGACCTTTTCGAGATCGATGAGACGACCGCCGATGGAGGCGACCATCTTCTGACCGTCACCGGTGCAGTGGTCGCCGTTGGTGGTGGGGAGGTGGACGAGGTCGGGGCGGTACTTCTTGAGGAGCGAGTTGACGTCGTCAAAGTCGGCGGCGTAGCCACCAGTGGCGAGGACGACGGGGCCGTCCTCCTTGTGGTTCTGGCCCTGGTACTCGTACTCGACGCCGGTGACCTCGCCGTTCTGGTGGATGAGCTTGGTGACGCGAGCCTTGCGGAGGATCTGGATGCGGTCTGGCTCTGCCTCTGCGAGGTCCTCGAGCTTCTCCATCTGGGCGTAAGTGATGGTCATACCGGGGAACTGTGCGCCGCCACGGTGGGTACGGGGCTGCGAGTGACCGCCGAGACGCGAGACCTTGCTGAGGTCGAGGGCGAAGCGGTCCATGAGCCAGTTGACGGCCTCGCCGGACTTGCCGGTGAGCACCTTGATGAGGTCGTCACGGGCAAGGTCGCGAGCCGACTTCTTGGTGTCCTCGAAGAAGGTCTTGGCGGAATCTGGGATGCCCTGTTCGGCCTGGGTGGCGGTACCGGCGCCGTTGATACCGGAGGTTGCCTTGGTCGAGTTACCGCCGAAGAAGGGCTAGAGTGCCGCAACACAGGAAGCGAGGAAACGAGTGAGTCTCTATTTGTATAGGGAACACGCGGTTCGATGGGCGTGTGAATAACTTACGTTCTTGTCGAGAACGAGCACGTTGGCACCACGCTCGTAGAGAGTATGAGCGGCACTGAGGCCGGAGAGGCCACCGCCGACGACGATGACGCGAGACATTGTGGGATGTGTGGGTGGGAAGAAGAGAGTGGGTGATAATGAGGTCTTGGAAAAGTAGTGGGAAGAAGACCTGCGAGCGGTGGGTCAAGATGGAAGGGGAAGATGATGGTGTTCACGAAGCGTGCCGGGAAGACGGAGCGAAGCAAGAGGGAGAGGAATCGTTTTAAAGGGCACGAGTGCGAGTGGCCCCCGAGCGCGACGGGGGCGAAGCCCACCGGGTGGCGGCTAGATGAGCCTGCCGGCTCGAAACAGGCTTGGGTGGATTGGATTGGATGCATGCATGCGTGGCGACCTCGAGAGCGTCAGGGCCAGGGCACAGGCGAGAGCAAGGCGATCTTGCGCGCGCGCGCCAAACCAGCTGGCAGCGAGGCACAGAAAAAGAGAGAGAGAGAGACGGAGAGGGCTCGCCGCCGAACCAGACTGAGCCGATTACAGGGCGGGTGTGGCCACAAGCGGGGTTTCCCCACAAGGACCCTGGTGCCCTGTCGCTGTCACTTTGGCCCAAAAGCACAGACCAACGCAGGCGGAAGGGCACTCTCTCTCTCTCTCTTTCTCTCTCTCTCGATTAGAAATTGAAAATGCAGGGCTGGACGCGCCCTTATTATTCTATTGTCTCGCGACCCCGCTCTCCTTTTTGACTGCAGAGGTGCCTGGCTGCAAGCGGTGCCAGATGAATGCACCCCGCACTGCATCCGAGTCCTTCGCTTGAGCGAGACCCGTGCGTGCAGCTTCTGCTCGTCCGTGCCTCGCCTTGCCTTGCAATGCCCTGCTTGCACATTGCCATTGCGCTGGGAGCCCTCGCTGGAAGGCCAAGCGCGCCGACACAAGCCTACCTTGGCTTGCTCGAAGCCCTCGCTTGCGTGCCGCACGCCAGGCTCCGCTCACCGACAGCTTTCACGAGCCATCGTTGCGTCCTCGTTCTGCAGCCCGCGCGGCGACATGCAGCTTAGCGTGGGCTGCGCTATCCCGTGCAGAAAGCTCGGTGCGAGCGAGCCACCAACACGGCAGCAGCAGCAGGTCGGAGAACCAGCTCCGAGAGGTAGGACGATCAATTTCTTGTGCTCACTCTCGCCGATGGCAAAGAAGGCTCGGCGCATTCCAGTGAGCCAGTTCGACACAGCAAAGCAGAGCAAAGCAAAGCAATGCAAAGCGAAGAACGGCGGCGGCCAACCGAGCTTGCGTCGGCCAGCTCTCGACGGACGAAACGGAATTTGCCTCGACCGGATTTGCAATCGGCGCAACCGACGTGTGGCCAAGGAGGGATTGCTTCGGCGTTCAGAATCCAGCCTCTGTTGGCCGGGAAGTGCCAGCTCAGCTCGGTTCGCAGCCGCTCGCTCTGCTTCAGCGCGCGCGCGCGCCCTTCTCTCACTTTCGTAGCTCCCCCGAGCCACCGCGCTCTCGATCGGCTTCTCAGTACCATCGGGAGATCCATCGGCACACCGTCGACCCTCGTCAATATCGACTTCCGCTTCATTGCATGGTCTAGTCTTGAGTATACACATTGGTGGCGATACAGTGGACAGCCGCACTCTACTTCATTCGAGCCGCCGCTGGATTGTCCGCCGCATACCGACTCTTCCCGCGAAGGTAGGGTCCGTATCGGAACAGCACCCAAGGCGCAGGTATGCCAATCACCGCCGACACCAGCGCCAACACTGAATTCCCCCATCCCTGGCCCAGGCGCTCGTACATGGTCGGCGCAAACAGCGGGAATCCGAAGCCGCCCAGACTGCGCACCAATACCGCAGCAGCCAGCACCGACGCTGCATACAGCGGCAGCACGTCCACCAGGTACCCCTGGCACACCAAGAACGTCCCCATCGCTCCCGCTCCGAACAGCGCTGCGCCAATGTTGGGTGCGATCCAGTGCACCCTGTACTCCGCCGTCCAGCCGTACATCAGCAGCCCAGCCGGAAACAGTATCGAAGTCACCATCAGCAGCGGCAATTTAAACTCGGGCCGTCCTTTGCCGTCGGCCTCTCGAGCGCTGAGCGTGCGATACGAATAGTCGACCACCCTTCCGCCCACCTGCCCACCAATCGTAAAGCCGATCGCTAGAGAGATGTAGTTGAGAGACGCAATACCTGGTGCTTCGTTGTAGATCGTGCCGAACACTTGAGGAAACACGGTGAGCAGGATGTACATGCATCCGTACAGAATCGCCATGTACACCGCAAACACCTGGATGATGGGTTGCGTCGCGAGCAGCACAAACGGACGCACCAAGTTGTGGCGCAGCCGCAGATACCACTTGGACGAATCTTGCTTCTCGTAGATGGTGTACAGTTGGTCGTTGCCCGTCTCCTTCCTCAGCTTGCGTGCTTTGCGTTTGAGGATCTCGGGAGCGTACGTCTCGGGCAGCAGAAACAAGCCGATAAACGCCGTCAGGCCGCAGTACATCGACGACACCCAAAAGATCCAACGCCACTGACCGAGTTCCTGCACAATCCACCCACCCACGATCGGCCCAATCGCAGGTCCGAGAAGCGGCGCAAGACTGTACATGCCCATGGCGCTGCCGCGCTCTCCTGGCTCGAACAGATCAGCGATCGTGCCGCCTCCCACGGCCAAGGGGGCCGAGCCACCCAGACCGGCGAAGAAGCGTAGCACTGTAAGCTGCGTAGCATTTTGGCTAGCGCCACAGCCGAGATTGAAGGCGATAAACATGAGGTTGGTGGTCTGCAGCACCACTCTTCGTCCGAACATCTCGGTCAAGGGCGCCAATAGCAATGGACCACAACTGTAAGCCAAGACGAAAGTCGACAGCATCATGCTCTCCCGCACGCTCGAGTGCACGTTGAACTCCTCGCTCAGCAGCGGCAGCGCCGGAGCGATCATCGACGACGCCAACGGACTGAGAAAGGTGTAGCTCGATACGAGCGTCGTCACCGCCCATCGATGGCCTTTCGACCAGTTGCGCGGATTCTCCTGAGAGTCCGGGCTGTCCCACGTCACTAGATTCGGGTCGGCTTCCTCGGCTTCCGTCGCGTGCGCTACGGGCTTTTCTTGTGCCTTTTCCTGCGCTTCCAGCAGTCGAGGACTGGAGTGACTGTGATCAGAGTGCAGGGATACGCTCAGAGAGTGGCGCAATGTTTCTGCAGGGGCCAAGGATGAAGAATGGCGGCTCTGAGCGTCAGCAAATGCCTACACGCCCCTAGCTCGCAACACAGAAAGTCACGGCCAGGTGATCGGCGTCTACTCACCTGCTGGTGTTTCCTCCGGTATCTCGTCGTCTAATGGCGACCCTGCCGGGTGCACGATTGTGGAGGTTTCCTTCATAGCGAATGGAGACCAGTCACGACGTCGATCAACAATTGTGGCGACGTGAGACAATCAGGATTGCTAGCTTGCTGTGGTGTTGCATGGGATGTTGGAGACCATATCACCTCCAAGCAATGGTTGGTGTAGACGGCAGAGGGGTGCGTTGGCGTATATCACCGTCGCGACATCGACGGTGGGAGTCAGTCAGGAGGGTACGAATGTGACTCGCTAGGTCCCAGAGAGTCACCAGACGAGCGCGGCAATGGTTCGCCAACTGTGCCGACATCGGCTGCGAGTGACGAAAGAGGACCGCCATCGCCGCGGATTTGGTGTAAAGCCTGCCGACCCTGCTGCGCATCCGGCGGGTCGAGGGAATGCCTCGTTCGGCAAGCATCCTCTTGGATTGTCGGCTATTGGGTGTCATGTAGGGCCTGTCTGCATTTGCCGTTTGCACTCCGTGCGTCGGCTGGCCACTTTTGCCGCTTCTGGGCAGCGTGGTGACGGTATCATCGGATTTGTTCGTCCGAATCGCAAATTCGTCCAGAGGGGATTTTTTTGGCTTCGGCTTTGTGCGATACCGTAGATCTGCCATTCCAATTCGTCAATTTTTCTTGGAAACGGTACGATTTCGCGACACTCCACTTTTGAAGCGATGCGATGGACCGCAACCCGGCTAAGGAAAGCGGAACATTCAGCAGCCGCTGCTAGTAGGTCGGAATTGATCAACAAGTGCTTCTGGCATCGTCATCCGCACCGCCTACATCCACGCGACGTCGCTCAAAGTGTTACCTCCTCCCACGACGCTCACGACCACAGCGCAGGGACAAGGTCAGGCAGCACCGGCTCGCCTTGGTGGCCTTTCAGAAGCTTCTTTCGTCGCAACACTGGCGCTCTGAACTCTGGGCGACACATCTTTGCCGCCATGCTCGGACTGCACACAACGACGGCTCGCACCGTTGCATCCGCAGCACTGAGGCGTCCACAATCGAGCGCACACTGCTGGCTTCCATCGCGGTCTCTGCATTTGTGCACCAACACGGTGGCCTCTCGTAGCGATCCGAGCAGCCGTTGGCGACACAGCAAGCCTTTCTCCACTCTCGGCCCGCTGGCGGATTCGAGGAGGCCGACGTCATCTGGCGTGTCCTCCTCGCCACCGGACACCTCCGAACCAGGCAAGTCCACCGACAACAGACCCTTCCGGAAGCAGTACCCGCCCGTTCGCCCACAGCCTAAGCCCATCAACTTCGACAAGCCCGCCATCCCAAATCCAAAGGAGACTGCTGCAGCCCATGCCAAGTTTCGTCGCGACAGCCGCCGCGTCGGAGTGGCACTCGCTGCGCTGATCTTCGTCGGAGCCGTCGCATATCAGCTGCAGGACACCATTCACCTGGATGGCTCGCAGCCACCCATCAGGGGACTCCAGCTGCCTCATGATGAGATGGAACGCCAGGTTCGCGAAGCTCAAAAGTCTCAGGCCAACAGCACCAACTTCGCCCTCCTAGCACTCACCCGCTCCACCACCATCGCCAAGGCCGTCGCACTTTGTGTGTGGGACTACCGCTCCACCCTCAACAAGACCTACGCCTCGCGTGAAGAAGAGACCGAAGAGCTCCGTCAGTGCCATTTGCGTTCGGCTCATCGCATCCTCGCTGCCTTGCAGACCAACGGCGGCCTTTACGTCAAGCTCGGCCAGCACCTTTCTGCTATCGTCCTGCTGCCTCCCGAATGGACAACCACCCTGCGACCCCTGCAGGACCAAAACACTCCGACGCCTTTGCCCGAGCTCGAGGCAATGTTCAGAACCGAGACAGGCATGAGCTTCAACGAGGCATTCAGCGAGATCGATCCCAAGCCAATCGGTGTCGCTTCGCTCGCACAGGTGCATCGCGCTGTGGATCGACAGACCGGCCAGCAGCTCGCGCTCAAGATGATGCATCCAGACGTCGAACGCTTCTCCGAAGTCGACATGAAGACGGTCACAGTGCTCGTCAAGTGGGTCAAGCGTCTGCTTCCCGAATTCAGCTTCGAATGGCTCGCAGACGAGATGAACGAGAACATGCCGCTCGAGATGGACTTCCGCCACGAAGCACAGAATGCCAAGAGGGCAGACGATGACTTTGCCGCCTATCGAACCACGTCCGTCTACATCCCCAAGGTCAAGTACGTCTTCAAGCGAGTCATGGCCATGGAGTTCATCGATGGCCGCAGACCCGACAACCTGCGCTACCTTGCCGAGCACGACATCGATCGCAACAGGGTCAGTCAGGAACTTTCGCGCGTGTTCTCTCAGATGCTCTACCTGCATGGCTTTTTCCACGCCGACCCCCATGGCGGCAATGTCCTCATCCGTCCTGCCCCGCCAGGCAGTCGATCGCGCTACAACTTTGAAGTCGTCCTCCTCGACCACGGTCTCTACTTTGACATCGATCCGCAGCTTCGCGCCAACTACGCTCGCTTCTGGCTTTCACTGCTCAAGCGCGCGAGCCCTCAAGTGACGGCTGAGCGACGCAGGTATGCCAAGCTCATCGCCAACATTGATGATGACCTCTATCCAATCCTGGAGAGTGCCATTACTGGCCGGGCTGGCCTCGAGGGGAGCGACCCAAACAATCCTCTCGGCGTCAAGGATCGCAATCGCGCGGGAAGCCTTCTAGACATGGACGGTGGCAGCAAACTGACCGACGACGAACAAGAGCACATCCGCAAGACAGTCATGGAGAAAGAAGGTCTCTTCCTCTCCATCCTCGACCTGCTCCGTCGCCTTCCGCGCCGCATGCTTATGGTCCTCAAGCTCAACGATCTCACCCGCTCACTCGACGCCAGTCTCCATACTACGCATGGCCCGACGCGACCTTTCCTCATCGCCGCTCGCCTCTGTGCGCTGGCGGTCTACCGTGACGATCTGAAGCAGCTCAAGGAGCGCCGAGCGAGTGGCCGCGCGAGCTTGCTCACATCGCTATCGTTGTGGAAGGATTACTTCCGCGCATGGTGGTCGTTCGTCTACTTTTACCGAGGGCTGGCGCTCATGGAGATGGCGTCCGACATCCGAGCGCGATGGAAGAAGATTGTTCAATTTGGTGCCAACAGGGTTGGAAAAGAAGGGAGTGCAGAAAAGGCAAAGTCCGCAGCGGCAGGTCTGCATGATCAAGCAGCGCGCGACCTGAAAGATGATGAAGATCGCCGACGCGCAAAGCTTGCGCTCCAGGACGAACCGGCTCGCTAGATTTTTGCACGTCAATTTGCGCTCATCCCCACCTGTACATGTTCCTGTAATCATAGAGAGTGCAGGTTGAGCCATCCAGTTTGTGAGCCAGGACAATCCAGTCGAGAGAAAAATGAGTGCTCAAAAGTCGCAGACTTACCAGCCCATGGGGCCTTCGTCGAGGGCAAAGGTTTCGATGCCCTGCTCGTCGGGGTGCGCAGCTCCTAGTGCCACTAGGGCGGCTGATAGCGGCAGCAAGAGAAAGAGGCAGGCCGTCAGTATGTTGCTTTGCAGGCATGGAGCCGGGAAGAATGCGAGTCAAGATGGGCGTACGCAGGAAGTGTTCCGGAGTGGGATGCGATGGCAGGAAGTCTTGTCTTTTGTCGAGATTGATAGCTTTGGCCCACTTTTCCTCGATCACAGACGTAGGTGGAGCCGTCATAGCCTCGGTGAGCGCGCCGAGGAAGCTGGAAGAGTAGGAAGTGGGCTTCAAGGCGCCAAATCCCCTCCCGACCAGGGCAAAAGCCTTCATCATCTCGCGCAGGTTGTGCACCGACATACCGCCGCCCACAATGGCGAAACCCCGGTCTCGAAGCGCGCGAAGTGCAGCTCCGAGCTTCAGGGAGTCCAACGAAGCATCTGACGCAGGCAGAGAGAGCTGAGTCAGAGACAGAGTGGGAGGCAGCTGAGAGAGGTCGTTGGTCGATGTTGGTTGCGCTGCGCCGTTGTTCGACGGCAGGTCCTCGAGGAAGGGCTTCTGAAAGGCGACTTTGAGAGGACACCATACGCCGTGGTCGATGCCGCGCTTTACAGGAATTGCCTGGACTCCATTTTGACTCAGATGCTCGAGCACGAGTGCAGAGATGTTGGAGGGGTTGGAAGATTCCACCTTCTGCTTGTACTGTTGTAGGTGCAGCCAAGTGTTTTTCTTCGGTCAGAGAGTAATGGCGAAGAGGAGAAAAGGCGGATGCAAGAGGGACGTACGAAATGGTCTGGGAATCCGTAAAAGTCGTAGACGAGAGGGTTGCGCTCGTCGACATTCACTGTTGAAGGCATGCATGGAGATCCAGACGGATTGTAAGACTCGAGCAAAAGGCATGCAGCTGGAACAGACATTGCTGCGGATCAAGACCTACCATATACACCTTGGCCGAGATCTTCGGCTTGCCAGTGGGCGCTGATGAAGACAAGCCCGCGGACGACACCTTGCTGGTGGAGTTCGCGCACTTCTTTTCCCCATTTGCGCCAGTGCTGGTAAGCAGGATGTTCGGGTTGAAACATGGCTTTGGAACGCAGTTCCGAGAAGAATGTCAGCTCGCCTTGTACCAGAATGCTTGCACATTGATTCGAGTGGACCTACTAGGTGGCCCTCCATGGCTGATGAAGAAGACAGGTGCCTTTGCAGCAGCGACCATAATTGAGATAGGGTTGAGATCAGTGAAGGGCGAGGTAGAGCGGATGAGGCGGTGGGAGAGCAGGGCAGCGAGCAGCGAAAAGAAGATGACGAGCGCAGATCTAGCTGACAGGGTCACCATCAATGTTGTGATGGGATGGGAGTTGGGTGCAGCATGGCGGACAGCAGAACTCGCTCTAAGACAGCCGGGGCTTTTATCGGATTCGAGAAGCTCCGCACAATCTAATCAACACACAGAGGGGGGCTCAACGTTGGACGGATTTTAGACTCGACGGCTGTCACGGAATTTAAGGCCGTGCATCTTTGCCATCGAAACGCCTTTCCGCGGCTCGCGGCGATACGCACGACGAAGCCGCGGATGCCGCCGACACCTAGCAACGCGCCCGGTCAGACCCTGGATTTTCTGCATGAAGCCACAGTTCAAATTGCGCAGAGAGGCATCTTCTGACTCCCACCATCTATCTGCCTGCGCCGAAACACTTGCTGTGCTTCTCGAGCATGGTGCTTGTGCCGCACACTCTGCATGGCCAGTATCGTGCTGCAGCACCTCGATCCGACCGCCATGAGGCAAAGGCCGTCATCGGCTCGCCGTTCAGATGGGCGCTTGACACAAGCTTCCTTCCGCAAACACAAATCAGCACATCCTACATTCATAATCAACGGACGTCTGCACCATCATGGCCTCTGCAACGAGCGCAACAGAAGCCGCCGAATCGGAACCCGTACGAAGACGCCGGTCACCCCCACTCCACGCTTCGAGCCCTTCCTCGATGTCGTGACTCGAGTCGCCTCCTCCGATCTGGCCGTCCGTGTTGACTCCTCCATACCTCGCTCAGAAATTCACCTACATCCGCATCGATCCGACCTTCTCCTAGGTAAGCGAGCAATCCATCCATCGTTCCTCGACCGTTCCCTTCTATCTCCTTCCGGCTCCAGCTGAAGCGCTTTCGACACAGTGTCCCCGTCCTGCCAGAGATGCGACCGCGTCGGCAGCTCTTGCGACAGAGCCAGACCCGTCTGCACTTCGTGTCGCACCCTAGGTCGGCAATGTCGCCGAACCAATTGCTGGAGCTACTTCGACATCGTGACTGGCGAGACGCTGCCCGATGAGCCCAAGTCAGATCCGGCGGTGCATCACGAAGAACCAATCGTCGATGCCGAGGCTGACAAACCCTCGAAGGTCACGGATAGCTCTAGCACTCTGCATCGCTTCAAGTGCTTGTGTTGGGCCTCGTCGTCCGAAGACATGCAAGCCTTCGATCCGCTTTTTCCCCGCAACCAAGCCGACTTTGCTGTCACCAAATCAGGCGCCATCCAATCCCTGGCCCTCGCATGGAGTACGCTGCCCGTACCACTGGACCTCGATCGCATTCACGCCAATCTGTGAGTTGCGAGCCCAGACTTGGACTACACAAACGATCTCGGGCTCAGTGCGCTGACAATTGGGTGCCGAGGGCGACTTGACGCTCGCTACCTCCGAAAAGAACCGTGGGTTTGTATCCTTCGCCACACGTCACATCGGCCTATCTTCCCGTAGCGTGGTCGCGCGGTGGCTAATCCTGTAGCTTCTTTGTCCATTCAGATGACCACGTTGCCGAAAAACTGCAGTTTGCATGTACGTCCGTCTATCCCATCAGGGTCTACCATCGTCGAGACGGTGGGGAACTCCCTTGTCGGCTCTCGGATGGCTCCACCACGACTGCAGATGTCGTGTTCACAGGATACTGGATCGTCTCCGCCATCGAGGTGAGTCTCAAGCTGCGGAGCACCGCATCCTCTCCCTCGATTCCGTCTGACGTCGCATCTCGACGCAATGTGATTTTGCCGCGGATAGAGGAACTCGCAATCAAGCATCCGTCTCGAGCTACAACGCCTCCAAGAGCCAGCCGAGCTCGAAGATGTCGCATCGAATCGTGAGCCAGGCTCCAATGGCAGCAATCACATCCGCCTCGAGGCCTCGGAGCATACTTTTACCGCGTTCCGGTGTCGGCGCTGTGGCATGGCAAGTCGAAAGGAGCACTGCACTGCTGCGTCTTGCCTTCAATGCTCGACAACATTCACATTCAGTCCATCCTCTGAAGGGATGCCCGCCTCTCTTCCACGCAAGATGGAGTTGTGCTTTCACGGTTCACGAAGCGATCTTGGTCACGCGAACGTGCTTCTGACACAGGACGACCTGCCGCTACGTCTGACTTCGTCATTCGATACGGGAGCGAGGGTATGTCCAGCCCCCTTTACCGTTGTATCTCATCCCACGGTGCACTGATAATCATTCGTGCATTGCCTTCTACATATGACAGGTCTGTTCGTATCATCTGACCGACGTGACAGATTCACCAGCCTCTCCCCCACACGATAAAGTCAAGTCACGACTGGACGCTGTCTTGCATCACGTCGTCAACCCTGGCAGTCCAGGCCAAGGCGGTCTCGAAACGCTCTCGCACTCTTTGGCGCTGTAAGTATCGCTCACCCGTACACTTGCCTGCGCACGCTTTGTTGACCCCAGCACTAATCATGCTCCATGCTTGGTATCTTCGTGCAGTTTCAAGCGCTTGAGCCGCGAGGTCGAGGCCAAGGGTGGGTTGAAGCAGTCTCTTGATCTGAGCTACGAGCAGATACTGACACTCGTGACGACGCGTGCACCTCGAGTGTAGTACATCTCCGAGCCTTTGCACTCTGCTTCGGGTCGACGAAGCGCGGTGTCTGCCGCGAGATCGCTGCAGACATTCGTCCCATGTCCTCTCTGCCCACGGATCTGATGCCACACATAGCTCTCGTCCGGGAGTCGTTGCAGTTGGTCGGCGCTTGTCGCGACGGCTCGCTGCGACCCGCCGGCTGCCTCTTCCTGCTGCTCGAAAGGGGTCGTCTGAAGGTAAGCAACTTATCCCATATCCCCGCTCGCGATATCCTCAATCCTTCCAAGTGCTGAAGGCCGTGTGCTGAACGGCAAATGCTGACGACTGCTCAAATCCGATAACGCGACCCTGGTGTGGTCAGATTGACTCAACTTTCTTCCCCGACACAAGCACCCACTTTGGCCTACTTGGGTAAGTGGACTTCGTCTCGAATTCGGTCCCAGCATGTCTCACCTTGACTATTTCGTATTATGACGTCTGGAGGCAGTACCGGCTCGGAGACCAGTATCTCCCTGAGGCGAAACAGATTGCAACGCCATCACCAGATAAGAGACGTGTCTCTCGGCTCTTTCGTCATGCAGACGCAAGACACTCTTGTAGCACCGGTTGATGTGCTCCGTACAGCAGAGGTGCGTCACATCACATCCGGATTGCCATTCATGATTCACCTCGCTGCGCGAAATCCGAATTCGAAGCTGACTTTGGGTTCCACCGGCCTCGAAGCTTGAGCTCTACGCGCGCGGCGGAGCTCTCTGGGTGTTGGTCGACCTCGCATAACTGGGCGTGGCTCAACAAGTGTTGACAGAGGTGGCTTCCCTCCATTTGCATGGCCAGACACCAACGTCTTCGTTGATCACGGGCCCCTCTTGCGATAAATCTGTAGCAATGATCACGAAAGCTGCACAAAACACCATGCAAAGATCACGAAGAGTGCCTGAAGGCCCGAGAGTGAAGGGGCATGCTTTCATGGTCTGACACGAGCAACCCAGGTAGTCGTGTGAGGGGTTGCTGAACAGTCATGACGTATGAGTCATAGATAAACAAAGAGTGAGGTGGCGAGGCATGAGGGAACCCATCAGCTACCCACGAGCGATCGGCTGGCTGATGCATATCCTGGAAACGGGAGGATTGCGTGTCGGCATGGCTGGGGTGGCTGGCGTCTGGAAGCCAACCACCAAGCCAACCAGGTTGGCTTACCGGGTTAAGCCAACCAATTGTGCGCGGTTGGCTCATGGTTGGCTTGCCCTTTAAGCCAATCCGGTTGGCTTCGCGGTTGGCTTCGCGGTTGGCTTCTAAGCCGCTACGCTCCTTTCTTCAGGATATGTTAACTAATGCTGAAAAGACGCGAGCTGGCGCGAAGCAGTCACCTCGATTTGGAACATGGATCAAAAATCGTGACTGGGTTCCTACTGGTGCAGCACGTCAAAAAGGGAAAGATACCGAACGATGAATCTCAAAATTATTTGAGTCATTTTCAAATATTTTACTATAGATCATGAGGGTGATTGACACGAGTTGACATCTTCTTTTCTTCAACTTAAGAAAAGTTGGAAGCCAGCCGGGTAGCTAGGCACAAACCACAAGCAAACCGTGCACGAATAATCATATTATGCACGTGCGACCGATGCATGATGCGCGAGTTGTCTACGGACGTGGCGCTTGGAGCTCAGCATCCTTTCTGTCCACTAACTCTGGGCATTCATATCCTAACAAGTCATATCCTAAAAAGACGCGAGCTGGGGAGAATGAGCCACCCAGCAGCCACCCCAGGTGGCTGATCCTCGCCACCCCCCCGTGTTTTTAGGATATGAGTCATGAGTGAGGGGTGGCGACGAGCAGTCACCGAGCAGCCACCCGGGGTGGCTGATCCGGAGAAGCCAACCACGGAAGCCAACCACCCCGTTTGGTTTCCGGCGCGCATTTCTGCGTTTTTCAGCATATGATACACACATTTTGCGCAGAAATACGACTAAAAAAGCACAATTGTGCGCAGACCGTGGAAGAAGGTTGAGTTGTGCATGATTTTTCGGAATTTCAATGACCAGAGAGACGCTCGTCATGCATGATGCATGATGACCCCGTGTGTTAGAATATGACGCGCAAGATATAAAATAGAAAATCACAAAAACATGTAGTTGGCCCGTTCCCGTCTCGTCCCGTTTCCTTCCCATTGCATGTACACCGACTTCCTTGTCTCTCCTCCTTCACAGTTAGTTGACGTCGTACATGTATATATACTTCACGGTTCCCACGTCTCCCAGTCCCGAATCTTAGTGCTTTTGTCTCTTCTTTTGCTTTTGTGCTTAAGACCGTGCACTCTCGAAGGTGGCAAGCCGCGAGCTCAGCGGGTTGCGACAGGCTGAGCGTGCTGAGCCCTTCATAATCATGGATGAGACGAAAGTAATCACCGTTTGACAGAGGCGCGTTGGCGCGCGAGAAGTCAAGTCAAGTTAATCATGAACAGGGTAATTATTTTGCGAGCGAGAACACGAGAGTTTGAAACATGGAGGCGGAGGCCGAATTTTCGATTCTGGACGGTCGCAAAAATTGCAATTTCCGTTCATTTTTAAGGTTGGGGGTTGTTTGGAGCGGTGGCTCATGGCTGATGCTCGCCCGCCACCTCACTTGAAGGATAAAAATCATATCCTAAAAAGACCCGAGGTGGCGAGAATGAGCCACCCGGGGTGGCTGCTGGGTGGCTGATCGCCACCCCCCGTGTTTTTAGGATATGAATCGATTGTTCAAGGTTCAAATACGCAAGACGATGCATGACTGCTGTGTGACAGCTGGATGATTTTACTTAGTTGAATTGAATTAAGTTAACTTAACTTAAGTGAAGTTACTCTGATGTTGACCTTGTTTTTGTACTTTCACGCTAGCCAATTCATGATTCATGATTCGTCAAACAAGATGCACGCAAATGATGATCCATAATGACGGAAAATGAGCCATGAATGCCAGTCATGGGTCTCGAGTCTGCGCCAAATTCATGATTGCTGCCAAACGATCATTTTTCATTTCTTCGAAACTTTGGAGGTTGCAAAGGTTATCAAAATAACGTCACCAACCTTCAGCCCCCGTGAGCATGAAGCATAAATCATATCCTAAAAAGCCCCGGGGGTGGCTCATTCTTGCCAGCTCGCGTCTTTTTATGATATGATTCGTCTCAGTACAAGCTCACCGCATGTCTGTAAAGGCGTGTCTGTACAACACGTGTCTCATGCATTTGCGCCCATTTCTTTGCATGTGTTTTACCTTGGACTGCGTGTATTCCGCGTGTATTTTGAATGCATTTTCGCGTTCATTCACGCGCGTCGTGTAAAGCACCCCTGGTTGGCTGAAATCCCAAGCCACTCGCCGACCCGGGGCATTGATGTTTGAAAGCCGATCACCAAGCCAACCGGGTTGGCTAGCAGTTGGCTTCCAGCACGCTCTGCTCCTTTTTTCTGGACATGTATGAAGAAATCAGCGAATCATACTTAGAACAATTCCGTTCCGGTTTCCCGGTTCAAGTATGAATTTGAAAGAACTTGTTTTATGATTCATGATTCGACCAAAAAAAATTTCCTTGCTTTTTGAATACAATAAAGTTAACTAATCTCAATTAAGGTATCTGTCATGTTTTTGGCATTCACGGTATAGGAGGTGCGCGTGATGCTAGTGTTTGCAGTCATGTGTCGTTGAAAATACTTCCGGAAAAAGATGTCAAGAGACACGACACCGTCGGCGAAGCTCGAGCTACAGTCATACTGCAATTCATCATGAATTGAGCTGATCGCAGCATTTTTGGCTGTTATGCCAGTAAAAAATGACTCTGCGTCTTGTCAAACGTGAGAGTCAGGCACAGTTACGAGTCCTGAGTCATAGTCCTGTTTTGCATCATGCTTCATGCATCCCTGCATGGCGCTACCTGATATCAGATGCTGAAAAAAGGGGCGGTTGCGAAAATCGGTCATCCCCACGCCTCGGGATGGCCGATCTTCGCCACCTTCGGTTTCTTCATGCTTCAGGATGTGGAATAGAATAAATTGCTGTGCCAGTCTCATATGCTCGATCTCGTCGATCGCACTCATACCATGCGAGTAATCTCGATTTTGGGCTGGATGATACATTTGTGGTCACGACGGCTGAGCATTTGACTTTCGCTGTTATGCGAAGGCTGCAATGAGGACAAGTGCAAGTTCGGTGCTCACGAGATGGCGATGGGCGTTGAGGATGTGATTCGAGAGCTCGCCGTTGTGCCAGCGAGCACGCAGGTTCATTCGATGAGTTGACCGTTGAGTGTGTTGTTCTTCGTGCTTGATGACGTGCGTTTGTCTGTGAACGACTTCATTCATGATTGCGTGCTTCTTGCAACGCGCAACGCGGATGGACGGGGTAGCCTTACTAACGAGGCAACGCTGAGATCGCTCATCTCTGCGGGCTGCGGAGACGAGCTCATCCAGGGTAGCCACTCCGGGGTGGTGAATCCTTTGACGGAGCAATCCCTTGAACCGGCCTGCCAGCCTGAGTGACCCTCCCGGTTGGTTTAAGGATACCACTATCTGTGTGTGAGGTACCTGCGCATGCGTGATGCATAAATCAAAGATCCATGATCAGGCAGGCAAGAGATGGGCTCAGCGACAACGTCAACGTCGTCATGAACGCCTGAAGGGTGGAAGCCGCGAAGGACTGTAGGCGGCCGGGTTGGCTATGAGCTGTCAGAATGACTGCGTTTCAGCCTTACCGTCATTCCTGCTCCGCAAGAATCAGAGTCATGAACAACGAGCAATGAGTCATGAGCCGCGCTTCATTTAGGACTCAAGCTTCGGATCGCCCCCAATGACGAGTCATGAGAGTCATGAGTGTTTTGCGATGGGAGTCGGAGGCCAGTCTGAGTCTGTCAGTTTAGCTTTTCGACACGTTGCGCTCGCGTGGTGACGAATCTGGCTAAGCAAGTCCGAGCCGAAGACTGAGGCGTGCCGCTGCATCATGTTCCCGAAGCAAGCCGTCTTTTTCAGCCCATGTTTGTTGCAACCGTTTGCAAACATTGCGAGCCGAATGCCGAATGAATGTGGTGTACGTCGGCTGGCTGCATTCGCCCGTCTTGGCGTACAGACTCATGACTCGTGTCCGTTGAGCCTCACTCACTGCCGAGCCCGCCTCATCTCGTCTTGTCACGCAACTCACACATGCCAACCCAACCAACCCGCCCAAAGTAAGATGCTGACTCACGTCTTGCCATGGCACAGCTCGTCCGGACGGGCCGCAACGCAAGTCCGTTCTCACACGATGCGTCACGGGCGGGACGAAAAACAATCTGAAGCTTGGCATTACAACGTTACACAAGGTCTCACGAGAGTCGTCCAAGACAGCCTGGCATCAGCCATGCTGCCTTGGCGGGATCGAGAAAGATTTAGTAGGCAAGGAGCTTGGCCTCGAGCTCGACGGGGCTGGTGAGCGTCTGGCCCTCGAAGACCTTTACGACGTGCTGGGCCTTGGCGGCGACATCGTCGCCAGTCATCTTGAACTTCTTGAAGAGCTCCTTGGCGGGGGCCGAGGCACCGAAGGTGTTGATGCCGTGCTGAGCGTGCGAGTACTTGGCCCAGCCGAGAGTCGAGTAGGCCTCGACCGAGAGGATGGGCTTGCCCGAGGGGAGGACCGAGAGGCGGTAGTCGATGGGCTGGGCGTCGAAGACCGAGAAGCATGGGATCGAGACGACACGGCACTTGATGCCCTTGTCGGCGAGCTTGGCGACGGCCTCGTTGCAGAGCGCCACCTCGGAACCCGAGGCGACGAGGGTGATGTCGGCGTCCTTGTTCTCGACGAGGACGTAGCCACCCTTGGCGGTCTTCTCGATGGAGCTGCCCTCGAGCTGGGGCAGGTTCTGACGGGTAAGGGCGAGGACCGAGGGGGTGTTCTTGCTCTGCACGGCGACGAGGTAGGCACCCGAGACCTCGTTACCGTCGGCGGGGCGCCAGAACATGAGGTTAGGGATGGCACGGAGCGCGATGGCGGTCTCGATGGGCTGGTGGGTGGGGCCGTCCTCGCCGAGGCCGATCGAGTCGTGGGTGGCGACCCAGATGACACGGTGGTGCGAGAGGGCCGAGAGGCGCACGGCGCCGATGGCGTACGAGACGAAGTTGAGGAAGGTGCCTGCGGTGGGGATGTGCATGCCGTATGCGGCGAGACCGTTCATGATGGCGCCCATGGCGTGCTCGCGGACACCGTATCGGATGTACTTGCCCGAGTAGTCGCCGAGCTGTGTGCTGGGGTGCTGGAAGTCGACGGCGTTGCCCCATCGGGTGAGGTTGGAGCCGGTCAAGTCGGCGGAACCGCCGAGGAGCTCGGGGATGGCGTCGGCGAGCTTGCCGAGGACGGTCTCGGAGAGCTTTCGCGAGGCGATGGCGTCGTCGGCGGGCTTGTAGGTGGGGAGGGCCTTCTCCCAGCCCTCGGGGAGCTTGCCGGCGATGCGGCGTGCGATCTCGGCGTGCTCGTTGGGGTACTTTTGGCCGTAGGCCTTGAAGAGCTCGGTCCACTCCTGGTCGGCCTTGGCGCCGCGGTCGGCGATCTGCTTGTAGGCGGCGTAGACGTCGTCGGGGACGACGAAGCTGGCCTTGGGGTCCATGCCGAACTTGGCCTTGACGCCCTCAATGTCGTCGGCCTTGAGGGGAGCGCCGTGGGTGGCGGCGAGGCCCTGCTGCTTGGAGCCGAAGCCGATGGTGGTCTTTACGCGGATGATCGAGGGCTTGTCGGTGACCTTCTTGGCCTCCTCGATGGCCTTGTAGAGGCCCTCGAGGTCCTTGTCGCCGTCGAGGACGTGCGAGACGTGCCATCCGTAGGCGAGGAAGCGCTGCTCGACGTCCTCGGTGAAGGAGCAGGCGGTGTCGCCGTCGATCGAGATGTGGTTGTCATCGTAGAGGGCGATGAGGTTGCCGAGCTTGAGGTGACCGGCGAGCGAGGCGGCCTCGGATGAGATGCCCTCCTGCAAGCAGCCGTCACCGGTGAACATGTAGGTGGAGTTGGTGAAGAGGGGGAATCCGTCCTTGTTGAAGGTGGCGGCGAGGTTGGCCTGGGCGATGGCAAGACCGACCGAGTTGGCGAAGCCCTGGCCGAGGGGGCCGGTGGTGACTTCGATGCCCTCGGTGTGGCCGGCCTCGGGGTGACCGGGGGTCTTGGAGTCGAGCTGACGGAAAGCCTTGAGCTGCTCCATGGGGAGGTCCTTGTAGCCGAGGAGGTGGTTGAGGATGTAGATGAGAGCACAAGCGTGGCCTGTTGTGCGCAAGATGCGGTGAGAAACGGGGAGAAAGGACAAGGCAACAAGGCAATCAGCATGCTTGTTGGCACACGACAATCGGGACGTTTTTGGGACGGTTGCTCGGGCTTGCTACGTACCGTTGGAGAGGACGAATCGGTCACGGTTGACCCACTTGGGGTGAGCGGGGTTGACATTCATGAATCTGCCCAAAGAGGATGCGGAGCGCATTCATGTCAGCTTACGGTTCGAATCAAGGGTTGCCGATTGTGGACTTGACAAGCGCGTGGAAACGGGCGGATTCGAGACTTACCGAGAGAAGAGGGTGTGAGCCATGGGAGCCATGCCCATGGGAGCACCGGGGTGACCGGAGTTGGACTTGGCGACGACATCGGCAGCCAGGCATCCTGTGCGACCAAAAGAGCAGGTACGACTGTCAGCATTGGCGAAACGCAAGCTGCGCGCGGAGACGAAGGGGAGATTAGAAACTCACGGATGGTGGCGATGGCCTTCTCGTCGCTAGCGGCCTTGGAGAAAGTCATGATGATGGGGGATATGAAATGAAGGGGGAGGAGGGATGGGAAAACAAAGAAGGGATGATGGTGAGAAGAAAAGAAGGAAGTCTGAGCGAGGTTGTGAGCACGGTTAAGAAGAGGAGTCGAGCAAGCTGAGCTGACGCGGCGGAGAAGCTGTGGACGATTGGCAGAGGGGGATGGGAGTGGCTGCTGCAATCGATCCGTCATGGCGAGCTGAGCAGCAGCAGCGTCAGCGGCAGCACCAGCAGAGCGGCGCGTGTTTGTGCGTCAGGCCAGAGCGGCATAGAGGTGGAGTTGGTGCAGTCGCTGCAACCCGCGCCCAGCGACCGCCCACCGATCGATCAGAGTGCCAGGTCTCGCAAGGGCATAATTCCAGTCTCTGCGCACGGCCTGCATCTTGGTCTCGATGGCTCGGCCGCCTCGCTCCCCATCCCACCTCCCACCTTGCTTCCCCTTCTGAGCCCGATTTGCGCCGCCAACCTGTCTTGATTGCTAGAGACGCTGGAGCAAGCGGATCAGCCGATGCAGGCGCCTTGGATCCATTCATCCACGGCAGCAGCTGCGGCGTCAACGGCAAGGCGGCCCAGCTCATGGCGGCGTTGGGGCCACATTTTTCGGGATATTTGTCGACGCAGGAAGATCCCAAAAACTTGGCGAGCGTCGCGGTCCAGCATCACTGTGCTGTGCCTCGACGATTTGCGCATTTCGGTTTGGAATTTCCCTTTCCTTCGCAGCAGGGTGTGCGAAATTGCCGAGCTTGCAACTCGTGCTCAAACTTCTCGCGCTCGATGCACACGGCTCCTGCGTCTCGCTCTCTTCCCGCCCAACGTGCGTACATCTACGGCCACCTCCACCGTTACAGCGTCAGGAAAACAAGAGCCAAACAAACAAACCCAAACTGCGTCGTGTTCGAGCGTCCCCGGTCCGGTGGCACCGGAGCTGTCGACGACAAGATCTCCGATCGAGGCTTCCAAGATTACCGTGCGTTGGAACCCATCTGGATCCGCAGCACGACATGGGCGGATCCATCATCTCGGATCGTTCGAATCAATGCTTGCCGGCGTTCGCACATTCAGCCTATACCTTTCGCAGCTTTGGTATGGATAAGGGTTCGATGAGCAGGCGCAGCGAGCGCACGCTAACGCGCCTGAGCCAACCGATCCGAGCCGATCATTTTTCTCGCTCAAACGTGCAACGTCACCGTGCTTGCCGCTGTCGTCAGTCTGCACACGCGCCCGAATTCCGCACCGCACACCAAGATCTCGCTGTAAGCAACACCGCAATCGCTGGGCTGCCACACTATCGCTCCCACGTCAAAGGGTCGCACCAGCCACGCACACATCTCATCCGAGCAGTGGGTCTTGCCAGCAACGCTCGCATCGGAGATTTTTTTTGGACCTACACGTGGTTGGTGGGCGGCAAAGCGCTGGCCAACACCAACCGAACCTCCTCCGTCTTGGCGACCGCAGCATCAGACCCGCTTCGGCAACCCCTGCGCTGTACCTGCCGCTTGCCTTTGGCGCTCCATTCATGCATCACAAGTACGCTCATGCCCGATTGCGTCCCACAAACCCTGCGGCGCAGCATCATGCAGCAGAACGAATCTATCATTTTTGGCAATGTCAATATGCTTACTCTGGCCAATGTCTGCCGCAGCTTAAACTAACGTTACCACGGGTTGTCGGCCCAGGGATCGGGTTCGATGCCCAACGGCGCATCACCCGCTCGTCGTGGCGCACGCTCGCTCGACGGCGACGCTTTGACTGTCAGATCTGCCGTGCTGCTCCCCGGTGCTTTGCCCAGGGCGCTGCTAAAGTCGAATCCGCGGCCCACCGCTGCGCTCGGCGGCGTCAAGCCATCCAACGACCTCTCTCCGGGCGTTAGCGCCTCGCCAAAGCCCGCGCTCGAGCTCGTCGGCACCGAGTGCATCGCACTCTTGGTACCCATCGACATGTCGTACGACGTATCCGGCCTCGCCAGCCCCCACTCTTCGCCCGGCACCCACGCATCCTCTCCCACCGCCGACGTGCCGCCTGAAAATGCCGTGCCATCCCCGCCACTCTTGAAGCGCGTCGCCAGTTCCTGAGCTGCCGAGCTAGACATGCCGTACTGGCCAATCATGCTCGGCTGCGTCGATTCGGCCTCAGCAGGACTCGATGCCAGCTGGATATCGTCGTCGTACGACGCAAACGTGAGCGACACCCCTCCATTGGAAGGTGAGGTCACCACTCTGGACCCCTGAGCGGATGGCGCGCCGTCTCCCGATACCGATGCTGCAGCCTCTCGCTCCGGCACACTGCTGCTCTTGAGTGCTGGCGCTGCGTTTGCAAGCGGCAGCGGCGGCAGCGAGCTCTCGAGCTCCTTGACCTCGATGCCCGACTCGCGCAGCTCGCGCAGGATCGCCTCGGTGTCGAAATGCGCGCTCATCGAGCTCGGTCGGTCGGCCTCGGGCGTCGCTGCGCGTTCCGATTCCTTTAGCGACGATCGTACCGCCTCGACGCGCGCGATCGACTGCTGGACAATGTGCTCCTGCGTCTGCTTGGCCTCCGTCACCGCCTTGGCTTCCGTCACCGCCTTGGTCGTCTCGACTACTGGCGTCGGCTCCTCGCGCGGCGGCAGATCGTCATCCTCGTACTCGTCGTATTCCGCATGCCCGGTTGCGCCCGTGGTCACACCTGTCGCAGATCCAGCCGCCGAATGCGAACGCACAGGTGTTGTGCTCTGGCTGCCCGCCTGGCTCGAATCCTTACGCCGGAAGATCCTGCCGAACCCACCAGTCTTGGTCGTCACCGTCTTGAGCTCCACATACTCCGCCTCTGCTTCCTGTACCACCTGCCGTTCGGGAATCGCATTGAGGTCTTCCGGCTCGTCAAAGTAGTCTGCGGTGGTGCGGAAGCCAAGCTCGCTGAGAACCAGCGGCATGAGAGGCCGGTAACCGAGATGGCCGGGCACGACGTGGGTGACATCGACGTTCTCAATGTCCTGCACGCGCTCCACGGGATGCAGACCTGCGATGCTGCGCAGACCGCCAGACGCCGCACGATGCAGGTAGCCCAGGATCCAGTCTGTGCGCGAAAACGCGCTGACGAATCGACCCGACACGATGCTCCTCGCCTCCTTCCACGTCTCGTCCTTGGCCGTCACGGGTGCGCCCATGATGTATACGTTCTGCACGATCCCGTACGCCTTCATCCGGCTAAGCTCTACCAGCGCGTAGAAGATGACGCGCGCGCCCAGACTGTACCCCACCAGCGTGATGGGGCGCACACCCAGTTGACGCTTCGACAACGTGTCTGCGAGGATGAGACCGGCCGCTTGAGCTCGGTCCAGGGCATTGGACCATGGATTGTCGATCAGATATCCGAGCTTGGTGAGCCACAGAGGCCACGCGAGCGCTGTGAACATGGCACTGGCGCCGGCCACCGTCAGCGCGAGCGCCTGCTGAACGCCCTGAACAATGGTCTCGTTCCACAGCAGGCCGAGCGCATTGCCCATCTCTTGCATCATGTCCGGCTCCCAGAACACACTGAACAGATCGCCCATGACGCTGTCGATCACGCTGAACGGCAGCCGCACGTCGTCCAGTGGACCGCTCATGAATCCGGGCACCGTGATGATCGCATTCACGCGCTTGTTGTTGTGGATCGGCTTGAACTCGAACGTCTTGACGCTTCGTGTGCGGCGGCTCATGCCGCGTCCGGCGAGGCTCATGCCACCCACAGTTCCAGTGGATGTGATGAGAGCAGCTCCGCCCACGCCACCTAGGAATCCGCTCGTGCCACTGATGCCAACGGCTCCGAGCGCCGCACCCATGCCTGCACCGATGACGGGAGCAAGCAGGCCGGCCGAGAGACCGATGACGAGGCCGCCGCCGACGGTGGCGAGGCCCATCATGACCATGCGCTTCTTGCGAGCCATGAGCATGCGCTGCGTGACGGCCGACGGATCGCTGAGGCTTTCGACGCCTTCTTCGATCTCGAGCGCGTCGGTGATGCGCTTTTCGAACTGCGTCACGTCCATCCAGGTGAGGCCGAGCTCAGAAGCGACGCGCTCGAGCAGCACACGTGAGCGCGCATCGTAGACGCTGTCGGCGGTGAGGACGAGGAAAAGGTCACAGAGAACGGTCCAACGCAGATCAAGCGTGATGGTGGCATCGGCGCTGCTGATGCTGGTCGTGACACCGTCCAGCGCACCGGGCGGCGGCTGCACAGCTTGCGGCTCTTTGGTGAGGCCGAGGGTGGTGGTCACTGAGCCGGGCCCAATGTCGGCATCCGTTGGCGCTGCGATGGCTTCGGTCGCATCGACGGCATGCTCGAGCTGCGAGGCGGTGTTTGGATCCGCAACGACGGTGGTGGTGGAGGCCATAGACGCAGGTCGGGAGGATGCAGACGCAGCTGCGGAGGTGTGTTCGGGTTGCGAGCTGGAGCTTGCCGGCTCTTCGGCGGCTTGTTGTGGCTCGTCAATTCTCGAAGTGATGTCGGCGCCGTCGTCTGTGTCAGCCGGTGCATCTTGCTGCATGCCGATGTCGACTTCATCGTCTTGCGCGGTGGTGGCTTTGCTCCGCGCTTTGGACTGACTGCGTGTATCGGCCTGAGATGCGTCTCGTTTGACAGCATCGGTCTTCACTTTCGGCTTTTCTTGCAGAGCAGAGCCAATGTCGCCGTCCGCGCCGTCGAAAGCTTCATCGAGATCATCCTGATCGCTGTGTTCATTGGCAGGCTCGGCAGGTGGGCTCGAAGTTGGTTGCGGCTCCGTCGATGGAGGAACATCAGGGGTAGCGGGCTCAGATTTGGACTCGACCATATGAGAGCTCTGAGTGGCGGAAGACTTTGCGGAGGAAGCCTTCTCTTGGGCCGCTTGACGCTGCTGCTCCGCCTCGAGCTCCTGCTCCTCTTGGCGCTCCCTGAGCGCTTCTGGATCAAAGTCTGGATTGTCGATAGTCTGCGTAGTGATGAGGGATGGAGCAAGGTCTGTGGCGAGGACACCGTGTTCTGCCAAAGACTCGATCATGCGCTGTTCGGAGCTCTCGATGTCCATGTGCTGGTAGAGGCGAGCCATGACCTTGAGCTTCCAGGCGTCGATGCTTTGCTTTGCGGCTTCTAGATTCTTGCCCGGCACTCTTCGGAGCTGACGGACCATCTCGGAGGCTATTAAGCTGCAGAGGCCTACGTAGGCGATCTTCTGACCTTCGGAGAGCAGCTGCTTGGTGGTCTTCATCTGATTGAGGGGCGTCGCCGAGGTGTTGTCTCCGTACGGATCGTGTCGGCTGCCATCCTGGAAGAGATACTCTGTGGCGGCATGGAGCTGTTCGGCTTCTTCGTCTTCGTCAAGACGGAGTTGGGTATAGCCCTTTTCGCCGTCGCTGCCGTCGTCGTCGTCGGCGTTGTCTTTGCTTGCCGGCTTGGAGCGCCAATCGTAGCCCCTGGCGTCGTCGATGTCGAGATGCTTTCCTGTGGCATTGGTGGCGGCATTATGCGAGCGCGTGGATGTGGACCCGGCAGCCGACTTGCCCGGGTCGGTGAGATACTGCGACTTTGCATTGGATCGGTTGTGGAGCTTGCCGCTGGCGGTGCGGTTGGGCAAGTTGCGTGCGGTGGAGCGAGAAGGGAGCGAGCGGAACCTGCGTGGATCGTCTGGATCTGAGTCCTCTTCCTCTTCATCGCCGTAAGGCAAGTCGTATGGATTTGAGTAGGCCTGAATGGGTATAGAAGCCTTTTCATCCTCGGCGGACTCTACGGGCATTGACTGCCATTCGTCATCGTCGTCGACCGCCATGGCTGCGGATGTTGCGGGTTTGCGGGATGAGCTCATATGTGTGAGTGGTAGCACGTTGCAGCCTGTGAGACCAGGTTAGGAGGTGGAATTGTGCATGGAGGCTGCGTGGGTTTAGTCGGACTCGACGATGGCACTCGCCGAGGTCAGCGCCGTCGGAGCGTATGTGGAGGTGGCGGCTATCGCTGTGGAAACCGGCAAGGCTGCGATGGAGATTGGAGGGCAAGGAGATGATGCGGTGGGCCCTCAAGGCAGGATGTCGGCGCACCGATGATGAGAAGAGGAGGAGGAAGAGGCGGAGGGAGAGAGGAAGCACATCGACATTATCGACAATCGCACGGCGGCGTGGAACTCGGCGCTCGAGCGTCCTACACTCCACACGCGCCAAGCGTTGCATTTTTGATTTTTGTGTCATCGGAGCGCGACCTCACATATGTCGTTTTCGGCCACGCTGAGCTCGCAACGGCCCCTCTCGCGTGACTACCGATGCTTTCGAGTATGGAGCGGCAAACACGCTCCGTGCTCCAACACAGCAGATGAATCGACGACACGCGCACAGCTCTGTCACAATAGATGCAGGATTGGCCGTGTTGCATGCTGGAATACTGTACTGTACAAGCGGGAGGGGCGTTGCTCGATGTGCAGCCTCGAATCGTGTGGCTTCCATAGATCAGTTGCCAAGGGGATGCCTAGCTGGCTGCCTTGGCCGTCTGCTGCTTTCTCTTCGCCTCCTTGGCCTTCTCCTTGCGCAGTGCGAGGCCCTTGGTGAGTGCACGTTGACGCTTGCGACGACCTGCGCCTCGTTTGCTGCCGATCTTGTTGGCGATGATCTTCTCCTTGCCGTCGACGGTCTCGACGAGTTTCTTGCGGCTCTGCTCGCGTGCCTTTTCGATCTTGCGCTCCTTGGCCTTGTCGCGCTTCCTGAGACCGGCGGACAGGTGTGTCCTCAGCAGTGGAAGGTATGCGCTCTGAAACGTGGCGAGCTTGGAGGCAGGTACGAGCGTGCTGATCTTGACCTTGCTGCTGCCGGAGGAACCGTCGGTGGCGCGGAAGAGGATGGCGTCCTTCCAACTGGATGAGGACGACGATGGCGTCATGTCCACATCGTCATCCTGAGCTGCAGAGGCGGGTGCCTTTTTCGAGGTGATGTAGACCGAGTGTTTCGAGGTGCTCTGCTCAAACAGCTTGGCGAGCTGTTCGAGGAACTGTTGGACGCAACACACACAAACCCACACGGAGCCGGTCAGCGACTGTTGCTCGTCTTTGTTGCTTCGTTGCCACTGCTGCATTGTGGATGATGCGGCTTACCTGCTCGTTGGTGAGCGTCATGCTTGCTGTGAGGATGCGACTGGCTCAGAGGCAAGCTGCAGCCGTCACCGCGAGCTGCGACCAAATCCAACAGCCGCCCCCACCGCTCGCGACCCGAGCCAACAGGACAGGCTGCCAGAATATCGGAAATCACCCACATCGGGTGGAACCAGATCGGACGATTCAACTCGAGCCTACCTCCACGCAGCAGCAGCAGCCGAGGCCAAAAGGTTTTGGAAGAAGTGGAATGACGCGCTGCTAACAAAAGCTCAGTCGAAGCCTGCATCTCATCGTGCAGCGCAGCTGAGTCGATCCCATCATCTTCACAACCACGAGCACGAGCTTGTCTGAAGCCTCTCACACCCATAGATTGACAGCAGCCGCAAGCACGCTCGCCCATAGCTCGCCGCCCAACATACTCGGCTCAACCATTCGAGCTCGTCCGATCCGAACGGCACAAAGGCTAGCCACCAACTGCGCTGTCCTGCGTACGCCCATCACCACCGCCCGCTGGCAACGCACGATCATGTCGCTCAGCGAGAGCCAAGCGCTGGCACCAGACAGCGGATCTCGCACTGCCAAGCATCCCGCGCTTTCGAGACCGCTCTACGCATTCGATCTACCTCCGGCCCTGCACAACTCGCTCAAGCTTCGCTCGCATATCGATGATGCCGAGGCAACGCAGATCCTCTCTGCCAGCGCATCTGCGCCGACCCCATCCATTGCCACGCAGACGCCCGATGCGGATGGAGCAAACCAGCTACGAGAGCCTTCTCATCTCCGCGTGCCGCCCTGCTCGCTCTGTCCCGGCTGTGCGCCCTTCCCCACCGTCACCGCGCAGCGCGCACATTTCCGATCCGACTGGCACCGATACAACGTGCAGCTCAACGTGCAGAATGCATCGCTTCTGGTCTCGGAACAGGCGTTCGAGAAGCTCTCGGAAGAAGTCGAGAGCGCTAGCGAGCTCGAGTCGGACGAAGACGCACAGCATTCGCGTTCGATAGCCGTCAAGACCGACCTCGTCACCAAGATCCTCGCCCGCACCTCGCTTCAGTCTACCAGCAAGCCTGTAAAGCACGCAGATCAGGCGGCTGATAACGACGACGGCGACGACGATGCGGCGGAGACGCTCCAGGCGCTGCAGCTACGTGCTCCTCTGCTCTGGTTCGTCTCCAAGGAATCGGCTCCGGACGCCGACCAGCTTCCGCAGACGCAGCTCGGCTTCCATCGCAACGTCTTTCCCGATCCAGGCACCTCCGCCGCTCCCAAGCTCGCCCAACCCACCTCGATTGCCGAATGGTATGCCGCATGCATCGCGTCCATGCAGGCCGGCCGCATCACCCGCCAGGGCTCCAAGCAGTCGGCGTGGAAGGGCAAGCGCATCAAGTCCAAGGAGGTGCAGGAAGCCGCGCGCTCCGTCAAGATGACCGTCTTGGACGGCGAAGGCTTCATCCCCGGTCTCTCCACCGCGATCAATTCCGACGCCGTCGGCAGCAGCGACGAGTACGATGAGTCTGACTCGGGCAGCGACGCAGAATCTTCCTCGGACGAGACCGTCGCCACTTCCACCACCATCGGCCGTAACCCGGATCCGCCTCTGCGCATGTGGACGGTCTTGCTGCTCGGAGGCGGTCATTTCGCGGCCTCCATCATCGCGCTCAATCCGCACGTGACCACGTACAAGAGCCGGCAGCGCGACGGTTCAGGTGCGCCTCGGGAAGATCGTTCGCTCATTTTGCTCGCACACAAGGCCTTCCACCGATACACGACGCGACGCAAGCAGGGAGGCGGACAAGCTGCACAGGATGCTACCGGCCGATTTGCCAAGTCGGCAGGTGCGCAGCTGCGTCGATACAACGAGGCTGCGCTGGGCGACGATGTGCGTGGACTGCTCGACTCGCCGGGCTGGCGCGAGCTCGTTGGACGCAGCGAAAAGATCTGGATCCGCGCAGGAGCACGCGCGGCGAGGGGACTGCTGTGGTCGTGGGAAGGCGCCAAGGCGAGCAAGGGCAGCCCGCTCGAGGCGGCGCGCCACGATGGCCGGCTCGCGTCGCTGCCGTTCCCCACGCGGCGACCGACGATCGGCGAGACGGTGCGCTGCTTCCTCGAGCTCGCCAAGGTGAAAATCGAGCACAAGAGCGAGCAGGAGCTCGCGGCCGAGGAACAGGACGCGCTCGATGCGATCCAGCAGCGCTCGCGCAAGGAGGCCGAGGCAAGGCGACGCGAAGAAAAGGCGCAAGAGCGTGCGATGGCGCAGGAGAAGAGTCGCGCCGAGAAGAAGCCGGCGCGGCTTTCGGAGCAGGAGCAGGCGGAACGCAACCGATGGATGCGGCTCGTGGAGATGGTGCGCAAGAACCGCACCGAGGCGCTCGTCACGTTCCTCAGCAAGAACGCCGACGAGATGTTGGCGGGCAACATTGATGCCAAGCTGCCGGATTGGCTGATGGAGCAGCAGGTTAACGACGCTGGTACCTCGGCGCCTGCTACTCGGTTGGTTCCGTCGACGCTGTTGCAGCTCGCTGCCGAGGCTGGAAGCGAGGGTGTGACGCGCTGTTTGCTGGAAGACCAGCGAGCCGATCCCACCATCGCGCCCGAGCGGCTAGGTGAGCTTCGTGCACGCTTCTCGGCCGCTGGCGGCACAGCAACGGTGAGAGGGGAGGAGGTGGCACACCGCGCTGCATACGATCTGTGCAGCACCAAGGAGGTGCGCAACGTGTTCCGACGCATGATGGCGGAGCATGCCGAGTGGTTCGACTGGGCGGGCATGGGTGTCGGAGGAGCACGCGTGCCGAGTGCGCTGACGGACGAGATGCAGGAGCACCAAACGGCCAAGCAGAAGGATCGTCGTGCGGCGATGCGGGAAAAGGCGCGCGAGCGAGCGAGCAAGGCGGCGGAAAAGGCAGCGGCGGCGCCGGAGCCGGAGCCGGAGCCGGAGCGCGAGGAGAAGGTGGCGGCGGAGAAGACGTCGCATTCGACGACGAATCGACTGGGCGGCAAGGGTGGTGCGCCGAGGGCGTTGCTGCAGCAGCGGGATGAGCAGCAGGGACTGACGCCCGAGATGCGCGCACGTATCGAGCGGGAGAAGCGCGCGCGCGCCGCAGAGGAACGTATGAAGGCGCTCATGAACAAGTGACGCGCGCGATCAAGTGGATGCTCAGCTTAACTTAGCGCAATACACCTGGACCCACGATTTCGTCTGGAGAGCGTGATGATGGCAGGACGAGGAAGAAGATTGCGAATGACGAGGATGCGAGTACAAATGGGGCCGTTGCGAGGTGAGGTTCAGCGGACAAAGTTCATCGAGTAGCCGCCTCCTGGTTGCTGCGTGAACTTGAAGTTGTTGGTGCTCAGGCCAAAGTTGCCCAAGATCGAGTCGCCGAGGCCTTTGAGTTTGGAGATCATCTCGTCCTTCTCCTTGTCTGCGGCGAGTTTGACTTTGGGTTCGAGCCTTGCGATTGCGGCTTGGACCTGAGGCCGTGTAGCGCTTGGAAGGTCTGGGCAGGTGAGGAGGGTTTGATGATCCTCGAGGGCGGAGGAGAGTCCGGGCCAGGAGGCGATCTCCTCGTTCGCCTGAGCTCGGCGGTAGAGTGCTTTGACGTAGCGCGGCTGGTCGAGCAGCGACTCGGTGGCGGCCTTGACTGCATCGCGCGGTTGCGAGAGTCGCAGGTGTGTAGCGGCGATGTTGGCGTAGATCACCGATCGGAACTCGCGAATCTGCTGCATCTCTTCCGATTCTTTCGACTCTTGCGACTGTGGCGGCTGTGGCGACTGTGGCGCATCGGTCTCGGGAGATGAATCTCCTGGTGTCGTGTCCGCTCCTGCCTCACCATCTGGTTGTTCGTCTGCTGACGAGTCTCGCTTTGGCTGTGGACGTGGCGGCAAGAGTGCTAGGGTATCGAGGTATGCGCTGAGCGCTGCATCGTATTCTTTTGCTGCAAAGTGGCGGTTGGCCTGCGCCTTGAGCTCGTGAATCTCTTCGGAGATGTAAGCTTCGTGTATGATGGCCATGTTGTGGATGTGATTGTGGTTGTGGTAGCTGCGAATGGTGCTCAGCAATGGATGAGGTGCACAAATGCGCGCGAGGCACCGAGTGGAGGTCGAAACGCCGAATCGCCGCGGCAAAAAGCGATTCGCGCGGACCAACAAGGGTCGATCCAAAAAGGGTTGAGTGAGCCACGCGTTGTCTGTCAATCTTGACCACTCTCTCTCCCACACCCATCCACAGCTAGACGATGTCTGGTCTCGAGGCGCTCTCGCACCAGGTGGCGGGTCACCCTGATGGCGTGCAAAGCCTCGAAGGCGGCCGGCTCGTCGTGAAAGCGTGTCTGCCGCGCGAGCTGCTCTTCTACCAGCAGGTGCAAGAGGCGGTGCAGACGTGCGAGACACGCCAAGCCGAGCTGCTATCGCGGCTGCTCAAGCTCATGCCGCAGTGTCACGGAAACTGGCAGGACTACACCGGCTCCACGAGTGCAGACTCGCAACCACGGATCGTGCTGGAGAACCTCACGTTCGGATACACGAAGCCGAATGTATGCGACATCAAGCTCGGCACACAGCTGTGGGACGAAGACGCGAGCCAAGAGAAGCGCGAGAGGATGGAGAAGGCAGCTGCGAGCACTACGAGCGGATCGCATGGTATCAGGCTGACAGGATGGCAGGTATTTGACACAGTGACGCGCGAGTTTCACCGCGTGCCCAAGGCGTTTGGCAAGACGATCGGCGCCCAACACCTCGAGCTGGGCATGCGCATGCTGCTGGCATGTCCCGAGCCGGGCGATGCGCAGAGCGCCGACTCGGTGTTGGCAGGAACCAGCCTCGGCTCGCGTCTTCCGCAGCTTCCGCACGAGGTCGTCGAGCGGCTACTGAGCCAACACATCCTCAAGGACCTCGAGGAGCTGCGCGCCATCTTTTCCGAGCTCGAGGTGCGCATGCGCGGAGCATCGCTGCTGCTCGTCAGCGAGGGAGACATCGAGCAAGCACAGCTTAGGGCCGAGGTAAGGCTGATTGACTTTGCGCATGCGACGCTGGTGCCCGGCGAGGGACCCGATCAGGGAGTTCTGCTGGGCATCGAGACGGTCCTTCAGCTCGTTCAGAAGCAGCTGCAAAGGTTCCAGGCGGGTCGCCACTAGGATGCAATTCACAACATCATTTAGTGAAGAGAGCGGGATCGGTGGTGTTGGTTTGAGGGTTAGCGATGCTGGATTTGATGCACCGGCCAACAAGTGGAGGCAGATGCACTGTTATTGAGAAATGCAGCTCAAATGCAGCTCAAATGCAGCTCAAATGCGGCAGCAGCACTGCACCCCTGTCGGTGCACTGTTGTTTGGACCGTCAATTTAGGCGGCTCGTCCTTCCATTCCCATCATCCCCTCGTCTTCGAATCGAGTACAAGATGCGCTCACCTGCCTAAGTCCCTACCACCGTCTCAACCTTCAGCGTCTACGCTGCCACTGCGCAATGGCTCGTTCGCAATCACAGCGACCCAGCCTCGTCCAGGCGGTCGAGCCACCACAACACACACCGCACAACGCCCACACCACCGCAACCTCGACGGTGCAGTTCCCTCCACCGACACAGCAACGCTGCACAAAGTGCCAACCCATAATCAAACACTCTCACTCCACCGCCAGCGTGCCCGCCAACCATCCTGCCGACTCTACCACCCTCGTCACCCCGGCCTGCCATGCCACCGTACGCCACTACATTGGGCCCATGCCCGTGCCTGCTTCAGCGGCGAGGGCCATCGCCAGAGCCATTACAGAAGACACTTCCTATCAAGCCGTCGACACCTCAAACGACCACATCGAACCATCTCACAACATCTCGGCCACCGACTTTGCCCAAGCTCCCGCGCCACAGCCCGCCCAACCCTCGCATACCTTCAGCGATCCCTTCCAGCCTTCCGCGCACGTTCCGCAGCAGCACACCCAGCAAGCGCACCAACAACCCGCCCTCTCCCCTCCCTCCTCGCCTTCGTCCCGCAACAAGTCCACGCCCCTGCCACCGGCGCGTCCACGCGTCGTTGCCAGAGACCCTTCATCCGCCTCGGTCCTCTCCAATGCTTCCTTTGTCAGCGCAAAGTCGCTGCCGCGCTCCGCCCTCAGCGACTCGGAGGCGGCAGCCCGTCGTCCTCTCTCTGCCTCGGATGGCCAGGTCCCTTCGTCGCACGACGCTCCCACCTCCTCATCTCGGCCCGTGAGCCCATCCAGGCGAAGGCTCGGCTTGCTCACGCGCAAGAGCAACCAGTCCTTCCCTAGCTTCGGCACCGCCTCGCTCCCACCACCCACTTCCATTCTCAAGCCGTCAGCTCCTGCCACCAACCTTGCGCGTCTCAACAGCGACTCTACAGACGAATCATCCACCAGACCCATGCAAAACGTCCGCAGCGCAGAAAACTTGCGAGTCGCAGCACTTCGGCAGCAGCGAAGGATTGGCTCCGAAGGATCCAGATCGTCCACATCTGGCATCGCTTCTCCGTCCCACAACAACGCCACCCTTGCCCTGCCCATCCTCGACTTGCCGTTGGACCAGATCGAAGAAGCCATTTCCCCGCAACTACCCACCCAAGCCAGCTTCGATCCCGCATCCTCGCATCACCATGATTCGCCCTCGTCCCCCCAGCTCACATCGCAAGACCCACAACGACGCGCTTTCAACGCCAGCAACGACACCACCATCATCCGCAAGAGCGACGACATCCCCAACGCTCCTACTGGCAGCGCTTTGCGTCATCAGCCATCCTTCTCCAGCGGCTCCGAGGCACATCCAGCATCGGCTCCTGCTCTCACGCCAGCAAGACCACCCCCGGACGGCCTCCTTCATCCCACGTGGGAGCAGTCCAATCTTGCACCCAATGCCCATGCCGACGGCCATATCGACGCAAACACCGCACTGTCCTTCTCGTCCCACGACGAGCAAGACACCGATGCGGCGCACCAGCACCCTAGTCCTACCAAGCTCTCGCCTGGCATCGGCAGGGGCCTCCCCACCAAGCGATCCCTCACATTCAGCCGCGAACCCAGCACGGCGCACCCGCCTCGCCAGGCGACAGCCTCGCATCTTCCCCGCGCCGTCGATCATCCCCGCGAATACTCTCGCCAGACCCGCATCAGCAGAGCCTCCACCGCAGGCACCTTCAACACCGTCGGCACCGTCGCCACCGACGGCAGCTTCGGCGCCACCGCTGGCAACAACTCCACCCTCGCACGCAAGTTCTTCGCCGGCGGCAGCTTTCGCCGCGCCTCCAAGCGAGGCAGTCTGCGTCGCAAGCTCGGGCCCATCCGCACCAACTCGGTGCGCGATGCGTACGATCGAGATTCGCCTTCGCCCGTGCGTGCGCGCAAGCGCGTCTCGCCCTTTGCCGTGCGCGCGCGCAGACCGGCCAGGTCCACCAGCTATGCATCCATGCATCGCGACTACAACCGTCACGCCTCCGTCAGCGGCACAGAGGCTTCGGCCGGCGACGTCGGCGCCTCCACCCCTGCGCTCGGTGTGCTTCCTGGCGCCGTCGGCACCAGTGCAGGCGGCACAAAATGGGTCGGCGCCAGCTTCCAGATCGGCAAGCGCTTTTGGGACATCCTCGATGCGCGCCGCGACGATCTGCAGAAGGCACAGCCCTGCTCGTGCAGCCACGAAGCCGCGCATGATGCAGCCTCCGACAACGTCGAATCGCCCCAGGCAGCGCAGCAGCGCAAGCAGGTCGAGGAGCACGCCGCCAAGGTGGATCATCTCAAGCAGAGTCCCGACGGAGTCATCACTCTGCTCGCCCAAGAGGCGCAGAATATTGCAGACGACAAGGCCTCAGCTGTACCCGACGGTCACCCGCAACGCAGCTCCACGCCACCGCCACATCCTCCGAGTCTGGCTTCCGGCTCTGCAGGCAAGCCGGCGACTGGCGCAAAAGCGCCTCGCCGAAAGCTTTCCAAGGACGAGTCGCTGGCATCCATCCAATCACTTCGTCCCGACGACGCAGCTCCGCTCGCCATCGAGGCGCGTCAGGGCTGGAGCGAGATCGTGTCCAAGATGTCGTCGCTCACCGAGGATATCGGCACAGGCCTCAAGGCCCGCGCTTCGGAACGCAGACAAGCGTCCTCCGAGCTGAAAAAGGCAAAGCAAAAGGAGAAGGAGCAGCCGTCGTTTCGATCCAAGATTGGCGTGCAGAGCCCGTCGTCCGGAGAACACAACGGCGATCCCAACCTAAAGATCGTCGCGAGGTCTTCCAGCCTCGCCGATACCGACTCGTCGTCCGCTGCTTCCAGATCCGCCTACGTCTCGTTGAACAACGCCTCCACCTACAACAGCAGCTATGCGCCCCGCACTTCGAGTCTGGCCACGGAAGTCTCGCCCCACATGACGAGGAAGGAGGCATTGTCGCACCCGGCTCCACCTGCCTCGGTCGAGAAGCACGACCCACAGCTCGTTCATCAACTCCTGCGTCGCAAGAGTGACCTCGGTGAGCGGCCCGAGCTCGTAAATGATGCGGCTAGCGATCATGCCGTCGTGCTTCGCCAAACGCACACGCCCCAGCAGCTCACGCCGGGCGAAGAGCTTGCAGACCCGAGTGCCGTACGCCTGACCGAGCAAGATCCATTCCCAGTCGACGGCACTCCCAACAGCGAAGCCAGCATTCGGCACTCAGAGCCGGCCGAAAAGCAAATGCTGATCGGTGCGAAGGGTAGCGACTTGGACGGCGTCGAGCGCAAAAAGACAGTCAAGTTCGACACAGGCTCGTCTCGCCCAGCTCTCAAGGGCCGCTTCACCGCGTCGCTGTTCGCGGGCAGAGCCGAGACCGACTCGGCTCCGCTATCTGGCCGCGTCGCCACTGCTCCTGGAGACGCGCAGCCGCGACCGCCTGAGGAAGTGCTTGCGCGACCTCAACCGGACACCATCCAGATGCCCAAGCTCGTAGATGCATCCGACACGTTCAGTGAGTCACCCGGAAGCGAGTCGGTCATCCTGACGCGCAGGAGCGTGCTCAAGAAGGACCGCATGCTCGTCAAGCTCGCATGGACGCCGCATGAGGATCTGCCCAACGACTTTGACGAGCTGCAGGCGCGCAAATACCCCATCCGTGACGAAGATTGGCGCGAGTTCATCGTCGTGTTCCGCATGGGCAAGCTCGAGCTCTGGACCGATCCCTCGCTCACCAGCAAGATCGTCGGACACGGGGATCGGCTCAAGCTGCGTACTACCATCCCGCTCTCGCGCGGCTCGACGTTTCTTTCGCTCTATTCGCCGATCGATCGCATCTTTTGCCTCACCTATCAGCCGTGGAAGTCCATGTCGACACATCACGGACGCAAGGGCATCCATCTTCGACGACAGGGCACCGAAATCGTGCTCTTCGACTGCCGCGCCCGCTCGGCGGCGGCAGACTGGATGTGGGAGCTGTGGCGCGAGCTCGGCGGACACATCCCCGAGGCGCTCGAGGTGCACGTGCCTTCGTTCGGGCTCAAGATCAAGATGCCAGTGCCCGAGAGTATGCCTGTGGAACGAACGACGCCTGCAGGCACTCCAGGGAGTCAGAGTGGCGCGACCAAGGGCGGCGTGCTGGCTCTCAGCTCCATCGGCGATACGCAGGATGGCGGCGAAGGATTCAAGCTCATCAATCGGGACAACATCGTGTCGATGACGTGGAAGCTGTTCTCGAGCATTCCACAGTGGCACGATCTCATGGTCGCATCGCAGGCGAGGGGGATCCGACTCGACCTAGCGTGGCGGCGCGGCAACGAGCTGGACTGGATCGTGAATGAGCGGACCGTGGACAACGAACCGCGCCACTGGGCCGTGCTGTGCGGCGCGCTGCTGAGGGACTACAAGCACCCGTCGATCCTCGAGCTGCGAGCGGCAGCGCACTATCCGACCACGGTGGAGACGGCGCCCGGCCAATTCCTGCACGAGCCTCCCGCAGTCGAGGGCTTCCTTTGGCGCGTCAAGCCCGTGTCGGGCGCACTGACGCGGCTGTACTTCACCACGTACGACGGCCATCTCTTTGTGTGCCGCACCGCGCGCGCGTTCCCGCCTGACCGCCACCTGGCCGCCAAGCTGCAAGAGGCGATGGACATGCGTGTGCCCAAGACGAGTGGCGCAACGCAGGGCCGCAGCGGCAAGCCGGTGGTGGCGGCGAATCGAGGCGCGCTGGCGAGGGCGCTCTCCAAGGTCGTCGGGACGCACAAGGCGGCACGGCGCGACGAAGATGTGGCGACGCTGCGTCAGAACGTGCTCGAGGCCATCAGCTACCCGGCCGAGACGGAGCAGGAGCTGCAGGCGCAGATCGCGGCATACGAGTCGTTTGAACGGCGGCGCCAGTTTGAGCAGATCCGTGGCTCGGACGGCTTCATCGATCTCAAGCTCATCCACACGATCAAAACCATCGGCAAGGGGCCTGTGCGCTGTCCCGGCGAAGATGATCTGCGGCGGCCGCGGAAGGCGCCGGTAAAGTCGATGCAGGAAGGGTTGACGACGGCTCAGCACGACGATGAAGAGTCGGACGATGACGACGACGACTTTGCAGCCGATATCGGCGGGCAGGAAGGGCTGGAGCTTGTGGACGATGCCAACGAGTTGCGGCGCGCGCGGCAGATCGAGATCACGCTGACCAACGGCAAGACGATCCGGCTGGAAGCTTTCAGTGCGCCCGTAGCGCGCGAGTGGGTGGAGCGTGTTTCGGAGCTGGTCAAGTACTGGCGTCGGCGCGAGCGAGCGGATGCGATGGAGCTCATGTACGCGAGCGGGATCGATGTGGGCGAGCTGCGCAAAGAGATTCGGGGCCACCAATCGGCACGGTACGACGGCGTTGACGAGCAGAAGCTGTCTCCGATCCTGGGCAACATTTGGAATTGGTGTGCGATCGAGTCGTGTCGCAACATTGTGCGGTCGGGGCGGCTGTTCCACAAGAAGAGCAGCTACGGAGCGTTCAAGGCGCGCGACTATGTGCTCATCGCGGGGCGGTTGCTTTGCTTCAAGCTGGTGCGGTCGGTGCGGACGTCGCGCGCGCGGCAGAACAACGGCATCTTCCACCGACGCCAGGACATGGTGATCCATCTGCGCGATGCGTACGTGTACAGCGGCAAGCTGAGCGAAGACATGCTCAAGAACGGGCGGTCGGAGGCAGCGCAGGCGGTGTCGGGGCTTGGTGGCGGCGGCTCGAATAGCGGCAAGCGACATTTGGTGCCGCGGGTGTATGCGGACGGATTGTTTTCGGTCGACGACGACGAGGACTGCACGTTTGTGATACGGTATCGACCGGAGCGGGTGAATACGCCTGCGGATCCGGGGGTGGCGGGTGGCATCAAGGGCGAGGCGGACAAGAAGGAGGAGGCGGGTACGCCGGCGCTCGAGGACAAGACGCACAAGTACATTGCGATGCGCGCACGCAGCCGCATGGAGCGCGACGTGTGGGTGCGCTGCATCGCGTACGAGATCGAGCGCATCGTCCGTGCGGATGGCGAGCGCGAAGCCAAGCTGCGCAATGCGGGCAGTGTCGACCATCGGCGCTGACGCTGTCGATTTTTTCATACGCTAGCATGCGCCAATCTGACTTTGATCAAGGTGCACGGCGTGTGCATGTGCGTGTGAGAAGCGCATCGAGCGTGCAGAGGGCTCGCGCTGTGCGAGAGGATGATTGGTGCTGAAAGTGGGTACGATTTCTACTAGTACAATGTCGACGAACGGGTGGTGTGCATGTGAGGAAGGTGGCAAGGATTAGGCGGCCGCCTTGGGTTTCTTTGCGCCGTACTTTGATCTGGAGGTCATTCTTCCTGCGACGCCGGCGAGGTCCTGTGCGCCACGGACGAGGTGGTAGCGAATACCGGGGCAATCCTGGACTCTGCCTCCGCGGACGAGGACGACGGAGTGTTCCTGCAAGTTGTGACCCTCGCCGGGGATGTAGGCGGCGACGGAGCGGCCGTTGGAGAGCTTGACACGCGCGACCTTGCGGATGGCCGAGTTGGGCTTCTTGGGCTTGGTGGTGAAGATCTTGCTGCACACGCCCTTGACGAACGGCTTGCTCTCGAGCGCGGGCACCTTGTTGACCGTGGGACGGTGCGGTTTTCGTGCGCCGCGCAGGTTCTGCTGCAACGTCACCGAGAGCGGCGAAGAGGTGGAGAAGGCACGCAATGCACGCAGAGGCGTGGGAGCGGACGACAGCCGCGAGGGGCCGGCTACTGCACTGCGCAGCAAAGAGGTGACGATGCTCCACGTCATGGTGTCGAGTGATGAGGTGAGAATCGGATCGAGTGGATGATGGCGTGGAGAAGGAAGGGGCCAATTTTGCATTTGGGGGCGCTGTTGGAAAAGTGGAAGAAGCCGGCGATGCGTCACGTGATTGAGATGCGGTCTAACAATTTTGAAAAAGCCTCGACGTGTGCTGGCAGGAAAAGTCGCCTCGCCGAGCAACACTCTTCTGCGCGCCGCTCTGCCGGTGGGCTGTTGGGACTGCGTGCACATCTGTGACTTTCGCGCTCAAGCCAGGTCGACTCGCCTCGAGTTGAGCTGAGCGAGCTGAGCCAGCGATCCGATCCTTCCAAAAAGTCGCGCTCCACTCGGCTCGCATCTTCCCCCTCCAGCCTCCTACTCCTCCTCCTCGACCACACTCCCACCTATTGCCTGCTGCCTGTCATGGGCGACGCCTTCCAGTCGCAGCCCGAGTTCTTCGAGGTGGAGCTCGGCGAGTCGCTCCTCTCGCGCACAGAGACGCTCTCCTCGTTTCGCGAGCTCGGCCCTCCGGATCTCGTCCACGTCATCAAGTCCACCGGCTCCAGCGCACGCTCGCGCGACATTGGCTCCTACCACTACGTCTCGGGCGTCGATGCTTCCTCCTCCGCCGCGCTCGCCGCCTACATCAACAGCCTCACCTACGAGCTCGACCAGAATCCTGGCTTCTTCTCCAGCAAGGCCGCCTACAAGCTCAAGAGCGGCGCCTACTGCTGCTTCAACGCCTTCTCCCGCGTCGATGTGCGCGTAGAGGTGCGCATCCCAGGCAGCGTCGATGCCTACGTCGTCGACCTCCGCGGAGAGCGCCACGAGACCACCCCCGAGATCTGGCAAGAGGTCTACCTCTCCGCCCTCCTCCGCGCCATCCTCTACGCCGACGACGCCAACTACCGCCTCGCAGGATACCGCAAGCTCGATCCCATCTCCAGCCCCGACGCAGAACATCGCTTCCTCCAGGCCGCAGAAAACCTCTTCTTCAAAGGCTGGCAGCTCGGCTCCGACCCCGAGATCCAGGTCGCCACCGTCGTCTCCAACCACCTCACCGCAGGCATCCTCAAGTACTTTGGCGAGGCCTCGCGCTACGAGCAGGCCGTCAACCTCTTTGAAAAGCTGTGGGCGCGCGAACCCGAAGTCGCCGCACTCGTCGCACAATCCTACATCGGCATGAACGAAGAGATCAAGGCGGTCCAGGTGATGCACAGCGCCATCAAGGAGACGCCCCAGTCCTACGCGCTCCTCCACGCCCAGGTCGACTTCCTGCGCGCCAAGGGCAAGTTCGAATGGGCCGCCAAGGTGGCCAAGCAGGCGGTCAACTGCGCACCTTCCGAATTCGTCACGTGGGCCAAGTTGACCGAATGCTACATCGACCTCGAGCAGTGGGAATCGGCGCTCTACACGCTCAACTCGTGCCCCATGTTCACCTACAACGAGCGCGACCTCCACCGCATGCCTACACCCGCACGCAGCCATCTGCCCGTCAAGAGCTTCATCACCGAGAGCGGCCTGGTGGACGAGGAGAGCGCGCGCGACAACGAGGCCGACGTCGCGCTGCTCAGGCTACCGGCACCCGCGCTACGCGGCACGTTTGCCAAGGCGTATGCGCTGCTCGGCCGCCTCGTGAGTGCGATCGGCTGGGACGAACTGCTGCGTTTCCGCTCCAACGTCTTTGTCATGGAGGAAGAGTACCGCGCGCAAAAGGCGGCGGCAGGTACGCAGCCCGAGGATTCGGCCCAGGACGACGCCTCGGTGCGCGGCGTCGCACCCACCGACTCGCCTGCACTCGCCTCGTCCACACCGCCGCAGCCTGCAGCTGCTGCAGCTTCGGCATCCGAAGCCGACAACGCGGATGCGGACGCACAGGAATCGCGCGAGGCGAGCGAGGACGAGATGGACAGCACCGAGCTGGCACCGGCGGCCAAGTCGCAGCTCGGCGTCAACGCGGGCGCGAACGCGTCGTCGCAGTCCATCCCCACCATCAAGATCTCCACCGAGTCGGACCACGAGCGCGAGCAAAAGGAGCTCGAGGACTACATGAAGACCATGAACCTGTCCGGAAGCGATGCGCCTAACGAGGGTGATGCGACGAGTGCGTCGGTGCAGGTGGAGCCGCCTCCGCTCGAGAAGCCGGCACAGGCGTCGGCGGGGCACGATCGAAGCGAGTCGTCGGCGACGGCGGTGCCAGGCGACATTTCGGGCGCGTCGAGTGCGGGCCATGCCAATGGCGGCCGACGGATCCCTATCGTCAATGGCGAGCACGATGCGTCGATCGCGATGGCCGAGGCGCGGCAGAAGGAGAAGAACTCGGGCTTCTCGTTCCGCGACAAGCGGCTGTGCGAGCGGTGGCTCGACAACCTGTTTATGGTGCTGTACGAAGATCTGCGCGTCTACACGATCTGGCGCGCCGAGATCGCACACTTCCGCACGCAGAACCTGGCGTACCGCAAGACGGGCACCGAGTGGGAGATCCTGGGCGAGCTGGCGCTGCGGCTGCTGCATGCCGACGAGGCGCGCGAGGCGTTCCAGCGTTGCGTCGACGTCAAGTTCTCGGCCAAGGCGTATCTGCGTCTGCTCGAGATGTACACCGAGTCGCGCGACGTGCAGCGCAGTCTGTGGACCGCCATCCGCTTGACGGCGTATCACCACCGGTGGTACATGGAGGGCAGCTTCCCTGGCGCGGTGGCCACGTCGCTCTTCAAGTTGATCCGCACCGAGGGTCTAGCCAAGGTGTCGTACACGCTCGTGTCGATGAGTCCACCGCAGCCGATCCTCAAGCTGATGCAGAACTACTTTGCGTATGCCACGGCGTTCAAGGTGCCCGGGTACGACTTTTGAGCCACAGCCGCAATGCCAAAAATGCAGTCTTGATACAGCAGCATCAGTAGTGTCGTGCGAGTTGGCGAGCGTCATCCAGGGTCCACGGAAGACGCGGTTTTGAGTGCGGTCGGAGAGTTTCGCTTGTTGCTCACCGCCGACAAAAGAAAAAGAGAGAAAAACACGCCGAGGAGCGCCAAGAAAAGCGAGGCTTGACGAGGTCATGCCAGGGCTTGGCATCAACTCGCCGAGCTGCATGCCGATCGCCCCTGGTGCTGTCTGGGCGGTTTCGGGATGCAGGTGGTGGTGTCGGAAGTACGACGACGTTGCATTGCTTCGCCTGCACCAAATCGGCTTCAGCCAAACAAGCTTCAGGGGTCCGGTTCGGGGTTAGAGCAAGCTTCTTGTGCACCGCCCGCGTTGTGCGCATGCTTTGAGCATATATCGCCCTGCGCTCGCCGCAAACCTTACTTCTCGCATCCACCATCTCTCCCCCTCTCTCTCACTTTGTCACATTCGGATCCCTGTCCTTGCCTTGGGACGCTCGAGGAGTCATGAAGGCGGTCTTGTTACTCACGCTCGCTGCAGCGTGTGCCGCCGCACCATCCGCTGTCGACTACTCGCTCTTCCGGCGCAGCGTCACCACGGACGCCTCTACGCTCTCGGGTGCCACATTCGACTATGTCATTGTCGGCGGTGGTCTTGCCGGTCTCGTCGTGGCAAACCGGCTCTCGGCGAACCCCAACATTACGGTGGCTGTCATCGAGGCGGGCGCATCGGGCTATGCGGACGCGGCCAAGTTCAGCGTGCCCGCCGCCAACCTATACGACTCTTCTGTGGGCACGCAGTACGACTGGCAGTGGCAGACTACGCCGCAGTCTGGGCTATCGGGTCGATCGGCACCGTGGCCTCGCGGTAAAGTGCTCGGTGGCAGCAGTGCGATCAATGGGCTGTACTACGTGCGTCCGTCGGACACGGAGCAGGATGCATGGTCCAATCTCATCGGCGACGACGCTTGGAACTGGGACGCAATGTTTGCCGCCATGAAGAAGAGCGAATCCTTCACCGCGCCCAATGCGGCCACGACGCGCACCGTCAATGTGGGCTATAATGCTGCCAGTCACGGCACCGACGGCCCGCTGCACGTGTCGTACCCGCTCCAGACGTATGCTCAGGTGGGCGCGTTTATCGAGTCGGCCACCAATGTGGGCATTGCGGCGTCGCAGGATCCCAATGCCGGCAACAACGCTGGCGTCTTCCTCGCCACCTCCAATATCAATCCGGCCAATGCGACGCGCAGCTTCTCGCGCACCGCGTATCTGGACCCTGTCGTGGAGCGGCCCAATCTGGCGGTGTTGACGGGCCACACGGTGACGCGCGTTGTATTCAACTCGACGCAGGGCGAGGCGGTTGCGTCGGGCGTTGAGTTTGCTGCGTCGCGCGGCTCGGCCGTATCAACCGTCAACGCGCGCAAGGAGGTGGTGTTGTGCGGCGGCGCCGTCAACGATCCGCAGATCCTGCAGCTCAGCGGTATTGGTGATGCTGCGCTCCTCTCGCGCGTTGGCATCGACCAAGTCGTCGACCTTCCCGGCGTCGGCTACCACCTTCAAGACCACCTGTCCACGGGTGTAGTCTTCAGTCCTTCCGCCGGTGCTACGATGCCGCCGACGCGCATCACGGGCGATGCGGCTACGGATTCGTACGTCAACAGTGCCATCGCCTACGTCGGCGGCTCGACGTTGTTTGGCGACGCTGAATGGAGCGCGTTAATTTCGCAGATGCGTTCGGATCGTGCCGCGAGTGTTGCAGCGTACGATGCACCTGCCTCTGTCAAGGCCGGGTACAATGCAACCTACACTACGCAGGTGGATACCTTCTTCCCTTCGTCGATTGGGCCTATTGAGCTCTTGTTCGCTCTCAGCTTTGGTGGCGTGCAGGTGCAGGCTGCATTGCAGCATCCTCTTTCGCGCGGCAGCATCACCGTCACCTCCACCGACGCATTCACACCACCCCGCATCGATCCTGGCTACCTCACTCACGGTGTTGACATGACCATCCTGCGACAGGGTTTTAAACTCGCACGTCGCGTCGGCTCTGCTTCGCCACTCTCCAACTACACCTCGAGCGAGACGGCGCCTGGATCTGGAGTGCAGACCGACGCCCAATGGGATGAATGGATCCGTGGCGCCGTGGGCACCGAGTACCATCCGAGCAGCACATGCTCCATGCTGCCGCGGGAACTCGGCGGTGTCGTCGACTCGAAACTCAAGGTATACGGCACCACCAACGTCAGGGTCATCGACGCTGCCGTGCCGCCCATTAGCTTCTCGGCCCACCTGATGAGCGTCACCTACGGCCTCGCCGAGATCGGCGCAGACATGGTGCTGCAGGACTACACCGCGGGCATGAAGAGCCAGACGAGCGCTGCTACGACCGGTGGCGCTTCGAGCGGGACCTCGCGCGGAAACGCGGGTTCAAGTGGTTCATCTGGCTCGGGTGGCTCAACTGGCTCGAGTGGTTCACGTGGTTCCAGCGGTTCGACGAGTGCAGCTGGACATGTGACGCTCACACGCATCGCACATGTCGCCGCCGCCCTCGCCGCCATTCTTGCCCTCACAACCCTGTAGCACTCCATCCCAACCCTTCACTAAAACCCTCTCTTAGCATGGACTCTTTTTCGCACTGGACACTTTTATCCGAGCAATTCCACCCACCGCTCCATCTCAAACCTCTTCCACCGTCGTGTTCGTCCGAGTCGGAGCTGATTCCGCATTGCGCCTGTTTGACGTGTGTTGAAACGATGCATGCATTGCAAAAACCCCTGTGAAAAGACGCTAGAGCACGGTTTCGTTGCTCTCGTACCTGCGGTAGGTGTACCCCAAGAAGGCGAGATCTTTGGATCCGACGCCAATGTCGGCGCCCTGGGGCGTCTCTGGCACGTCCTGGTAGTCTTCGGTGGGGAAGTAGCTCGTATCGGTGACCGACTTGAGCTGCGGAATGAACGGCGCGTCGATCTGGCGGATGGTGGCCCAGTCGACGCCGGCAAAGAAGGCATGCTGCTTGATCTCGGACGCCGAGTTCCTGCCCAACCTGTTCTCGGGCGCCGTGATGAGCCGACGAATCATATCCTCGGCTTCGGGCGAGAGGTGAATGTCGTCGGGGAACTGGAGCGTTTCTCGCCACGCCAGGATCTTGCGATACGTGTCGTGCGCGTTTTCGGAGCAGAAGGGTGGATAGCCGCACAGACACTCGAACATGATGGCGCCCAGACTCCACCAGTCGCACTCGTTGCCGTAGCCCTGCTGCAGGAAGATCTCGGGCGCAATGTAGTCGGGCGTTCCCACCGTCGAGTACGCGAGTTTGCGTCGGTTCGCTTTCCACGTGGCAATCGTGTCCTTGGAGCTGAGCGTGAGGTTGATCGAGTTGACCGCGACCGAGTTGCGGCCGGTCTGCGCCGGATTCTGACCCGAGCTGCCCTCGAAGAGGCGCTGGTAGTACGCCGAATCGTGCTGCTTGTGGAAGCCCGTGGAGAGGCCAAAGTCCGAGAGCTTGATGTGGCCCTTTGCATCGATGAGGATGTTGTCGGGCTTGATGTCGCGGTGGATGAAGCCGAGCTTGTGGATGCCCTCGAGCGCGAGCACGCACTCGGCCATGTAGAAGCGCGTGACGTCTTCGCTGAAGGTGTCGTACTTGATGAGCATGGTCATGAGGTCGCCGCCGGGAAGGAATTCCATGAGCAGGTAGAGGTAGGCGGTGTCCTGGAACGAGTAGTAGAGCTGGACGACCCAGGGCGAGTTGGACTCGGCGAGCACGTCTCTCTCGGCACGCACGTGCGCGAGCTGGTCCTTTTTGAACATCTCGCTCTTGCGCAGCGTCTTCATGGCGTAGATCTTGCCCGTGTCGGTCTTTTGGACCAGACGCACCTCGCCGAAGGCACCCTTGCCGATGACCTTGACGGTGCGGAAGTCGTCGAGGCCGAGACGCGTCCTGCGCAGACGGAGAAAGTTGGACTCGCGACGGCCGAGCTGGGCGAGCTGGCGCGCCTTGCGCTCGTCGGAGAGGAGCTGTGCATCGGGCGGGTTGGTGAGGCGATCTTCGAGCTCGGCGGCGCGCTTGATGCGCTCGACGGCCTGTTCGACGTACACCTTGTAGAAGTTTTCGAGCTTGAGCTTGGCGCCTGTCGCCGCCTCGATGGTGGACTTTTGCATGCCGTTGGTGGAGCGCTCAAAGTAGACATAGTCTGCGGGCTTTTCGGTGGCGGGGTTGGGCGAGGTGGGAGTGGTTGGCTGTGCGTACTGCTGCTGCTGCTGCTGTTGCTGTTGCTGCTGTGCGTGTTGCTGTTGCTGCTGTTGATAGTACTGCTGTTGCTGCTGTTGCTGTTGCTGTTGTTGGTGGTGCTGCTGCTGCTGAGAGTAGGTCTGCGCCTGACCGTAGGGCTGTGGACTTCGGGGTGCGGCGATGATGGGACGTGCCGAGGGGGAGGGGGAGCGGTTGATGGGAGAACTGCTCTGCGCGCGCGCGTAGCCTGCGTTGGGAGCGTGGAGGTTGTTGTGCTGGGAGGCGGCGATCTGCTGCTGCTGGAGCTGTGCGGCCTGGGACATGGCGGGATGCTGTAGCTGTGAGGGAGGACCTTGCGCCTGTGCGGCGATGGCTGCCTGGTGAATCTGGGCCTGGTATTGAGCTTGTTGTGCGTAGGCTGTTGGGAGCAGCAAGGAACGAGTCAGTAAGTGAGGGACATGGAATTCGAGATGAAGGGAGGAAGGAATGGAACGCACCTTGGCTCTGGGCAAAGCCGCCTTGACCTGCAGCGCTGAAACCGTATGCTACGGGGCCCTGATTGTTTGCGAGGTTCATATTGTATCCCATGGGGGCGGCGTACTGTGCACCGTAGGCCATCTGATTTGTGGGCTGCTGGACGTGTGGGAGGGAGCGTGCTTGCGGTAGGGGCGAGTTGCCCGAGTGGGGCTGTGCGCCATTGCGATATGCCATCGCGGGAGAGCGGGCGAGTGGGTTTGCTGAGGAGGGAGGGAGGGAAAGGCCGAGAGATGAAGGCGGTGGGTGGAAGACAAGTCGGCGCTGCGCTCTCCCTTCGGTCGGTCGCTTTCTCGCTTTCTCGCTTTCTCGCGCACTTGGGTTGCGTTGCGTTGCGTTGCGTTTCGAAGCGCTGCGCTGTGCTGGCAATTGCTCAGTCTCCGTTGCTCGGCCGCCGCGCCAGCACACCAACGCGTCTCAATTTCCTCGAAAAAGTGCGTCGGCGCTCTCAGACCAACACCAACCAACCCGCCGCCCCATCGCTTCGATCGGCTTGGAAAGCTGGGCCCGATCTCGCCGCCCTCGCCCTCTTCGCTTCTTCGCTATTTGACAGCTGCGCGCGCTCCTCGGCGTGCATTCGTATGGCGGCCAACGGAGCATGGTCTCGCTCATAGCATTGTTCACGCAAGTGTTGTGCGCAGGTCTAGCATCGGCAGGTCGGTGCAGGTACTGTCATTCAGACGATCAAGCAAGCTTGCAAAATGTGCCAAGGGCGACGGCTTTGTGTGTCTCAATGCTTTCAGGAGCTCCATGTCCCCGCCCATCCTACTGTCGCCGCCTCATGTGGGTCTTGCGCATATGAAGTCACACTTCCACGCACACTGTAATCTCGCACAGCTACGACAGAGTAAGTCCGACTACTCGCGGTGGTTCCAACCCACCAACCCAACCTCGCGCGCGAGACGCCAACCCTTGAGAACAAAGGGGCCCTTTTTCGTTCGCTCAATCACCCTCTCCCCAGCTACCACAAAGCTTTGCACACTCGTTCGGCCAGCCTGGATTCGCCCCGAAACTCTGGAAACTCTAGCTTCGATGTCAGCATCGGTCCGTCGCAGTGCCATTGTCGGTGCGTCGCCATGTCGGTCGAGCACGGTGAAATGAACAAAGGGCAGCGTGGATCGAGCTCGCTCTGGCTGCAACGCCTCATGAGAGCCGCTCCCCATTGTTTCATGCACGCGTTGCAGCAGATACATCCCTTTGCCTCGCTTCCCCCTGTCCCTCTCACCCGAATAAAGGCGCGGCTTCATCGCCGTCCTTGCCTTTGCTCCACCATCGCAATGTCTTCGCTTCCGCTGCGCTTCTCGGCGCTCTCGGCCACCTCGAACAAATCATACAACCCGCCCAAACCCACCTTTCACTCGCCACAGCTCAAGGCGTCGCGCCACTCCGCCTCGCCATCCTCATCCAGCATCGCTGCTACCGCGGCGCGTCCTGTTCAAGCTATAGCGGACAGGCCACGCACAGCGCCCAACCATCCCAAACCGTCGGCACTTCGAAACGTCACCGAGTTCGGACAACACGACTTCCACGACACGTTCGAGGACGACACAGAGCAGAGCGAGGCAGCGCCGCACTCGTCATGGCTTGTAATTGAGGAGGAGCCGGCTCCGATTGCTTCACGTCGGCGAAGCAGCACGCTTGCTTCCGGGGTCGAGTACGTGCACACGCCCAATCCGATCAAGAGCCAATTCGACGATTCCGACGACGAGGATCAGCCGCTGGCCACGCGGCTGTCCACCGTGCCGCAGTTCGCACGACTCGCCGCACTCAGTTCCACACGTCTGTTTCGACGTCATGCCCGTGCCTCCTCCTCCACCGACCTGGGCGTGCGCAAGCCCAGCTCGTCTACGGCCGACGCCAGCCCAGCGCCGAGGAAGGCTGTGGTGGGCGATCGACCCAGCGCCACCGAGCTCGAGTCGCACGCCAAACCTGCGATGTCTGCGCTCGAGCGAGAACTCGTTCGAAGCCTCAAAGGCCTAAGCTCTAAGGGCGACAAAAGCAAGAGCCTCCCAAAACCACCCGACCGCAGCAGCCAACGACGATCGAGGGACTCGACCAATACCATCGAGGGTCCGCCGCCGTACTACGTCGAGGAGCCTGTGCTGCGCAAGTCGCGCTCGCTCACCACACTGCGCGTCGAGCCGCGCGCCGTCGAAGGTCTCGAGCGCATCACCGAGGATGTTGTATCTCCTGGTCCGCCATTGGTGGTGACGACCTTGCCGGTGCTTCCGCCGATCGATCGCAGCCGAGCATTTAGCCTTTCCGAGCTCAAGCGCAAGCCGGTTCTGCCGCCGCAGAAGCCGCCTCCCAAGGCGCAGCTGCCACCCACCCCGCGCGACTCGGCAAAGCAGTCGTTTGAATCGGCAAAGTCGTCACTCCACCCCACCTCGCCCATCGACACGGCCCTCACCACCTGGTCCATCCTCGACGCCTATGCCCACTCGCCACTTCCGCTCACGCCCAACGTATGCCACGCGGATGCCAGGGTCCAACTCAACGTGGGCGGGACCAAGTTCACCACGCTAGCCTCCACGCTACGTGGCGCGGAGGGAGACTGTCCAAGGCTGTTGCAGTCGCGATCCATCGTGCAGGCCCAGCCAAAGTCGCTTCGACCATGTGAGTTCGAAGAGCGCAGTGCCGACGAGGCGGGATCGGCGGCGAGTTCGCAGTCCAGCTCGCCGTCGACCTTGGCATGCGATTTGTCGCACACCGACTCGGTCTCTACCCGTCGAACCAGCGGCGGTTCTGAACCGCAACACGAATCGCACCAAGCAAGCCAAGCCCCAGTCACCTCGGTCTTTGTCGATCGAAACGCCGACGTGTACGCCGACATGCTCGACATCCTACGTTCGTCCAAACTTCCCTTCCGCCTGCTTGCAGCCAGCATCGCAGCGCCGTGCGGCGAGCAACACTCCTGTGCGCTCGTCGCCATGCGCCTCAAGTTGCGATGCCGACTCACCGAGCTCGCCCAAGAAGCAGATTGGTTGGGCTACAAATCCGTCGCTCTACTATGCACGCACCAACTCAACCTCCTCTGAAACCCCCTCCTTCATACCAGATTGTAATGTCGCACAAATACAAATTACTTCCCATCCAAAAGTCTCGTGGCGGTGGTGCGGACTTAGTCTTCATCCTCGTCCTGCGTGATGGGTCTTCGAGCTGCCATGGTGCAGCTTTCGTACAGCTCGAGGTTGAGTGCCGCCAGGAAGCACGGTACGGACTGACGGATGCCGTTGGGATCCAACCAGTACTCTCGCAATGCAGGCAGATTCACCATGCCCGGAAACTTGACCGCCTCGCCCATCAACTTCATCCTGCCCACATTGCCGTCCTCGCTCTCGAACACGAGCGACGTAGACGCCGAGGAGCGATTGAACGTTGACGTGAGTTTCACCTTGCCGTTTTCGAGGAATTTGACGCGGTAGCCAAACAGCGACTGGATCGCCTCTCGGAACTCGTTGGCTTTGGCCGAGAAGACCTGCTTGAGTCGAAGCATCGCCTTGTCCTTGGCTGCGATCGACGCTTGCAAGTCCGTCAGATCGTGTCGCAGGTTGTCCACCACCGTCTGCGGCACCAACGCCTGACCCGACGACGACGCAGACGAAGAGGCGAGTTTGGACAATTCTTCCACCCGAGACAGCAGCCCCGCATTCTCGGCGCGCAGAGACTCGAGATTCGCGCGCCGCAGCTCGACATCGTGCGACACCGGATTGCGCGCAAGCACAAGACATCGCTGTCGCTCCTGATCGAACTCGCCGCGTCCAACCCTGCCCCATAGCATCTCGTTTTCCCTCCCCACCTCGCCCACCTCCTTGCCGAGCCGAGCCACCTCGGCCTCCAAACTGCCCACCTTGGCCTCCAACGCCGCCTTTTCGGATTGCAACGTCTCGAGCTGTTGCACCGAGCCGGCATCCGCATTCGTGTCGGTCTTGGCCTCGCGCTGCGCCAGCGCCGTCGACACGGTCTGCAGCTCTTCCGCCACGCGCGCTGCTTCGGCACGCGACTTGTCGAGCTCCGCCTCGAGGAGCGCGATGCGCTGCGTGTGCGCGCCATCGTACGCCGCGCTGTGCGTCTTCTCCTCCTGCTCGTACGACGCCAGCATCGCCTTGAGCCGGCCCACCTCGTCGTGCAATCGCGCCTCGGTCTTGCTCGCGCGCGCCACCGACGCCTGCATCTCGCCCAGCTCGAGCTGCATCTTGCGCTCGCGCGCATCCACGTCCTTGGCCTCGTCCTCGAGCGTCGCATTGCGCGCACGCAGCTTGTCCACCGTCGCCGTCAGCGCACGGCACCGCGCACTCAGCCCCGACACAGTGCCCTGCAGCGTCGACAGGTAGCGCGGCAGCGTCGCCCTATCCACCACCGCCGGTGCTTCGACGGTAGGCAGCGCCGACTCGACGTTCGCCGCCGCCGCAAACGCCGCTTCGACATCAGCGGTGAGTCCGGTACGCAGCAGCTGGTCCCAGCTGCGCTGCTGCTCGCGCAGCTCCGTCGCTGTGGCTTCGGCCGAGGCGAGCTCGTCCCGCAGCGCATCGAGCGTGCGCACGCGCGTCTCGAGCGTCCGCTTCTCCTCCTTGAGCAGCTCCACGTTGCTGGCATGGTGCGACAGACGCGCGTTCTCGGCCGTCAGATGCGCATTCTCCGCCTCGAGCTTGCGCACATGCGACGTCTGCCGCGCCAGCTCGTCGGCGATCTTTTTGCCTTGCTCACCGCCACCCAGACGCGCCTCGTCGCGCTCCTGCCGACGCATGCGCTGCTCGTCCTCGAGCGCATTCTGCAGATCCTCGAGCTCCGCCTTGTTGGCGCCGAGCTCGTCTTCGAGCGTGCGGGCGCGCACCTGCGCCGCCGACGCCTCGCCACGCACGCGCGTTACCTCGGCCTCGAGCTCGGTGAGCTTGGTGCGCAGTTCGGCAAGCTGGGCGGCCGAGCTGGACGCGAGCTCGTCGGCGCGATGCGTGAGTTCCGAGTTGAGCGTGCGCAGCCGCACCACGTCGTCCTCGAGCGACTGTCGCTTAGCGGAGCATTCGGCCTGGTGCGTGCGCGCCGCCTCCTGCTGCTTGTCCCACTCGTCGAGCAGCTCGACGCGCTGCCGGTTGAAGCGGTCGAGCTCCTTGCACTTGGCCTCGTAATCCTGCTCGAGCTTCTTGTACTTGCGTGCCTCGGCGAGAAGCTGCTGGTCGTAGTTGGTTCGCAGCACCGCGATCTCGTACGCGGGCGACTCGGGCCGCGGCGTGGAGGCCGGATGCAGCTCGGCCTGGAGGAGGAGCGGCGAAGTGCCGTCCATGCTGAGCTTGCGCAGATGCGGCCGCTTGATGGCTGCGCTGCTGAACGAGATGCTGTCGTCGCCGAGGCCCGCAGCAGAGACGGTGCGCTTGTGGGCGCCGCCGATGGAGGTGTCGAGCAGCATGGATGCGGATGCGGTGTCGTCGCCGTTGAGCCCGAGCATGTTGGAAGAGGTGTTGGCGTCGAGCGGTCGTGCCGCCAGCGTGCTGATGCGACCGGCGAGGCCTCCGTAGGTGCGCGACGCAGGTGCTGCACTTGCGGGCGCCTGTCGCAGCAGCGACGAGGATGCAGCAGACGCACCGGCAGCGCCCATCGAATTCCTACCTGCTGCGCCGCCAGAGGAACGGTACGCGCCCATGGGCCCGGCAGCCGAGCCAGGACGTGCACCGCCAGCTGCAGATGCAGCATTCGCACCCATACGCGATGATGGTCGGGGAAGGCCAGACTCGGCGCCTGATCCGGCAGCGCCTCCGCCTGGACGTGGGATACCCGAACGCATGGGGATGCCCGAGCCTGCGGACGAGACTCGACGGCCGTCCATGGTGCGTTGCTGGTGTTGGCGTGCAAAAAGTCGAGTGGCTGCTACAGTTGTGCAAAGCGAGAAAGCACTCGCGGTCTACAGCGCGGCGGGACCGGTGGTGGTAGCTGCTGTTGCTGTGGCGCGGAAGTCGGCGTCCTGGTTGTTGTCGTTGTTGTTGTTGTTGTTGTTGTCGGCTGAGTGAGTGGGTTGATGATGGTGGTGGGGCTGATGGTGCGAGCTGGATGCGCGTGTTGTTCTGAGCCCGAAAGCCGTTGTTCTGCAGCTCCGCCCGAGAAATGCGTGTTTTGGGCGGGCGCTCGGTCTCTACGCGTAGATTCGATCGGGGCGATATCGGCATCCGGTGTGCACGTCCCGATCGGAAAGGGTCTCGAAATTTCGGGCCATTCGACTCAGCCAAATCCGTCGCCGCCATCCACCGCCGTCACTCAGCCACCTCCCACCATCATCACTTCGATCTCCACCCGCGTCCTCGTCCTCGTCCCTTTCCACGATGGCGCTCCTCGGGGCGCCATCACTGCGCGCTGGGCCGCTCGCATCCATCCGCTCTTTGGCATCTTTGCTTGGCTCTAGCGCCCCTGCCGTCGCCGCCGCCGCCCCGGCTCGTGCATGCATCAGCAGATCCGAGCGTTCGCTCGCATCCATGGCTGCCTCGCCGCCCGCCAGCAAGAATCAAGAGACACTCGGCTACATCAAGGCGTACGACCAGCTCGCCAAGCCCAGCAGACCCACGCAGTACAAGGACGTGTTGCTGAACGGCCTCCCGCCCACCGCCACCCCCCTCGACATCCGCTCGCTCGTCTACGACAAGACGCGGAACGACATCGGCCGCATCGAGTTCCTCTACACCAGATCCATGCGTCCGTCCGGCAGAGCCCTCGTCTCTTTCTCCAGCCCCACCCACGCACGTCGCTTCGAGGATCTTGTCAGCGGACGCATCCTGGGCGGTCGCCAGATCCACGCCCGCCTCCAGTCCGCAGAGCGTCGCGACCAGTTCCTCCAGCTCCAATACGCCTCCTGGCCCTGGCACTACCAGCTCCCGCTCGACCTCATTGAGTACGAAAGGGGCACGCTCGTCCTCCTCCGCAACATCCCCCAGGACACCTTCGAAGCGCGCCTCGAGGAACGCCTCGCCAACCACTACGACCTCCGCCCGCAGGACCGATGGCGTGGCAAGCGCACCGCTTACCCCGGCTACTTCAAGGACAAGAAGGGATACGGAGGCTCGCACGACGTCGTCCTCGGAGGCGTGCTCAAGTTGCCAAAGGCGCATCCCGACGCAACCACCTCCTCCTTCATCGTCCGCTGCCAGACCGCCTCCGAGGCGAACCGCCTCATGCGCAGATGGCACAACACCTACTTTGCGCCAGCTACCTTCGACATCCAGGACACCGCAGGACGATACCGTGTCGCCGCCTCCATCCTCTACTGAGCCGGCGACACTCCCCCAAAATTGCTCTTCCTTTCAAGGTGAGTCGCTCTCGATCGCCATCACACTCAGCACAGCCGTTTCCGCATCCATTTGCTCCACGTCGACGAAGCTCCTCCGCAGACGCCTCCAGGCTTCTACCCGCCACGTCCGTGATGACGAAAAACTCACGCACCACACAGAGTTGCCTAGCACGCTGCTTCCGCAGCCTCGCCTCCTCGTCCGGTGCATCGTGTCGAACCGATGGGCCGTGACAGGAGCGTCTGCATGCGCGGGCAATGATGCGGATCACGTACGCACCACTCTGTCCCTCGGCACACACCGTCCAGCTTTGTACGGCCACAATCATCTCCGGGAGAGCAGCAGCAGCAGCAGCAGTCAGAGTCGCGTCATCCAGCCCTGCCAAGCCGCTCTACATCCAGAGCGGAAGCACGGGAGACAGCCACCCACAACGAGGCGAGATCCCGTCGTCGGTCGGCCAGCATCGCCTTTCGGCAGCACCGACCGGGGACGTGGACCGCGAACCAGTGAGACGGGGCACATGCGAGCTTGCTCTTCCACGGAAAAGCGGGCTCGCGTGTGCTGCGGGGCTGGCCTGCGATCCGGATCTCCTACGTCGAGATCCAGGGGAAGGGCTGGCCGCTCGCCGAGTCAGAGCCGTGTGCGCGTTCGGTACCAAATCGCCTTTCCGTGTTTTGAAGCTTTGATTCAGCTCCGGTTGCCTAGTTCGCCCTTGAAAAGGTGGTGGAAGGCGCCGGGTGGATTGATGGTGATGAAACGATCGGAAAGTCTCTTTTTGTGCTGAACAACCACGACCGACTCCGATATCCTTGACGGCTCTTTTTTCCAACTGAACGAACGAACGACACTAGGTGACGTGTGGTGACGGATGTATGACGACATGGAGAGATGACGATGGATTGAACGACCTACGGAACGAGCGACGCGTCCTTATGACTTGTCGGGCGCGTGTCGCTGCGGCGGACTGTTCTGGTTCGGACCCTACCGCCCAATGCAAGGTCGCTTGGAGAGCCTAGGGTCCGCTGGCAGTCGGCACCGCGCCTCGACCGGCTGTTCGACAACCCCGACTGGTGTGCACTCACCTTTGTGCGAGCAATTGCGCCTTTCGACCTGAAGACCTACCGTACAGCACACGACTGCGAGATCTGCCGCGCTTGCCTTGAGCGCTCTCGTGAAGAATTCGCCCGCGCCACTCTCTGCTCGCGTTTCCAGCTAGCGCTCTGCAGCGACAATGGAATGCACGACTGCCAAGCCGCCTCGTGCTCGGCTTGAAAGCCTGCACGGGCCGTCTTGGCGATTGTGGCGTCGCCGTGATGCCCACAAGCGGCCAACTTGCGTGTTTCTGCACCGGTACGCGCCTTCTTTGGACCACCCCAAGCCTCCGAGACGATGCTACGGATCATCATCGCTTGAACCGACTCGACTTTTGCGACTTGGAACCACCATGAACGACTGCGACGACAAGCTCTGTCCTTTTTGAAGAACCTTGACATTTGATTGCTCTGGCGATCCACGTTGGGGCGGCGTCCGAAGCTCGTGCGGTTTTGCGCCGCGCGCGGTTTGCCTGGGCGTCGCTAGTGGTGGCTGCCGTCTTATCTCGCCATGGCCGACCGCCTTGGTTCGGGATAAGGGAACGGGCGATTAGCAAGACCTGTTGCTCCCACTTGGTTTCCTTCTTAGCGGGCTCGTTTGACTCTCTGCTACTGGTCCTCTGCTGCTGCTCGCGACGCTCCACTTTATTCTTCGCTTCTACGGCTTCACCCACGCTCCTTCACGGCGTTCTCGCAAGCACTACTCTGGCCAGTATAGGCCGGGGTAGAAAGCACGCTTTCAGTAGACTCGACGTTGCGATCCCCATCCCTGTGCCGGCGGGATAGGGTGGTGCTGGACGTGAACCGCCTCCGCGCATGCTTGCGCTCCTGCCTCGGAACAAGGGCGACACTTTGTTGTCCCCCAACAGGGACCGCTCAGGGAAGTTGCAGCTGCGCGCGGGTAACGTGCGAGGCGGTGCATACGCTTGCAAGGGAACGCGCGCACACACGCGCGGGCCCGCTGCGCACGGCATCTACCGCCGCAAGAACAGAGATCTGAGACGTGGCGACGAGGTTTCGGGCGCGTCGGCTAGCCGAGTCGTGGAGTCGGGCGATGGCGGCGGCTGTGCTCAGTAGCTGATGGCGAGCAAGATGACTCCTCGTTTCTACCAAACGAGCTTTTGGCTGACAGACGGGCTCCTCACCCCTACTTTTTCTCCTTTTGGCAGCAGCTAGTTACGCTGGAAGCTTGGGCTTCGAACCTCCGCATCTGTACTTTTACACAATCACATGGCGCCTCATACACTGCATTGGATCTGTCTCGCTCGGGGTCGGGGGTGTGAAGATGGAAGATGCGATGGCTTTGAATTGTGCGATGTTGGACAAGGGTAAGGGGTGGGTTTTAGATTTGGTCTGGGTTGTCGGTGTAGTTTGCCATTGGATCTTCGCTTATGCCTGTGGCAGAATTCTTGTTGATGCGACGGTAAGCTTCGAGTTGTTCTTCCGAGACCTCGGTATCGTGCTTGGGTTGGGAGTGTTTGGCATTGATTCGTTCTGCATCCTTGAGCCAGTCGGGGAGGGCATCGAACTTCCTGCGTTTTTGGTCTTCGAGTTGGGCCGCAAGTTGCGGATCGTGGCGCGCGCGTTCTTCGAGCATCGCCGCTTGCAGTTTTCGCTCGTCGAGCCGCGACGCCACATCGCCCGTGCCCAGGTCTTTCTTCGAGGTGTAGCCGACGTCCGATGTGCGATCGCGTCGGTTCTTGCGAGATGACCGTCGTCCTTCCGACCGATCCGAATCCGAAGACATGGATTCCGATCGATGTCTTTTTCGCTCCTTCGACACCTTGGTCGATGGTGGAGGCAGGAACGTGGCTTTACTAGCTTCGATACCTGCCTCGCCCGTACAGTAGCTATTATACACTGTCGAATGACAACACTTGTACCCCCACACCGCCGAAGCCATGTCGTACCACGACCCCCACACCGCCGTATGGTTATTCTCCACCACATCCTCGGTATACTTGCTCCTAGCCACGGCCTTTTCCAATCCCTTGACCACCTTGCCTGCCTGGTTGTACTCTACGTAATGCTCCGTCTGCCCCGTCAGGAGCTCCCTCGGCAACGCATCGAAATGCTCCTCGCCGCCATACCGCTCCAAGATGCTCCCCTTGGTTTCGGCACGCAGCTTCTCCTTGCGCTGCTGGAACTCGCGATACTGGCGCTCGTTGGCCGTCGGATTCGCCTGCAGATTCAGATCGTTGCCGCGCGCCTCGGCCTGCCACGAGAACATCTGCAGACTCGCCAGCTGCGACGCCTCGCCGCCCTGCGCACGCGCAAAGTTGTCGCCCGCATACTCGGCATCCTCGGGCCGAATGTTGGGGTTGGGCGCCTCGCGCATCGTGCGCGTCTTGGGATCGTAGTACGCCGAATCCACATCGAGGTTGTACAGATACTTGGCGCGGTCCTCGCGGATGCGCAGGTTGCGGATCGTCATGCGCTTGTCCGTATCCACCTTCTGCCCCACCGCATCCGCCTTGTCGGCGTACTTCTCGTCGTCGCTGTCGTCGCTGTCCGACGAGCTAAAGTCGTCGTCGTCGTCGGTCTTGGTGCGCGACTTCTGCGCGAGCTTCTTGGCGTGCTTGAGGTCGGACGACGTCTGGTTATCGATCTGCTCTTCCTTCAGCCGTCGACGCTCTTCTTCGATCGCCTCAAACTCTTCGATGACCTTCTTGTGCTCTGCTGGGTCGTAGCCGTTCCACCGATCGCGCTTGGCGGCATAGTCGAGCCCTTGCACCTCGTCGAGCACATGGTCAGCAGCGAGCGTCTTGCCGAGCTTCTTGGCACCCTTCTTGCGTGGCCGCTCGAGGCAGTCGCGCGTCTTATGCGACATCGAGCCGCAATTCTCACACGCGCCCTTGCGGAACTTCTTGGCCACGGGTGCGGCGGACGAGGTGGAGCCGCGCTGGTACCAGTCGTTGATGCCCGCCTTGACGGCGTTGGGATCCACGGGCTTCTTCTGGTGCTTGAGCGAGCGCGATCCGGTGTCCATGTACCAGGGTGCCTGCGCCATGTAGGCCGGCACATGCGGGTTGATAATGTTGCCATCCTCGTCGAGCTCGGCGGGTGCTCTGCCGGCCTTGCGGTCCTCTTCCAGGTCCTTTTGGCGACGAAACTCGGCGCGCGAGAGCTTGCCCGGCGCCGCAGCGGGTGGAGCACCACCAGGCGCGGTGGACGAAGATGCCGACGCCGACATGGGGTGGGATGTGCAGAGTGACGCTCCAGCAAGCAGGGATGGCAGATGGTGGAGGAGAGAGGCAAAGCCAAGTTGCTGAGTCGGCTCCACCTTGGCATTCGCAGTGATGCAGGGTCAATCCGCCAAAACTACTGCGAATCTCCACTCAGCCGCCCGCTTCACAACTAGGCTTAACACGAGCAACCAGAAAAATTCTCTTTTCAAATCGAGATCGAATCGCGTTGCTCAACTGCTTCTGCCGAATCGGCAGATGACGAACCTCCACGCCGGCGCGCAGTTTTGGGAGCAGCGAGGTCTGGTTGGTGCTGGTATTGCCGTCCGTCCGTCCGTCCGTCCGTCCTTCCTTCCCACTCTTCTCAACTCCTCGACCAAGCAGCGTGCGCACATCCCTTCTTCGACCGCCATCTCACAACGTTTGGCGCACACTTGCCGACCTCAAGCTGCTGAACCGACCGTACGACATCAGCGAGCAAACGGACCGAATGGATTGCGCGTAAACACTCATCGAACACGCCAGCACAATGGCGCCGCATGGTGACCAGCAACCGTCCTCGTCGTCGTCCGCGTCGTCGACGATGGGCGGAATTCGCATCGCGGGAACCGCAAATCGCGCCCAGGCAGCGTCCAATCCCAATCCTGCACCCGCCACGCAGCCTGGACCGCCCAAATCTCCCGTGAGCATCGACCGCGCCAGGCATCCGCCATCGAGCTTGCCTGCCAAGCCGCCGTCTAACGGGAACAATCGCATGGATCATCAGCAAGCTAGCACAGCTGCTCGTCCATCAGCCTCCTCGCTGGATGACGACGACGAAGAAGGCGCCATCGCAGACCCCGCCGATACGCGCCCGCACCAGCCCCATAGCCGTCCGGATCGACCAGCCTCGCCATCGTCGTGGCGTCCACCACCTCCGAGAACTCCGCCGCACCCTGCATCAGCCAACCAGAAAAGCACTCAGCGTTCCAACGATGCCGATCGAGGCGCCGGTCCGGCGCGGTTGCCTCATCGCCCATACCAGCCGCGCTCTCCGTCGCCGACCCGTGCATCATCTCGCCCGGCCGAGATCTCCAACAATGCTTCATCCTCAACGAGGTATGCTCCCAGAAGCCCGTCGCCGCGCGGCTGGGACGCCGTCTCCCGCCCAAACAACGAGCTCCCAGACATGCGCAATCAGCGCCAGCCCAGCGACAACCACTCCTTCCGCGAAGGGGACCGCGGTCAGACGAGGCATTCCGATTCGATGCGACCCTGGGGCAACGAGCGCCGACCCGAGAGGCAGTGGGGTGCGGCTCCACGCGGACCGAGGCAGAACGACCGCGACTATGATGCACGACGGCCCGACGCAGACTTCGGCAGAGACGAGCGCAGGAACTTGGACATGGACCGCAACCGCGATCACGACCGTGGCTACAGCCGCCCTTGGGGTCAAGGTGGCGACTACAACAGGCGCCACGATGACGCACGCCCCAGGAACGGTAGGGATAGAGAGCTCTCTCCTCCTGCGCGTGCGAAGCAGCCGTACCGAGGATGGTCGCCCACGCCGCCGCACACCAAGATCGAAAGCCAGCCTCTCGATGCGCCGGCGCGCGAAAACGGACAGCGCCAAGCAGACGCCTTCGCCAACCGTCCGCCCTCGAGGATGGGCCGAGACAAGCCGCCTCCATCCTTCTCGCGCCCGGACAGCGCCTCAACCCAGCCACTCGAAGACGAGCGCCCGCCCAAGCGTCCAGCCTCGCCCGTACATCGCTCGCCGCCAGCTGGCCTGCTCAAGCGCAAGCCCAACTTCAATGCAGTCGTGCCGCCCACCATGGTCTCACCGCCAGGCAACAATTCGTCCGCTCCGGACTCGGGTAGCAGCACCAACGTTGCTCCGGGTGCGCCTATCCATCCCAAGGTCAACACGCTCGAGTCACCCGTCATGCCGTCCGCGGCCGCATCCCGGCTGGGCTCCGACTCCCTCGCCAACAGCCGCCCAGGCTCGACACTCCCCACGGTCCTAGGCGGAGGTGCCGGCGTCGCGCCCACATCATCGTCTGCTGCTGCTGCAGCTGCACCGAGCGATGCCAACTTTATCACGATCGTCGATGCGCTCGACGATACCGACTGTGCGTCGGTGCGGCTGTCGAGTCTGCCGCGCAAGTTGCCGGACGTGCCCATGTCCGGCCGCGAGCGGCGCAAGGCGCGTCCGCCACCCGTGCCGCTCAACCAGTGCAAGTTCGTCGGATGCTCGTCGCTCGACGACTACGAGATCTCGATCAAGCTCGGGCAGGGCACGTTCGGCGAGGTGCTCAAGGGCCGCCAGATCCGCACGGGCGTGCAGGTCGCGCTGAAAAAGGTCACCATCCACGACGCCAAGGACGGCCTGCCCATCACGGCGCTGCGTGAGATCAAGCTGCTCAAGAAGCTCAACCACCCGAGCATCGTTCCCGTCATCGACATGGCGTACCGCCCCTCGGGCGAGCGCGGCAAGCTCGGCGACGTATACATGGTCGAGCCGTACATGGACCACGATCTGAACGGCATGCTTGAAAACCCGAGCATTCGGCTCGAGGTGTGCCAGATCAAGCTGTACATGAAGCAGCTGCTCGAAGGCACGCTGTACCTGCACAAAAACCGCATCCTGCATCGCGACATGAAGGCGGCCAACCTGCTCATCAACAACAGCGGCCAGCTCCAGATTGCCGACTTTGGCCTCGCCAGGCCGTACCGCGATCCGGGCCAGTCGTGGACGGGCAAGGGCTGGACAGGCGGCACGCACCGCTACACCAACATGGTCGTCACGCGCTGGTATCGTCCGCCGGAGCTGCTCGCGGGCGAGAAGAAGTACGGCCCGCCCATCGACATGTGGGGCATCGGCTGCATCCTCGCCGAGATGATCATGGGCAAGCCGCTCTTCAAGGGCACCTCGGAGATCAACCAGCTCGAGCTCATCGCCAAGCTGTGCGGCTCGCCGGACGAGACGAGCTTCCCCGGCTGGAAGTCGCTTCCCGGTGTCAAGGATGCCGATCCGACAGGCAGGCCCGATCCGCATCCCGAGGTTCCTGGTCAGCACGACTTTGGCTCGTACCCGAGAAGGGTCAAGGAGCAGTTCCGGGGCATGTACGATGCGGGACCCGGAAGCGCGGATCTGATCGATAAGCTGCTCGTGCTCGATCCGACCAAGCGGTTGACGGCGCAGCAGGCGCTCGCGCACGAGTGGTTCTGGACCAGACCGTTCCCCGCCGACCCGACGAGCCTGCCCAAGTACGAGCACAGCAAGGAGATCGACCGCGCGCGCAGGGAGTGGAAGCCTGCACCCGCACCAGCTCCGGCGCCGGCACCTGGAGCGGCCCAGGCATCCATGGCGTCTGGCGGTATGGTGCCGAACGTGCAGCGCGCGCCGCACATGCCGCCGGCCATGCAGCAGCCAGCGAGACCGTATGGACGTGGTCCCTATCCACCGGTCAACGGCGCGGCGCCACCGAATGCGTGGGATGCACCTGCACCGAGCGCCTACGCCCACCAACGCCCCATGGCTGCACAGGGCAGCTTCCAGCCCCGCCCACCACCGGCACGACATCCATATCCCGATCCTCACACGCGCTACCCGCATCCGGGCCAGCAACGCCCTGCTCAGCCTCACCACATCGCACCTCCTCTGCGCGGAGCGAATCTACCGGCTCGGCCGAACATGCCGCCTCGCGGACCGTCGAATCCGTACTCGTAGGCACATTATCTTTCGCACACACATTGGCCCGAAAACGGCAGCTATTGCAAATTTAATGATAGGCGGGACGACCGAAGGTGTGCGAGTCGAACGAGGTGGTCATTTCCACCTCGTCGTTGGAGCCGAGCGACCATTGGCGTTTGTATCGCACCGAGGTGGGTGCCGGCGGGCGGTGGTGGGATGTGGGTGTCGGGGGTGAGGCGATGATGGTGGGAACACGCGAGCGGATAATTGGATCCAGTGTTTGGGTCGAGTGGGTGCTGGTGACGGAGGCGAGGGTGTCGTAGCTACGGTGTTGGAAGGCGGGTTGGGATTCGAGCTGCACGTCGTAGGCAGGTGGAGCTGGTTGGCAGTAGAAGCCTTGGATGGGCAGCGAGCGGGACGAGATGAGCGCGTTGAGCACCAGATCTCGTCTCGCCGGCATGGTGGTGTGCGACGAAACGGACGTCGTTTCGTGGCGGTCCTCGTCTCGCCATGCGAATCTTCCTACGGATTCGAGAGCTGCATCTTGGCTGTTGCGTGGCATTCGCTCTGGGGATGGTTCGGGACTGGCACGAGCGAGTCGGCATAGACGCATGACGATACGCACGCACAGACTGTCGGTCTCGATCTCGCGCGCGCTTGCGCTCGGCGTCTCGTCCGTCTTGGCCCTGCGGTCGAAGTGTCCCTGCAGGATGCTGGCGAGCTTCATCTGCGAGGCGGGGCACAGCACAAACGGCGCAAACAGGTTGATCCAATTCATCGTCTTGAGCACCGTGAACCAGCACGCGCCAAACATGTCCACGTGCGCCGCCTCGATGCTCGCCCTGCCGGCGTCGTGCGGATACTTGGCATACACCATGCACAATCGCATCTACCCCAGCACCACCACAATGTCAGCAAGAATTATCCTCTCAAAAAAGCTCGGGTGGGGCGACTTACTGAGGAGGCGCCGAATTCGAGGCAGAGGAGCGCTACGATGACGTGGTCGACGAGGCAGCTGAAGAGAAACTGACACAGCGCGAGGTATCCTTCGTCGCTGGCGAGGCCGTCTTGAACGCAATCCTCCGACCGCGCCGGTGGCGCAGCTTGTCCCTGTGTCGACTTTTCAAGGGGCATCGAGCCGGATTCTCCGATGCTGCTGATCGAATTGCGCGGCGGACGCTGTGCATCGCCCATGCTGTACGACATCGAGTCCGACGAGCATCTTGACTTGGCCTGCGGCGTCGGCGGCAGCGGTGTATTGGGTTCGGGTTTGCGCTGTGGCGGCGTTTGTTTGCCGCGCTTGAGCTGGCTTAAGCTTCCTGGCTGAGCGAGGAGCTTGGAAATGACCATCGCCTCGGCGTCGTCCTTGTGTGCACTGATCCTTGCTGTGCGCATGCTGCGTACACGCGTGTTGCGCACATGCACCAGATCCTTTGCGATCTTTCTTGCGAGCATGGCGAGGATGACGAGGTAGCTGACTGCGAGCAGTACGCCGCCCGCTGCGATGATGGCGTTGATGCACAGCAGCCACATCCTCCTTCTTTCCGCCTCGGCATGCGCTCTTGCCACCATCACCAGCGTCTCCACATCCACCTTGGCTGCTGCATCGAACCATCCCGGTCCCTTCCATCCGCGCAGCGCGGACGAGACGCACAGATGATCGAAGACCGCCTTGCGCAGTGCATCGATGTGGATCGAACTGTGGCAGCTGCCCAGGAAGAGTGCGAGTTCCGTCACAAAGATGCTGGCGTAGATGCCTACTACACAGCCGTTCCACACCGCAGGGGGAATGTTGGGTGCCAGCACCGCCACGTACCCGAGCGTGGCAAAGTAGCCCGTGGAAAAGATGAAGGCGATCATAAACGTATGCATCACCTCGGGCGTGACTACTGGTGCGGGTTGAGCAGGATTGCGCGATGCATACGATACGACGGTCTTGATGAAGAGCGACACGACGTAGCTTCCCGTGAACATGAGGTGGCAATTCACGCACGAGGCGGTGATGAATCTTCCTACGCGCGATTCTTCGCCATCGCCTCGTTGGAAGCAGCGACGCAGACGGTCGAGTGTCGACGTCGCGGGTGTTGTGTGGATGCGAGCCGTGTAGGTGCGTTTTTCGAGCCTGAGGAACCAGAGCGACGGACGTCGGCGTCCGTAGAACAGCAACATCGCCATCACGACACCCGTGCTGCTGACGAGGTTGAGACAGCTCGTCGTCCACGTCACAGCCCAGTAGCTGTGTGGATAGATGCGCAGTGCCAACGCATCGAGCACTTGCATCGCCTCGCCCGCCGTAGCATTGCGTGCCAGGCCCATAGTATGATGCGCCATCCTGAAGTCGCGATGGTCATGCGATGCGCCTTCGCACTACGACTCCGCGCGTTATATGTATTCATCCTTCCAAGAGTTTCATGAACGCCAGCCTCTCAACACGCATCTTTTGCCTGCTGCACTGGCGGAGGATGAGCGATCTCTAGCCGAATCGCGACGGCGGTCTGAGCGTACAACGTTGTCCCCCTTTGTTCGAGCATTCGAGGCCGCGGCACACATGCATCCGCAGGCCCGAGCTCCAACCAACCCTATACGTCGCTTATCTACGGCGTTGTCCGATTCGTTCTTAGCGCGGCCCCTGCGCTCAAGGTTGCGGCATTTTCAGACGACGACGACCTTGGGCCCAAAGTCATTGCTCGATCCACTCCCGTCGGGGCGGAAAGCTGAGCCGAGACGGCTTGAGCGTTCGGCCTGTTCGGGATGAAGACTGCGATCGAGCCGCTTGGTGCATGCGGGTCGCGCAGGAAAGCCTTCATCTCAACAATGCGCGGTCCAAGCGGTCGTATCCACGCTAGCGCACTCGAAAGTATCCGATGCGGTCCGCGTTCATCATGACCCCCGACCAATGCACACACCAATGCACACCGCACAGACAGGCACAAGAAGCTTCGAATCTTTCAACACTGCTTCGACGTTCTAGACATTCACGCGCTGCATTCTTCAATGCGCACTGTGTCAAGTTCGCTTCCAAGTCTAGCAACGAGGTGCGAGCGCTGCAGCCACGCCTGTTGACCGACGGAATGGGGGGGGGGGGGGTTACTTGAGCAGCTGCTGAAGCTTTCCGCTCTTCTGGGCGTCGAGCAGATCGCTGCAGCCACCGAGGTGCTTTTGGTTGATAAAGATGTTGGGCACCGTGCGCTGGCTTGTCTTTTCCATCAGGTAGGCCTACAAAAACGCACCAACTTTCATCAGCACCATGGTCATTATCATCGAGTTGTCGGTGTCGGATGAACTTACCTGGATATCGCTACCCTCTGAGCCCATCTGGTCGAGTTCGAGCACGCCGACGCTGTTCTGGTCGAGGCCGAGCTTGGCGATGACGCTCTTGGCCTGCGTGCAGTAGGGGCAGTAGCTCTTGGAGAACACCGCTACGAGGTGCTCCGAGATGAGCTTCTCGGCTGCCTGCTTTGCTGCCATCTTGCGCGTGTCGTCGAGTGAGGCCCAGTCGGTTCCTCCGGACAGAATCGAGTGTAGAGCGCCGATCTTGAAAAACCACAAAAACACACCTGCGATCAGATGTGTCGGCAAAGTTGATATAAGATGATGGAAGATGGCAAGGCGGGATTGAGGTGTCAGGTGGAGCGTAAGCTGTTTGCGACCGGCTACTTTTTCGCGCTCGGGCTTAAAGCAAAGCTTAGCTAGACTTGCCCAGCGCGCACATGTGGAGGCTTGCTTGAAAATGCCGCGTTCACAAATGGCGGTGCGTGCGTAGTGACGCAAGAGTGTCACTCGGCCGAAAATCACTCATGTCCCTCAGGCAGATGTCACGAACGAGATACTTTCTTGGTCGCGGCTCATCGCCGAGCATCAACCTTGTCGAAAGACGCAGCTCAGCACCTTTGACACACAGAAGCCGCACAGGCGTCATGTCATCAGACTCCTCGTTTGGTTCCTGGACACGCATTGCTTGCACATTGTCGGCGAATGACTGGCCATCCCAGCAAGGACACCATCTCGAACCAAGTCAAACCACACAAGCTCGTGCAGTAATAGAACGACGTTGTACACAAAGCGGAAAGCGCAGCAGAACGAGAAACAACAAAAGATCGCGAAACCATGTATCGAGAAAGACAGGCGAAAAAGTGCGTGCAGAAGCATTAGAAAGAAGGAAAAAAGGTATAGATGCCCATCACCATCCGGGCTAGAGATCAAGAGACGGTGCAGCCCGAGTTGAACCACCAGCTCTGGCGCAGCTGTTCGATCCAGTGCACCACGAGGCACAGCCGCAACCTTCGGCTTCGGATGGGCAGCAGCTTGGCCTTTTCGTGCTCGTCGATCGGCATCACCAGCGCCATCCAGTAGCCCAGCCGCTCCACCTCGTCCGCGCTCGGCATCGGCCCGTACGTGTGGTTGAGCCGCGAGAGCAGCCACGGCGCCGAGCCGGATCGGAGCGTTTCGATGAACGACGTGCAGATCTCGGTGAGCTCCTCGATCGACGGCTCCGCAGGCACGGGCTTGAACGGCAGCAAGCCATGCTCATCCTCGTTGGCGCCATCTTCTGCCTCGTCGTTGGCTGTTCCCGCATTTCCGTCACCATGGGACGCAGCCGCATCGTCGGTCGGCGCCGACGAGGCAGGTGTGCGATAGATGGCCATGGCATCCGAATCGGCGCGCGCCATATCCGGACGCGCGCCGTCACTCGCAGCGTTGCAGCTATCGATGCTGGCTTGGGTGCGCACGGGAGCGGAGGCCGAAGCAGCCATGGCGGCGGCACGTGGACGCGCACCAGCTTCTTCCGCCTTCTTGCGCTCGAGCTCGCCGCGGCGCCTCAGCACGGCCGCCTCGAGCTCGGCCTCCTCTTCGAGCGAGATGTCGTCCACGCGCTCCACCCGACCGACCGTGTAGCCGTCGAGCGAGCCTTTCTCGAGCAGTCGGAAGCGGTACGAGCCCACGGTCTCGAGCATGCTTCGGCCATCGGCGAGCATCTGTACCGACTTGATCTCGAGCATCGTGCCGTACTCTTCCGTGCCGCCGTTGGTCCTGGATGGCAGCACCATGCCGAAGCGCGGGTTGCCGCTCTCCAGGCAGCGACGCACCATGAGACGGTAGCGCGGCTCAAAGATGTGGAGGATGGTGGGCATGCCTGGGAACGCCAGCGTGCACACAAAGATGGGCGTCGAGAGTCGAGCCTCGCGCTCCTCCTGCTCAATCGCCGACTTGCGCTGTTCGTACAGACGCTTGAAGCCGTAGTGGTGCGGAGCGGTCTCGGGATCGTCGTCGATGATGTAGCCTGGTGCGCGGCGATCAGGATGAGAAGCATCCTTGGTGTCGCCATCTGCATTCATGGCGATCGAGATGCCGGCGTAGGCGGCCTCCTGCGTCGAGTCCGAGTCCATCGCATCCTCGTCTGAGAACGTGGCAGTGTCCGACACAAGAATCTTGAGGAGCGCGGTGTTGGGGCGGTGGTCCTGGAAGAAAGAAAAGTTGGGCATATCGGCACGGCACAGAGGGCATCGGTCGCCGTGGTCCAGACTGCGGGCGAAGCAGGACTTGCAGAACGTGTGTCCGCATGGGGTGGTGAGGGGGTCGTAGAGGAGCAGATAGCACAGCTGGCACTCGAGCACCTCGACGAGTTCGGAATGCAGGGTGGCAACCGTCTGGACGAGCGGTTCTCCGTTGAGGCCGGTCTTGGATGACAGCGCCAGGCTGTGCTTTGCGTCGATGGCGTGCTGATGGTGGCGATGGTCGCGCGCCTCGGCATCCGTATCGCCGTCGGTGGCGATGGTGGCACCGGCATGAGCCTGCGCCGCACGACGTCGTAGGACCGAGTCCACGAGCGGCTCGACGCTGCCGCCACGGTTGAGAGCGTCGCTGACCGTCGAGTCCTCGGTGCTCCATCCAGAGTCGGCGTGGTGAGAAGCAACGTCCTCGACGATGGCCGACTCCCTCTTGGCCGCCTTGTTCTCGACGTGCGAAGCGTGAGCCTTGTGGAAGGAGTTGGCGCTGGACGTGCTGTCGTCACTGCGTCGGCCTCTGCGTCGCTTCAAGTGTGCCTTGCCGCGCTTGCGAGCGGCACGAGCGATCAGAGGTGGTCGAGAGAATGCACCGCCGACGAGGTCGGGCCAGAGTCGATCGTCTTCCTCCTCGGTGTGTTCGTCGTCGGTGGCAGCATGGACAGTCCAGCCGTCGTCGTCCTCGTCGTGGTCGATGCTGCGAACGCCATACGTTGCATCGTACGAAGACTCTGCGTCGGAGTTGTCCGAGTCATCGACCTCGCTGTCCTCTGCGTGGTCCGAGTCCGCCGCGGCCTGCACGCCGCCAACGGTGCCACTTTCGAGTTCGGACTCATTGCCACCAAAGATGCCCATGCCGGCGTAAGAAGGAGCATGTCGATGTGTCCTGCGGCCGCCGGATGTCGAAGGGCCATTGCGGCCGCGTAGAGACGACGGCCCTGCAGCAGCTGACGATCTGGATGCATGTGACCTTCGCCTCTGTGAGACGCGAGCGCGAGCACCAGTGAGGCCCGAGGGATGCAAAGATGGATGCGAGCGTCTCGAGTGCCTGGAGGAGGCGCCACGTGCCGATGCGGTGGAAGCAGAAGGTCTGGCGCGTCTGGGTGGACGCGGCAGGGGCGACGAGGCGTATCGCCTGAGGATGGCGACGGCTTTGCTGAGGGTGACGTCGGTGCGAAGCATGTTGGAGGTGGCGAGCGAAGGGAGAAGGGTGGCTGCCGACTGAGCGTGAGTGCCGTTGGCGTTGATAGCGGGCTCGACGCCTTGAGGCGGCACGGCGAAGAGGTGGGCTCGGGATCGAGTCTGAGGACCGACGACGGTGAGCCTGAGCGGATGGTCGGCCACTCCCATGACGAATCCATCGACGGGCGGAGCGCCGGGACCGACGTCCTCGGGGCCTACTGGCAACCTCTCGGTGTAGGTTGGGATGAGACCGTAGCGAGGCTGGTGGCCGGCCCAGACGCCGATGCCGCGACCGATGGCGGAGCGCGGGCATGCGTGAGCGGGGCAAGGGACGGTCATGGGGCTGAGAGGAAGTCGGGGCGGCAGATGGGTGAGGCAAGGAAGAGGTCGGACGTCGTCTTCTGCAGGGATGGAGGTGGGGAGCACGCGATCCTTGATGCACTGGAGGCAGGAGGAGTGGCCGCAGGGGAGGGTGATGGGATCCTGTACGGGCCTATTGCAGGCGTGGCAGGTAGCGAGGGTGAGGAGGACAGTGGCGAGTTCGCGTGCACGACGACGCTGAGCGGCAGTGGGGAGACGAACGTGTGGTGCTGCAGTGCGGGCTGGGGCCGAGTAGGTGGAGTGTTGGGTGTGCTGTTGTTGCGCGCCCGAAGAAGCGGATGCGGTATTGGAGGTGGACGAGGCATCGTGCGGCTGTTGCGGCAGGGACGCTGTCGATGATGCGGATGCCAAGTCGGAGTGGTGGGTAGCGTGTCGCATGGTCGAGTCTATGGAAGGGGAGTGGCGTTGCGAAGGCGACGAAAGACGAGGCGAGGTGGGTGCGACGGGAGTTGGACTTGTGCAGGCGGGACTGTGATGTCGGCTGCAAGAGGCGGAGGCAGAAGGGGCAGCGTGGTGCATTTGGCCGCCAGGGCTGGTGTTGCCGCTGGCGGCGACGTGGTTGTAGTGGTGCGTTGCTGCGCTCATGCTTGTGTCGCCATGCTCGGAGAAAGGGGAGGCGTAGCCACGATTGATAGGAATGACGACGGTGGAGATGGCGACAGACGCCAAGGAGCCGGGCACTAGCTGAGATGTGGTGGCGTTGGTGGTCGACAGACGTCTCCTATATCAACGAGAGCGAATGATTTCTTTGGAGCACGTTTTGGCTGATGTGTGTGTCGACGATAGTGGTGGTGGTGGTAGCAATAGTAGTGGTAATGTTGATGAAGGTGATGGCTAACAACACTACAAGCCACGAAGCTGATGATGATGTCCGACGACGCAGGGTGCGGTGGTGGAAGAGGTTGCAGATAGTGAGGAAAGTGGATCGTCGAGGCTGACAGCTAAGCAACGCGCGCGTACCAGCCAGCTGAGGGAATGTGGAATTGGCTGTGTTAGGCGAGCAGCACTGAGCAGTGGCAGGCGGACGGAATGTGTGTGAGTGCGTAGGTGTAGAGCGGGTGGAGAGGGAGAGAGGAGGAGGAGGAGGAGGCTCGAGGCTGAGCCAAGAATCTGGCTTGGTTGCGCTAAGCTTAGAGGAGGAGCGGCCTTTTCGCGCTTAGCCAACGGGGCGGGCGGGTGTGATGTGAGCGGTGTATCGGCGTGGGGCGAGTTGGAGAGCGCCGAATGTGCTAAGCGAGAGAGTCGCCAGTGACCGGCGGAGATGGGTGAGCAGTGAGGGTGAGGATGAGGATGAGGATGAGGATTGGAAGTGGTGATGCCGAATAGAGCGTTGCGCGGATGCTCGAGGGTCTCGCCTTTGGTCAGCTTTGGCAGAGAGACAATGCACGGCGGCTGCGGCTGCGGCTGCGTGGTGGTGTGACGCCAGTGCGAACGGCGCCATGCGAACTGGCGCAGCGCGCGCTGCTTAGCATAAGCCAATTCCGGTCCACTGCGCCCGCCCGCTCCAATATTCATTCCCCCTCCGCCCTTTGTCGGTCATTTCTGTTCTCATCCGTCCCCACCTACATGCCACTCATCCGTGCATCTAGATCCCATCCATGATAGATCACATTGCAAGTCCACATGCCGACTCTACCATCACATGCTCAGAGCGAAAGCCGCGAGAAAAAGAGTGATGAAGTGGGCGGCGCCGTGCCGGTGAGTCGACTCTTTTTTCTTTTCTTTTTTCGGGTCGCGGCCGATGCGCAGGTCCAGAGCGGCGGGCATCGAAGCAGCGACGCGCCCGTCCATGCTCGCTGCCACTCCACATCCAAGGCACCTCAGCTGTCTTGTTGGATCCCAAAGCCCCGCCAGCGGCGCGCGCGCACCAATTCCGCTCAGACTTTCCTTAGGTCTCCCTTAGGTCAGGCTGCAGCGCGCGCATGAAGCCACCGCTCGACACCTTCAGCCAGGCCGCGCCGCGCCCATTTTTTTAGACTCGTCTCTCGAATACGGCCCCAACATCAGCTCAGCGTGCATGCATTTGTCCGGCATATCTTACAGGTGAGGTGGATGGGCGTGTGTGTGCCTGAGTCGAAGCTCGACTGGCGACTGGCAAGCCGCGCCTTGCCTGCTGCCTGCGTCCCCCGCATGCTTAGCAAACAAGCCTCGTTGCAGATCCTCTGCCATCCAACTGCATCGGCCTCGCTCTCCCAGCCCACACCCGCATGGCCTGTCGACATGGCATCGTCAGGGTCTGCACACCCTCGTTGCAAGCACCGCGGACCGCAGTCATACTCTTGGTCACACGCTGCACAAGGAATGCAGCCATTCAGGGCCTGGTCTGCTGAGCTCACCGTAACGCCGCGCGCCGAAACACGTCCAAGACACCAGGCATGGAGCCAAGGAGCGAACAGCCACGGTTGGAATGATGGTTCCGTCTCCATTGACACTGTTAGGGCTTTGATTATAACATTTGAGTGCAATTTTTGCGCGGTTTCGGACGTCGGCCAAATCTTCCGACGTGGAGGAGCCAAGGACCCTGAACGAGCCTGCACGGACGATGGCATCTCGGCTTCCTTGCTCTGCGTCGCTCTACACTTTTGGTAGCGTGCGGCGACGATGGGTGCGATGGACGATGTGGCCGACCGCTTCGAGGCAGGCAAGCAGTATCTGCGCCAGCCGATCAACCATGTGCTTCCGCCCAGCGTTCTGCTGTCCGTACTGCCACCGCTACCCTCGGTGCGCACGCTGCTGGTGCTGCTCGCATTCGCCGTCGCAGTGCTGCTTCGCATCTGGTGCATCCTTCCCAGCCGTCACGCCCGCCCGACCAAGACGACAAGATCAGATGCAAACAAGCAGGGGTTTACGGTTGGGGTGTTTTTGGGCTCGGGCGGACATACGACCGAGCTGCTGCAACTCGTGTCGGCACTTCCTACGGCTCGCTACACGCGGCGCATCTACCTCGTCTCGTCCGGCGACAAGTTCAGCCTGGACAAGGCAAAGCAGCTTGAATCCAAGCTCCCACCCAATGCACATGCGGATAAGGCGCGATCGATCCTCATCCCACGCGCAAGAAGAGTGCATCAGAGCTTCCTCACCGCACCACTCACCACAGTGTACAGCATCGCATTCTGCATCTACCACGTCGCCATCCTCCCGCTCCTACGACCTCCGTTCCGTGGCAGCAGCAGGAGGCTTGCGGATGTCATCCTCATGAACGGTCCGGGCACATGCGTTCCCATCGTAGCAGTCGTCTACCTTCTGCGCGTAAGCACCCCCTCCTCCTCGTCCCATCATGCCCGTCACACGCTTCAACAAACTGACGCCTCTCTCGCTTTCAACAGATTGCGGGTCTGCCTTCGCCCAAGCTCATCTACATCGAGTCGTTTGCACGCGTCACCAGTCTCTCGCTCACCGCCAAGCTCGTTCGCCCCTTTGTCGATCGCTTTGTCTTGCAGTGGCCACGCGAACCGCCACGCTCGTCTAGTGCCTCCAACACCATGTATTCAGGCTGGCTTATCTAGTTTCTAATCTACCTTGGACGAAACACTTCCCCACTGGCGCTTGGTGTGTGCATACGTCGAGTTGATCGAGCTCGTTGGGTTGCGTTTCGACGCTGGCTCTCGCTCGTGGCGTGCGTAGTCTCTTTGGCCTGCGTCTCGACGCTCTCGGTCGCGGTGGTCGGTGCGTCGCGAGTCGTCCCATGAGCGTTGGTCGTATCGACTGCGAACCGAACTGTCCGTGCTGGGTCGCCATGAGTCACCCGTGCGTCGGACATCGTCCGATCGGGAGTCCCGACGCTCTTCGGCACGAGGTCGTTTCGCCTCGCTCTTGGTTGCTCCACCGTTTGTCTTTGGCTCGTTGGTCTTGGGCTTGCTTGCGACATCGCTCCTCTCGTCGCGTTTGCGCTTCGCATTCTTGGCCGCGTCGGACTGTGTCTTGGCTTGCGACGGTTCGGTTTTGCGCTGTGCTGCACCTTTGATGCTCAACCCCTGCGTTGCATCCTTGGCAGCATCACTCTTAGCTCCATTGGTTGTCGAGTCTGATTTGGATGACGAAGCCTGCGCAGCTTCGCGCGCGCGCTTGTTCTTCTTCTTGTTCTTCTTCTTGGCCGATTTCGTCGTCGCGGTTGCATTGGCTTGACTGTCGCGCCCCGGTTTTTGCCAGCTGCTCTCGCCTGTATGCTGGTTGTAGTAGTACACCTCGCCATCACCCGAGCGCGACGCAATAGCACGCCATCCAGCCGGCAAGTCTTCCTTCGACCGTGGCTGCTCTGCTCGCTCTGCTCGTCGCGACGCATCCGACTTGCCCCGTCCCTCGCTCCTCCCATCACCCCGTCCCGATTCGAGCTTCTCGTTAGTCGCCGAGGCCTCTTTCGCCGTACCTTCCGGCTCGTCTTTCCCTACTTCGGTTGCTGCTTCCGGTTCCGCAGCGGGAGATGGCGACTTCACAGCTTCTTCCGCTGGCGTCGCGTGCACATCCGTATCCGCAGGCGCGTCGTCGCCATCGAGCATGAGTTGCACCTCGTCCTGCGCATGCGTCGGCGCCTCCAGCTCCTCGTCGCCGTAATCGACGGCTTCTTCTTCCTCCAACATGGTCTAGAATGCGGCGACCTTCCGGTAGTAGAGTGTCGATGCTGTCGAGTGGTGGCGGATGTCGACGACGCTGGCACCCTCGCCGTCGTTGGTTGGTTGGTTGGTTGCTGCTGCAGACCCTGGCGGGCCAAGAGCAACAAAACGCAAAAGCGGGTGCGGATGCGGCTCTCCGACTGCAAGACGCGTCGATTATTTTACGCCGCTTTTCTGGGCTGCTTTTTTTTCGCGTCCAAGAAAGGCGCCTACCAAAAACTTCGGAAGTCGGAGGTGTTGGGCTCAGGACGGCTCGGTTGGCTCCAACAGCGACTGCGAGAGCTCAGGGCAACACTTACAAGCTTCCTTCCATCCCCTCATTGCACGGCCGGTGGTCACGATGGCGAGCGCACTCCATCAGCAGGAGCTCGCACCGGCAGGCTGCAGCCATGCCATCTTCCTCAACCTCCACTACCACTCGGCCGCACCATCCAAGCACCAGACCTCCTTCCACCACCGCGGTCGTCTTCGCACCCAGCTCGTCACGGCTCGCGATGACCTTTTGACCATCTATGATGTATACGACCGCAACACACACGCCTCCTTGCCGCAAACTGCCAGTACAAGCAACGGCACAGCCAATGGCGTCTCAGCAGACGGCGATCCGAAGCACACGCTCGTAGTCGCGCGCCAACACACCCTCTTTGGTACGGTCACAGGGCTGCAGCGCGTCGAGACGCTCGCGAGCGACAAGGACGCAAGACACCGTCTGCTCGTCTCGTTCGCCGATGCGAAACTCGCACTGCTCGAGTGGAATGATACCACCGACGATCTCGAGACCGTCTCGATCCACACGTACGAGCGTGCCACCCAGCTGCTCAACGGCACCCCGCCGCTCTTCCGTCCCAACCTCAACGTCGACCCGCTCTCGAGATGTGCGGCGCTCCTTCTCCCGCACGATGCCCTCGCCATCCTCCCCTTCTACCGCGACAATGCCGACTTTGACTTGGACGACCACCTCGGCTTCGACCTCGCCAACGACACCCTCGACGCCTCGGACGCTGCCGCCATGGCAGCCGCCGCCCACATGGAGAGCTTGCCTTACTCGCCCTCGTTCGTACTCACCATGCGCGAAGTCGACCCCAAGATCCGCAACCTCAAGGACTTTTGCTTCCTCCCCGGCTTTCAGAAGCCCACGGTGGCAGTGCTGTTCGATCACTCGCCCACGTGGACCGGCCTGCTGACGCATCGCAAGGACTCGTTTGCCGTCTACCTCTTCACGCTCGACCTCTCCGCCTCGCTCGATGGCGCCACGCTCGGATCCGCCTCCGCGCTGCTCGACGACGGCATGGCGCGCTCGGCGCATCCCGTCGTCACCACCAGCTCACAGCTGCCCTACGACTGCCTCTACATGCTCCCCTGCCCGCAAGCCCTCGGCGGCGTGCTCGTCGTCTGCATGTCGGCAATCCTTCACGTCGACCAGAGCGGCCGAGTCGTCGTCACCGCCCTCAATCGCTGGTTCAAGACCACCTCGGCCATCGAACCGGAGTCGGTACTCGACGTGCCTGGCGTGGCGGATCTGCAGGGCTCCCAGCTCGTCTTCACCTCCGACACAGACGCCGTGCTCGGCTTATCCAATGGCGACCTCTTCCGTCTTCGCTGCCACATGGATGGCCGCAGCGTAGAGGGCTTCCGTCTCGAGCGCATCGACGCGCTCAGCGCGGGCTCGGACGAGATGCATGCAGCGACGGGACCGCCGCCCTCGTGCCTGGCCATCCCCACGTATGCCGCCGACACGCCGAGCGTGCGCAAGCCCGACATGCTCTTCGCCGCCTCCATGGCGGGTGATGCAGCATTGTTCGATCTCGTACCCGTCAAAATTGCCATCGAGCAATCCGACGATGCGGATGACGCGCAGGGCCAGGCGGCCGCGAGTACGGCCGACATGGACCTCGATCTCGACGACGACCTTTACGGATCTTCCGCCACCGACCCGAGCGCGAGAGCCAACGGCGCAAGCAGGGAGAGGACCGTCGTTGCGCTGCGAAGAGCAGACGAGGTGCGCTCCCACGGCACCCTGCACAGCATCGCCAGGCGCAAGCTCGCCGAGCCCGAGCCTGGGTCCTCGAAGCGACACGGATTGGTCGGCACGTGCGGGGCGGGCAACCAGGCCGGCCTCGTCTACCTCGACCCGCGCTTCGTCCCGCAGCACCGCACCGAGCTCAGTCTCGACGCCGACACGACGCCCGACGAGCAAAAGTCGGACGCCAAGTTCTCGAGGATCTTTACCGTCGGCGCGGCCGCCAGCGGAGGTGTGCTCATGATCGCGTCCGACGCGGACGGTGATCGATCGATCGGCTTCGCCAGCACCGCCAGTGTCGGCGCCATGTCAGACGGTGCCGCCCGTGCGACAGGCTCGGTGGAGCTGCCGGGTTCCACGCTGAATGCAGGTGAGCTTGTAGGAGGGCATGCCATCGCACGCGTCACGCCACGCTGCGTGCAGGTGGTCTCGTCGAGCACGTGGCAGGTGCTGCACGAGACGGCCATCTCGGACGCACCTCACATCCTCTCTGCCAGCATCGATGCGCAGCAGTACGCCGTGTTGCATACCGCCGACGGCGACACGCTCGTCTACACCTACGACGCACAGCAGCAACGCTTCCAACCCGTCGATCTCTCGGCCGTGCAGCAGGGCGCTTCGTTCGTAGCCGCCAACGTGTTCCGCGACACGTACGGCCAGCTTGATCTCGCGCTCGGTACCAAGACCGCGCGCGATGGCGAGCCCAAGGCTGCGCCGCCGGCGACACGCACGCTGTCGGCGCTGCAGGATGACGAGGAGGTCGACTATGGCGACGACGACGAGAACGCGCCCGAAGCTGCCAATAGCTCCAGCGCGCAACCCAAGGATGCTGGCGATGCAGCCGCGGCGTATCTGTTCGCTCTGGACGCCGAAGGGGTGGTGCGTATCCTGACGCTACCTGGGCTCGAGCTCGTATGGAAGAACGCCAGCCTGGCGGCGCAGCCACAGCGGCTCCGGTACGAAGAGCGCGGGCACGCTGAACTCGCCGCTGAGCAGGTGGCGAGTTTGTCGACTGCACGTGCGTGCCATGTGGGTGACATGCTCAGCATCGTCTCGCTCACGACGGACCACTTCCTCAGCGTGTACCGCAGCAATGCGTGGGCGACGCACGACGACGTCGCCAAGACCAAGAGCCAGCTCGACGCCAGCCAGGGCTCGCAAGCCGCGTTGGGGCTGACGTTCAACAAGGTGGTGGTGCAGATGTTGGCGGTGCCCGCGGGTGCGCGTGCGTTCGAGGCGAATCGCAAAGGAGCCGGAGCGGGACCGGTGCAGCTCGAGCCGTTTTCGATTCCGAGTGGAAAGGAACAAGCCGGGGATGGCAAGGAGCCGAATGCGCTTTTGGTGCTGGGTGGCGGACGGGAGGCACAAGCGAGCGTGCTGTGCTGGACACACCAGGGCGGATACAGGCTGCTCGACTGGAATGACGGTAGCATGGTGTGGGCCGCGTCCATGCCACGGCTGCCACACAGTCGCGGTGCCGAGACGGCCGGGTTCGCGTACTGCGACCGTTCGGGCGGGGTGTGGCTGGCGTGCTCGCCCGAGGGTCTGCACTCGAGCACCGCGTGGATGTCGTCGGTCATTCGCACGGGTCGCGAATACACCAAGGTGGTCTCGCACGATCCTACGCACACCGTCATCGCTGCCTCGGTCCAACCGTGCCGTTTCGTGCTCTTTGACGATGATGGCGAGCCGATCCCGACGGGCAACGAGACCGACGTGGCGAACGAAGATGCGCATCCCAGTCTTGGCCTGCGCGGCTCTCTCGAACTCTTCATCGACGAGGACCGGACCACGGCTGCGGACGGCTTCGAATTTGAGGCGAACGAAATCGTCACGTCGCTCGAGCTCGTGAGTCTGGATGCGTCGAGCAGCGCGTCGGGTCGGCGGCAGTTCATTGCTGCAGGTACCACGACGTTTCACGGCGAAGACCGCACGTCCAAGGGCTGCGTCTACCTGTTCCAGGTCATCGAGGTGGTTTCGGGCAAGTATCAGCTCGGTCGCGACTGGAGGTTGAAGCTCGTGTGTCGCGACGACTCGCGTGCACCGGTCACGGCGATTGCCGAGTTGAACGGCTTTCTGCTCAGCACGTGTGGGCAGAAGCTGTACGTGCGCGCGCTCGAAAAGGAAGAGTGGCTCATCTCGGTCGCGTTTGTGGACGGACCGTTCTACATGACGAGCCTGCGCGTGCTCAAGAACTTTGTGCTTGTCAGCGATGCCAAAAAGTCGCTCTGGCTGCTCGCCTTCCAGGAAGAACCGTACCGCTTCGTTGATCTCGGCAGGGAGATCAACGATCACCATGCATCCATGGGGCAGTTTCTTGTCTATGGCGATCGACTCGGCTTGGTTTCCACGAGCGACGAGCCGCTTGGCGGAATATCGGGATTCGGTGGCAGTGCCGGGGTGATTCGATTGTACGAATACGCGCCTCACGTAGCTACGACTTTGGGAGGCCATCGATTGTTGCTGCGCACCGAGTTTCAGACTCCCGCCGCAGCAGTGGGGTCGACCGTGTGCCGCGGACGATGGCTGTCCGACTCGGAGCTGCGTGGTCGCGAAGAAGGTCGCAGCAAACTGCTGCTTGCCAAATCCAACGGGGCTTTGGACTCGCTCTCGGCTCTCGATGAAAAGGTAGCCAAACGATTGCACTTGCTACAGGGTCAGTTGGTGCGATCGGTTCTACACACAGCTGCGCTCAATCCACGTGCCTTTCGTGCGGTTCGAAACGACTTCGTCCCACGAGCTCTGGCCAAGGGCATCCTCGATGCGAGGTTGCTCGATAGGTTCCTCTGGCTGTCAAGACCCAAGATGCTCGAAGCCGTACGTACGCTTTCCGGGCTCTTCGATGGATTGGATCAGATCAAGAAACGCAAACACGACGATACCAACGACGACCAACACGAGAGCGACGATGACCTCGAACTGATCGAACATCAGAGGCTCCAGTCGGAACACAAACGCGTCCAGCTCATCCTCAAGGATCTCCTCCGATTGCGTCTCGGCTTCGAGCAGGTTTGATCCACCCCCCGCAATCTCAAGATGTTCCATCCTCGACAAATCGTAAGGCTGCTGGGCTTCCGGATGTTTTAGACTCGCGCGGATCTCATCTACACTGGCAATCGATGGCATTCTCCTCACACAATCGTCTGGCTTTTCTGAAGGGAAAGGATGTTATTTTTGAGTGTGATGTGTGTGTGCAAGGTACTCCTGTTTCGACGTTGCTTGCGAAACGTCGAGGAGATTTTGAACAGCGTCCAATCAGCTTTTCAGCATCATGTTCAGCCAAAGGATGGGGGCGTCAAGGGAGAAGGAACAGATTTAAGCGCGGTTGGCCTGGAGCTGGGCGACGGCGGGGTTGATCTTCTTTCCGTCCTTGTTGTAGCGGACGCGGGGAGGGGGCAGACGGTTGCGACGGCCCTCGCGCGAGCGTACACGCACAATGTGGGCGTGGATGGCGCACGAGACACAGTAGACCACCTTGATGTACAGCTTGGGCAGAGCGTACTCCTGGTACACCGACGCCTCGGACAGATCACGGATGGCAGCAGCCTCCACAATGTTGCGCACAGTGAAGCGCTTGATCGCCTTGTCCTTGGGAACGGCGCGAGCACAGTTGGAGCATCGCACAAACGTAACGTGGCCTCGGCCGGACTTGTTGCGGCTGTTGGTAGACAAAAATAAGGGGAATGGCCAAGTGTGAGTTGATCTGTCGCTGCAGTGACGATTCTAAATGTCGGATCCATCGCAGTCGCATATCGCCGAGTGTACGTGACGCTGCGTGTGATCTAGGCGTGGTGGCATCGGAGCGCAAGGGTCGGTCGGTCTCGGGCAATTCGAGGTCGAGGAGCTGCTGCGAGTGTTCATACGATTATGTCGCGTGCCACCAAGTGCAGGACGATCGTCTGAGATTGGATGAGGGCGAAGGTGAGAGAAAGCTGGCGTGGCACTCGCTTTGTGCTCGTAGGCGGCAAGGTGAAGAATAGGGTGCAGCGCAACATCTTGGTTCGAGATCAAGAGTGCAGATGATGGAAGCGACGCCTGTCGAAGTACCCTTTGGCAAGCAATGATGCTGCTCGCACTCGGATTTGTCCAATCCCTACTGCGAGGCTGGGCACGGGCGGCTGGTGCATGTGTTGTCTTTGGCGAGATGCTCTAAGCACATCAAGGGTACTGTCATGTCGCAGTTCCTGGATGGCAGGATGTACACGGCAGGTCGGGCTGGGTGTGTACCGGATCCTCTCCGAAAGAGTGATGTGTCGGATGCGTCGAGCTCTATACGAGCTGTGCAAAGGATATGATCCTGATCGAAGGATGCTATGCTGGCAATGCTGATGCTTTCTGGAGGCGATGGCAACGGCGTCTGGACTGGACTGGACTGGACGGTACTGGCGTGCACTGCGGACGAGGACGATGCGATTGCGATTGCGATGGACCGAGATGATGCCGGAACACTTACCCGCCGGATCGTCTCTTCTTCGTCATTTTGGATAGTCTTGATGGTGAAGAGGAAGGTGGTGAGGGCGAGCGGCTCACGGCCTTGACCCAAGCTGGCTCGCGCCGCGCAGGCTGGCGCACTGTGTCGGCTGCGGCTGCTCTCGATGCGCTGCGCTGTGCTGCTGCTGCACACTCGGCCGCCGCCAGGAAGCCCGAAATTCCCAAGCGCCTCCAGAACGCAGCGACAAGCCTCGGCGGGCTCCCCAAGCCAGCAGCAGCCTCTCTGACGGGCAGGCAATCAACCAGCCGCTGCGGGAAAAGCTCGAAGCGGCGCGGCCTGACTGGTCTTGACGCGCTTTGAAGGCTCGAGGATGAGCTCGGCCGAGGTCATGTGCCTGCACGTGACAGTATTTTTCCACCAAATAAAATTGCAAGCACCTCGATCTCACACGTAGAGGGACAAAATCGAGCCATCGGCAGGTGATAAGCTCTAACATTGGCAAACGCAGCACTCAAGGCACGTGACAATCCCGCGCCTTGAATTCAGGGTCTCGCGTCCCAAATTTGGGCGCCGAGCAAGGGAAAGCGGGCGTGGCTCGAGTAATGTGGAGCGCCCCCGACAAGGATTCATGCAGTCGGTGTTGGTGGTGCAGTTGCTTGCCCAACAGCCGCTGCTGCTGTGCTCGGATCATGGCAACGACGACGGCCTGCTGCACTCGCCGTCATTCTTCCTTCTCCCACCTCCAACACCTTCAACCGCACACCCATCTCCTGCACACCATTATCGCCAACACCTCCGCACCCTTCTCCGTGGATTCGGACGCACGCATTCTGGAGATCTCGCCTCAAAGCATTCATCCCACTGGCTTCACTTGCTTTTCTGCGCACAACCTTAATCCTGGGCATTTCCTCTGCGCTCCGCCATTCCTGCCGCACTTCATCCCGCTCGCTCCAGTCCTGGCATCTATTCCCTCATCGAACTCTTCCACCGCCGGGCTCGCCTCTTTCCTTCGCTCCATCAGCACCATACCTCACATCGCAGTACATCAAGTACACTCCTGGATTGCCTAAATGTTGTCTCCAACGAGGAGGTCGCGCCGCAGCGTCAGCCGCCCCTCCTTCAACGACGAGAATGCTTCACCCTTCCCGTACTCCCTGGACGTCTCCGTCTCCATGCATCCATCCGAGCCCCCTTCGTCTCCGCTTATCTCCAACAGCGTCCTCTACAACCTGCCCGACCCCACCATCGGTCTGCCCGCCTCATCAGGACCCGTGAGCTCCTCGTTCCTCCCGAGTCCCGTCAAACGATCCGCCATCGCATCCCTCAACAAGCCCCTCTCGGTCGAGCACACCCAGCACCTGCAATTCGCCAAGGCAAATGCCGCCAACGCTTCGCGCCCACGTTCTTCCTCCTCCACTTCCGCCGCCATGGCTACCGGTCGAGCCTCATCACAGGCAGATCTGAACGCTCCTGGTGGACTCCCCACGCCGCCAAACTCGGGCGAAGCACTCATCGCCACACCAGGGCCCTCCAACCGCGCTCTCGCTTCCCTCCCCCGCGAGCCCGTCTCGCCGTCGCCTACCCGCTCTCGCAACGCACGTCCCTCTCCCGCACGCACACCTGCAGCCAGGTCTTCGCGCGCACCTTCCACACCTCTCCGCAGCCAGCGTGGCACTCCCCGCCGTCGCCTCACTTCCAACAACCAGGGCGGCAGCGACGATGACGACCTCAACAACGCTCGCACCACACGCACGCCCAGCCGCATGCAGCCACTCAGAGAGGTCGCCGAAGACTCGGATGACGATGAGCCCGAGCAGGAGGATGAGATCCAGCTCATCAACTTCAAGCGTGGTGGTCCCGACGCAACCTTTGTCCGCGAGATCAAGGAGAATGGCTGGGACCAACCCTTGCCTCCGAGCCCCATCAAGTTCACCTACCTCGAGCCAGTGGCCCCTCGGCCTCGTCAGTCCTCTGCTGCACCGCGCGCCAGATCCAAGTCGCGCTCCAAGACGCCCCAGATCCGTCCATCGCCCGCACCCAGCCATACGTCGTCCTCGAGGAGCTCGCGTGCTTCCCGATCGCTTCGCGCGCCTTTAGCCATGGCGGCGGACTTGTCGGCAGACGCATCGGACGAGTCGATCAAGAGCTCCGGTTCCGTACTCACCGACCTCAGCCGTCTCTCGCAGACTATTGCAGGCAGAACTTCGCGACGCAAGTCGATCGCCCGCTCTTCCATCCCTCCTCCCGTGCCCACCGCCGACCTGACTCGAGACCACCCGTCTCTGCCCGACTCGCCTGGCGACGATCCTCTCCTCATGACCGGTCCCAACACCTACATCCTCTACCACAACCAGACGCCTCTCGCAAAACATCGAGGCGCCTCCCAGCCTTCGCAACTCGATGACCAGTCCATGGCTCTGTCCACGCCCGTCGTGCATGCTGCGTCGCGCAGGGACAGTTCTGCTTCGGCCGCCTCGAGCGACCGCACATCACTCTACTCACGCATGTCTGGACGTGCCGTCGGCGACGCCTCCATGCATGTCGCCAACGATGACGACGACGAGAACCAAGTCGCTGCGGATCTCAGCACGCACGCTGCAGATGCTCCACTCAGCGATGCAGAGGATCAAAGCCACGCCGGCTTCATGGCCTATGACGATGCTGGATTTGATTCCGACTCGGATCAAGGCGACCTGGATGCCGTGCAGGCTCATGAGGCGTTGCAGGAAGCAGCCGACCAGGAAGACGAGAGTGTCGACGTGCGCGGCGACATTTCATCCATGAGTGACGTTTCGCGCAGCTTTGCCGACGACCCGCAAGATGCCACTGCCGACGCTTCAACAGATTTCCAGGAGCACTCGAAAACCAGTGCAGATCATGTTGGAGATGTTGCAGATGATACTTCCATGCTCGAGCATGCGGACACCTCCACGGTCCTTGTGCAAGACGTCACCGCGGACGCTTCAGCCAGCTCAGACGAGCCCTCGGACGCCAGTGCGGACCGTGTTGGAGATGATATTTCCATGGTCGAGGATGCCGAAACCAGCATGGCAGCAGCTGATCTCAGTGTCGCCGTCGAAGAAGAGGACGTCACAAGCCATGAAGGAGTCCCGCTCAACGAACAAGACGTCAGCATCGTGGCTCCAGACATGAGCACCTCCGTAGAGGAGCCGGAGGATGTCCAGGCTGCCGAGCAGTCCGTAGACGGGCAAGAAGTCAGTGCCGATGTATCGATGAGCATCGGCCAAGCAGCCTCGACAGACAGCAGTGTCGATGCTTCGGCGGACGCCACCGCAGACTCGAACGATGCAGCAGAAGATTCGCTTGTCCGCGACGAAGTGCCCGCCTCCATCGAAGCTTCCATGGATCAAAGCCGTCTCCGAGAGGATGCATCCGAGCATGTCTCGCACAGCGTGGCTACTGACGTCACTTTTGACGTGTCCGTGAACTCCGAGGCGATCGCAGACGTCGGGTTCCTTCCGCAGCACGTCGACGGCGCCCTTCTTCCGGCTCCCTATGTCCTCATCTCCAACGTTGCGGATCGCGAGGATGACTTCACCAGGACATCTGCGCACCAGCGCGGCGATGTCGACGTCTCCATAGATGCCTCGGAAAGCGAAGCGGTCTCTCAGGCCGACATCAGCGTGTTGGTCATGCAGGACAACACCGCTGATGCCAGCATCAGCCAAGCCGAGGCAAGCACACGCCAACGATCCGAGTCCATCTCGTCCGAGCTTTCGGCCCTCTCTTCCTTGCACAACGCCTCCCAGCACGAGGAGCAAGATGAAGAGTCCTTCCGACGCAAATACCAAGGCAGGCCCGATTCCGCATCAGAGCCAAGTGTGGCTCGCGCTCGCCGCCTCTCCCTCAGCACCGACTCGGAGAGCGCAAGTGACGCCGATAGGGACGCAAGCGACGACGATCAGGAGGCTGCTGACGACATGGATGAAGCCCTGGGCGCCGACGAGAGCTCCCAGCATTCGCCTGACTCGCACGACGTTGCCATTCGCAGCTTTGCGAGCACCGACGTTCAAGAGCGCGACGCAAGCGACGAAGAAAGCGAGAACGAGCAAGGCAGCGAGCAAGACGAGGTTTCGGCTTCTGACGGCTCGGCGTTGAGCGACGAGGACGCATCGAGCCTCGAAGACAGTAGCGCAGAAGAGGACGACGACGAGGACGAGGAGAACGCGAGCGAAGAGGAAGGACAGGACCTGGACGACGAAGAGCAGGACCAGGACGACGATGCCTCCTCGACGCACTCGCGCATAGACGAAGACGAGACCGAGCAGCTGGATTCGGTCGTCATCCTCTCGTCCTCGGCCTCCCCCTCCGGGTCAGCGAGCCCATTTGCCGCGACACCCAGCACTCGCACTGTCGCCCGCAGCCCGCTCAACAGCCACATGACCGAGGCGCTCGACGATGATGCCGACACGGAAGAAGAAGACTATGTGGTCAGCGTTGTGCGCGACTCGAGGGACCGCACAGGCCGGGCGAGCGAGCACAGCATGGTGGACGATGAGCCGCACATCCACACGCTTCACCTGCGTCAGCCCGTCACCTCGGCTGCCGATGCAACGGGCAGCACCATGGCGGATGCCTCGCACTCGCGCAGCCGCGTTCTCAAGCTCGGCCAGGCCACGTCGACGCCGATTGTCGAGATTTCGTCGCTCGACCCGCGTGCCGCCGCGCGCGCCACAGCCATCCTCAAGCTCTTCCACAAGTACGTCGATGAGGGCTGGATCTCGCCTGGCGAGATGGGTGACGCGACGGGCGCGAGCAGCGCTACAGGCGAGCGAATGCGCCGTGTTGTCGATGCCATCCGCAGGGCAGACCGACAGGGTCGTCGTCTCGAAGACGCCTCTACTCTGCAGCACAGCCTTGAGCGCGCGGATGGCACGACGACGACACCGGCTGATCTGACCACTCTGCTCATGGATGCGGAGCTTTCGCTCGCTCGCGAAGGCAGTGCCGATACCGAGAGCCTGCTCGGCTCGCGAGCGGCAAGCATTGCCACGGCACATCGGATCTCGGCATCGCCAGCGACACCGTTTCTTCCAGGCGGATTCCGCGCCACGCCTGCTGCGTCAAATCCGCGCGTCCACAACACCGCCTCTCCCTCGGTCACGCCGGCATCGCGCTCGCGAGCAAACGACTCGACGCTCGTCGGCAGCTCGTCGTTCGCCGGCCTGTCGACGCCGGACCGTCGACGCCGCAGCACGGCCAAGCAGGCGCGTCTTTCCCAGGCGCTCCAGCCGCCTGCGCTCGACAGCTTTGACGCGCGCGTGTGGGACACCAAGGACTGGACGCGTCTCGACAAGTACTTCTCCCTCGGCGTCCAGAAGATCTCCTCTCGCCTGCTCTCCTCCCACGCGACCTCTGCAGGGATCGGCAAGGTGCATCGCGCGAGGAGCTACATCGACGCGCTGTACGGCGTGGACATCGACGAGGTGGCGTCGCTCTTCTTGGCCGAGATGCAGATCCCTCGCGATCAGCAGGTGGGCGAGTGGGCGCACACCAAGCTCACGCACCGGCTCGAGGCGCTTCAACGCAAGTATGCGCGCAAGATCCAAAAGCGCTACCCGGACGTGCTAGACGTGCGCGCACTCGACACGACGCGGGCGGACGATAGTTTGGCTACCGAGGATCTGGACTGGAGTGTGGACGATACGGCGCCGCCGGCAGCTGTAGAGGAGCCCGCGGCGGCGCAGGGGGGAAAGGCAAGGGTGTCGTTCGGCACACCGTATCGGATGGGTGCGCACAGTACGCCTGCGGTTGGACTGCTCAAGAAGGCGACGAGCCGAGCGGCGCGCGATGCGATGGACCGACCCGAGCCGGTCTACCCTGCCCTTCCGCGCGGCCACGAGGATGCAGAGGCAGAGGCAGAAGAGGACGAGGGGGTCATGACGCGTGCTTCGCGGCTGATCTCGCGGCTCAGTGGCGGATTTGGTGGTCTGCTTTCCAGCCCTCGTGCCGAAGTTCCGCGTTCGGACAAGGGGAAGCGCAAAGCGACCGAGGCTGAAGTCGAGCCTGCTCGCGTGCGCCGCCGAACCGATGCCGATCAGAGCGAGGATGCATCGACATCGGCAAGTTCGGGAGACTCGTATGTCGAGTCGTTCCTCAGCTCTGTGCCCTCTGCACGTCGGGGGCTCAGTACGATCAATGCGTCGATGTTGACGAACGCCACTTCGATCCGACCTGATGCGTCTTCGCGCGGCGACAAGCGCACGACACTCGGCGGGTCGCACACTCTGCTTGCGCCTGCCGCTATTGTGGCGCCTCGCGCTCGCGTTGGCGAGAGGAGCGGGTGGGGCCCATCGCGGCAGATCTCCGGTGGCTCTTCTGGCGTTTCTCACACACCTTTGTCTTTGCTCTCGCCCGCGACGCACCGGGCTGCCGCCAAAAAGGTGGATGAGCTGCGACAGAGTCGTGCACAGCGCAACTGGACTAGCCCTCGTCGTCAGCGAGCCCTCGCACGTCCGAGCGCGAACCGGACTGTTGCAGATGTATCGACATCCAGCAGTGGACGAGACGGTAGTGGCGGTATCTAGTTTAGTTCTTGGTTGCAATGTAGACAAAGTAGTGAAACATATCTCCCAGTGTCCTTGTCTCGACTGTCCAGCCTGGAATGGCTTCGAGGTATTTTTGCCTGAAGTGGGGTTGACCAAAAGTGATGTAGACCATCTTGCCTCCGGGTTTGAGCACCTTATCGACGCCGTTGAGCATGAGTTGGACGTCTCGAAGGACTTTGGGGCTTGGATTCCATACTGACGATCCTTTGCCTTCGGCCATGAGTGCATCCATCGTGCCCTTGTCTAGTGCGATGTCGAAGCTCGCTTTGCCCCCGAGGGTTGTGAGGTTGGCAGCGTCGTCGAGTTGGGTGATGTCCATTTCGATCCACTTTTGGTCCGGGTATCGACTTTGCATGCGCGTGATCAGCGTCGACGAATAGTCGATGTTGACAATCTCCGTGTAGCCAGCTTGATGCATCGACGGCGAAAGCGTGCTATTCCCACATCCAAGCATCAAGATGCGTGACGTGCGATCGGGCATCACCTCGTCAAACAACTCCCTACAAACAACGTCAGCACACTCCTCAAGGGACAAAGAACACAAGGGCAGGGGCTTACTTTAGATCGTCATACTGTCGAGCAAGCATCAAGAGTCAGTAAAAGGAACAAGAGAGAGAAGGCGGATCCAAAGCGCATGCTTACCTTCTTGAACCAGTCAAAGTCCTCCACGCTCTCGTCGGCATAGCGTTGATCCCAGTACTCCTTTTCGCTAAATTGCTCGTTGCGTTCAGCCGTCAACGACATCTTGACCAAACCTCCCGCTTGTGACGCGCTCGACAAGATGATGAAGCTCGATGCCAAGAAGCCCTCTTCAGGGTCCACACGAAAAAAAGAACACCAACATCACCCTCCCCACACTTCCGACTCCCGCGCCCTCCTCAACCCCAATCTACACCTCACACACTCACCCACGCCAACCCCCCCCCCCCCCCCCCCCCCCCCCCCCCCCCCCCCCCCCCCCCCCCCCCCCCCCCCCCCCCCCCCCCCCCCC
>JALCCF010000027.1:0-239890 GCA_023212605.1 Moesziomyces parantarcticus | reverse complement strand
CATTTTTTCCCCTTGGTGAGGGGGGGGGGGGATGGGGTTGCGGGGGCCTCCTTTTCTGCCCCCCCCGCGCGGGGAAAAAGTTACCCCGCCCTAAAAAATCCCCCCCCCCCCCCCCCCAAAATCCCTTGTGGAGGCGTGGAGCTCAACACAAGGGTCTCACGACATCCTGTTCCCTCTTCACCACCTCCATCTATCTCGACCGCGCAATCATGACTTTCAACTCCGAGACTCCCGTCAACACCTGCATGCCCACCACCTGTAAGCTTCCCACCCTCCCTTCTTCCTCTTCCAAGTATCCTTGCTGACGCTAAGGTGGGGACACAGGCGATAAGTGTGGCAAGACCACCTGGCGTGGCTGCGGCGCCCACATCGAGTCGGTCAAGGCTAACGTGCCTGAGGGACAGTGGTGCGAATGCCCCCGCTCCTAAGCTGCCCTCACACTCAACATCAAATACAATCCAACGTCAATTTCAATGCAGCCGTTGCCTTCCTCGTTCCCCCTCCGCACCGCTTTGGCACACAAACATGATTCGTACGATGATTTGCGAGATGACATGAAGTACAGAGAGCGGTGGTTTGCAATCCCGGCGTCTTTTAGTTAACGGGCTGGTCCTGACTGGCGCCATCATCCGGCATGATCTTTTCCTTGGGCTGATCGCTGGTGATGGCCTCCTTACGCTCTAGCTCCTCCATCTCTTTCGCCTTTGCCGACCAAGGTCCCTCTCCGAACGCATGGTCGAGTGCCGACCAGACATTGTTCACATAGTGCACCTCGAGGTCGTCCAGCACGGCCTTGGGTACATCCGCCTCGACGTTGGGCTGGTTCTGCGCCGGCAGGATCACCTTGGTAATACCCGCCCTGTGCGCAGCCAGCAGCTTCTCCTTCAACCCGCCCACCGGCAGCACCATACCGCGCAACGACACCTCGCCCGTCATGGCCAGCGTCGGAGCCACGGATCGGTTCGTCAGCAGCGACGTGAGCGACACGGTGAACGCCACACCGGCCGAGGGACCCTCCTTGCCAATCGCACCCTCGGGCATGTGCAGATGCACGTCCTTGTTCTCGAGCAAGCTGTCGTTGGCATCCTTGACAATGCCCAGCTCGAATGCGTTCGTCTTCATCCACGACAGCGCGATCGACGCCGACTCCTTGATGACGTCGCCCAGCTTACCCGTCAGCTGCAGACCGCCCTTGCCGGGCATGATGGTCGTCTCGATGGGCATGAGCGAGCCAGAGCCGTTGCCCAGGTAGCCCAGACCCGTCGACACACCGGCAGGCATAACGCTCGTGTACAGACGATCCTTGTGGTACACCGGTGGCCCCAAGTACTTGCGCAGGCTGTCGATCGTGATCTCGACCTTGACGTCCTTGGGCACCGCCATGGGCTGGCGCTTCTCGGTCGTCACCTTGGCTGGCGGCTCGGGCGCAGCATCCTTGCCGGGCACCTTGCCGTCTTGCAGCGGCTTGCTGTCCGGAGCCTCGCTCGTCGACGCTGATGCTTCAGGGAAGGCGGAGGGTGCTGCTCCCTCCGCCGCCTGCCCGTCCGCGTTGGGCGGGGTAGCGGATTGGGGTGCCGATGCCGATGCCGACTCGGTCTTGGCGCTCGCTAGCTCGCCCTCCTTGGGCTCCGGGAATACGGACTCGCCATGCTCCTTGACAATGTCGAAGGCGATCTTGCGGTACACCTTTTCGAGGAGCTTGCGCAGGCCACGCACTCCGCTCTCGCGCGCATGGTGCTTGATGAGGAAGTCGATCGTCTCGTCCGGCAGCACAATGTTGGCATCCTGCAGACCCGACGCCTCCTTTGCTTGCGGGCCAAGGTAGCCGCGAGCGATGTGGCGCTTCTCGTCCGCCGTGTACGACGAGACCTCCATGACCTCCATGCGGTCGAGCAGCGGCTGTGGGATGGTGTCGAGCGTGTTGGCCGTGCACACGAACAGCACACGCGAGAGGTCGACGGGCACGTCCATGTAGTGATCCAAGAACGAGCCATTTTGCTCTGGGTCGAGCATCTCGAGCAGCGCCGACGAAGGGTCGCCGTTGTGGCCGCGACCGATCTTGTCGACCTCATCGATGAGGATGAGCGGGTTCTCGGTGCCCACCTTCTTGAGAGCCTGGATGGCCTTGCCGGGCATGGCACCGACGTAGGTCCTGCGGTGACCCTTGATCTCGGCCACGTCGCTGAGACCGCCGACGCTGAATCGGAAGAACTGGCGCTCGACGGCGCGAGCGATCGACTTGCCGATCGAAGTCTTACCCACACCCGGAGGACCGACGAGGCAGATGATCTTGCCCTCGACGGTGCCCTTGAGCTTGCCTACGGCGAGGAACTCGAGGATGCGGTCCTTGACATCCTTGAGGCCGTAGTGGTCCTCGTCGAGGACGGTGGTGGCGTTGGAGATGGAGTAGTTCTCGGGAGAGTGGACGCCCCAGGGGATGCTGGTGAGCCAGTCGAGATAGCCGCGCGTGACGTTGAACTCGCTGGCGGCGGGCTCGAGCGTCTGGAGCTTGTTGAGCTCCTCGTCAAACACCTTGCGCACGGCTTCGGGCATGCGCAGCTCGGCGGCCTTTTCGCGGAACTTTTCGACCATCTTGTCCTTGCCGTCGCTCTCGATGCCGAGCTCCTTCTTGATGCCCTTGAGCTGCTCCATGAGGTAGTACTCGCGCTGCCTCTTCTGGATCTTGGACTCGACGTCCTTGCTGATCTTGCTCTGGAGCTGCGCGTTCATGAGCTCCTTCTTGAGGACGACGAGCGCCTTCTGGAGACGCTCGCGCACGTCGAGTGCCTCGAGCACCGCCTGCAGCTCGCTCACCTCGCCGGTGGATACGGCGGCAGCAAAGTCGGCGAGCTTTTCGGGCTCCTCAAAGACGTTGCCTGCGCCCTGGGAGATGGAGAAGTTGGCGATCTGGTCGCGGAAGAGCGGGTTGAGTTGTGCGATGTCCTTGAAGACGCTGATGAGCTCGGACATGACGGCGCGGATGTACTGGTCGTTGCGCTTGTCGTACGGGGCGGCAGCGAGGTTGGTGACGTTGACGAGCGAGACGGCGTAGTCCTGGAGGAAGGAGGTCTGGAAGGGAGCCGAGTGGGAGGGCATGTCCTGGGCGTCGGCAGCGTCGGCTTCGGACTGCGACTCGGCATCCGAGGGCTTAGGAGGGGCGGGTGGCGCGTTCTGCTGGAGGTGAGCTGCTGATGCGTCGTTGACCTCGGGGAGGACGCCGTCGTCGCGCGCCTCCTGTTGAATCTCGTGGACCTTTGCGATGGAGGCTGCTTTGACGGCTTCGTTGGCGGCTTCGTCGCTGATGGGGTTGGCTGGGCCTGCGCCTTCTGTGCCTGGTGGAGGCGAAGGGATGGTCTGACCGTCGGGGGTGATGAGCTCGTCGATGCGGATGCGGCGGTGCGGGTAGAGGACGGCGGTGATGCCTTCTTCCTCCTCGGCATTCTCGCCATCCTTGCCCTTCTTGCCTCCGCCGGACTGGCCGCCGCCCTGGACCGGGAAGACGCTGGTGACCTGAGCAAACACGCCGACCTTGTGGACTTTGCTGAGGTCGGTGATGACGTCAGCGTCTTCCGCCTCGTCCTTGAGGAGGAAGGCGCCGATGTAAGGCTGGCCGCGCTTGAGCGACTCCTTGATGGCGGCGCAGACGGCCTGGTTCTTGATGACGACGGCCTTGTAGAATCCGGGGAAGAGGGGACGACGGGTGATGGGAAGGGCGAGGACTTGCGGGTAGACGGAGGGCACGGTGGAGCGAGCGAGAGAGTTGGAACCTGATCCGTTTCCGGAGCCGGAGCTTGATCCGCCTGCAGCTGAGCTGGAGCTCGAGCCGGAGCCGGCAGCGGCAGCACCTCCTGTAGCTGAGCGAGCGCCGGAAGAAGAGCCCGAAGATTCTGCCTTTGCGCCAGAGTGTTCCGGTTGTTTGTTGTGCTGTTCATCCTCGTCGATCTCGGTTTCTTCGTTCGGGTTCTCCTCGCCCTCCTGGAGCAACTTTTCGAGTTTCCTAGACCGTGGCAAGTTGTTGGCAGGAGAGGTGAACAAGGACCTTGCCGACACGGTGCGCAAGGCGGCGGGAGCACCTGCATCGATGCTGTTGCCGACTCGAGTGCCTGCTGCAAGATGAAGAGCAGAGGCGGCCGGGGCGGCTCTGGCGAGGTTGGAGGAGAGCGACACGATGTGTCGCGAGTTCATGGTTGCGACGTTTGCTGCGGATGTACGCCAGCGTGTGGCGCTGCCGGCCGCGTACCTCTGCGAGGGAATCATGAGGAACGGCGTGGTTGCGCTCTAGGCAGCAGGGAGAACCTCCGGGTCGTGTGGGGATTGTGCTCGAATGATTCGCCAGATGGTTGCGGGGGCGTCGCTGCGCTGGTCGATCCTTGGTGGTTGTGGTAGGGATGCGAGACGATTGAGAGCAAGTCGAATCGGAAGATGAGGTGAGGAGTAGGGCTAGTTTGGTTCTAGCAGCGGCAGCCAAAGTGGAGCAAGCCGGGCGCCAATCCGAGAGCCGGCGAAGTGCAAAGAGTGGAAATCGCTTACCTACGAGATACTGCGCCGAGCTGCTGTGGCCTTTGCTCAGCCGAGCGTGGCATCGGGAAAAAAAAGCGCGTGCGTGTCGCCTGCTACTGCTGCTGCTGCTGGCCGTGCCTTGATGCTCAGTCTCAATCTCCGAAAGCACCGTTCTATTCGCCAGCCCTTGAGCCAGCCAGCCACGAAGCCCTTTGTGCGAGTCATTCCTTGATCGTAGGTCCAAGCCCCGACCTCGCTGTCGAGCACAGATCCGCACCCACTTCTACGATAGCACGACCGATTGGGTCGCACGAATGCACCAGTTGCCTGCCAGTCATGTTAGCCCACCGTCCACCCAGCTCGCCTTTGAGATGCAGCGAAGGCGGCAACTGCGAATGCAATGCCAAAATGTGGAGGCTAAAGGTCGCCGAAGCGCCGCGAACCTAGCCGATCACGCTCCGAAAAATTGCTTCTATTGTCAGATTGACCTGACATCAACATGCTGAAATTCTCTCGTTGCAGACGCATGCAGCAACGGGGCATCCGCACAGGCGAGATGAAGCGTCGCTTCGAAAGCTGCAGGCCTGCGCAGCAGATGAGGCGAGACGGCAAGCCAGCGCAAAGGCGGTGGCGGGGCTTCGCAGGGACCCTAGCCGCACCCGCACTCTCGCTGCGCAGAGACGAGGGTGGCGCGTCCAACACGCTGCGCAGCGTCACTCTGTAAGATATCGCCTTGGGCGCGCACTGACACCTTGCTTCCTTCTTCCCCATCGGCATCTTCGCCTCTCGTTCAGCAGCTTTGTGCATCTCGTTCGATCCTTTTCTTCGTTCGCATCAAGCTTCGCTCCTTTGGCTCGTTACCTTTCCAACCACATTTGCTTCCAACTTCCGGGACCTCGCTCCTTTGCACCTGTTCCACACATCTTCTCTCCTCTTTCTCCGTTCTTGGTCACCTCCATCACACACGCACATTCGCAACCATGGGTATCCCCAAGTTCTTCCGCTTCATGTCGGAGCGCTACCCGCTCATCAGTCAGCTCATCGAGGAGAACAAGATCCCCGAGTTCGACAACCTCTACCTCGACATGAACGGCATCATCCACAACTGCTCCCACCCCAACGACAACGATGCCTCCTTCCGCATCACAGAGACACAAATCTTTTTAGCCGTCTTTGCGTACATAGAGCATCTCTTCCACAAGATCAAACCCAAAAAGGTCTTCTTCCTCGCCGTCGACGGCGTCGCCCCACGCGCAAAGATGAACCAGCAGCGCTCCCGTCGCTTCCGCACCGCAAAGGAGGCAAAGGAAATCAAGGAGAAGGCAGAGCGTCGCGGCGAGATCCTCCCCGACGAAGAAGCCTTCGACTCCAACTGCATCACCCCAGGCACCCCCTTCATGGCAAAGCTCTCCCAGCAGCTCGAATACTTTATCGCAAAGAAGATCACCGAGGACGCAGACTGGCGCAACGTACAGGTCATCCTCTCGGGCCACGACGTACCCGGCGAGGGTGAGCACAAGATCATGGAGTACATCCGCCTCTCCAAGGCACAGCCCGACTACAACCCAAACGTACGCCACTGCCTCTACGGCCTCGACGCCGACCTCATCATGCTCGGTCTCCTCAGCCACGACCCTCACTTCTGCCTCCTCCGCGAAGAGGTCCAGTTCGGCCCTCGTCGCAAGTCCAAGGGCAGCCTCGAGTCCCAGAACTTCTTCCTCCTCCACCTCTCCCTCTTCCGCGAGTATCTCGACCTCGAGTTCCAAGACCTCCGCTCCTCCCTTCCCTTCCCTTACGAATTCGAGCGCATCATCGACGACTTTATCCTCCTCAACATCTTTGTCGGAAACGACTTCCTGCCCCACCTTCCCGGCCTCCACATCAACGAAGGCGCCATGGATCTCCTCTTCAGCATCTACAAGCAGGTCCTCCCCGTAGCAGGCGGCTACCTCAACGAGAGCGGCCACCTCCGCACCGATCGTCTCGAGCTCGTCCTCGCAGAGCTCCGCAACTTTGAGATGGAGCAGTTCGAACGCGACTACGGCGACACCGCCACCCACAAGGCCAAGGTCTCCAAGAAGAAGAAGGCCATCACTCAGACAAAGGCAAAGGGCGGCCTCGTCCTCACAAAGACTCAGCGCGAAATCTTCGACAAGGTGCACGCCTTTGTCATGGCTCGTCGCCACGATCCCGCCGGCGCTCCCACCGAGCTCATGCTTCCCGCCGACCTGCCCAACAAGGACAAGCGCTTCCTCGAAGACCTCGCTTCCAGCCTCAAGCTCCGCGCTTCCTTCAACAAGGTCGATCCCGCCTCCCAGCAGCCTGCCATCACTCTCTCCTTCCCTGCCATCGCCATCGACGAAGACGACAGCGACGACGGCCCCTCGGACGAGGACGCCGACCCGGACCAGACCTCCGACGACGACGACTCCGCCTCCTCCGCAGTCGAGACCGCCGCACCCACCAAGCCCAAGGGCGCAAAGTCCGAGGCAGACGCCGCCGTCGATCGCGTCCTCGGCCGCTACCTCAAGGCCAAAGTGGACACCGCCAGCGACGACGACGTCGATCCCGAAGAGGACTACAGAAAGCGCGTCGACGCCCAGATGACCGAGTGGAAGAAGGACTACTACAAGCAGAAGCTCGAGATCGACTACTCCAACGACGAAGCCATGTCCAAGCTCGCTTTCCGCTACATCGAGGGCCTCCAGTGGGTGCTCCACTACTACTACGACGGCGTCGCCTCCTGGGGCTGGTTCTACGACTACCACTACGCTCCCAAGATCTCCGACCTCAAGAACGTCGGCCAGATGAAGTTCGAATTCGAGCTTGGCAAGCCCTTCCGCCCCTTTGACCAGCTCATGGGCGTCCTCCCCGCCCTCAGCAACCAGCACATCCCCTCCGCCTTCCGCGACCTCATGACCGACCCCAACTCGCCCATCATCGACTTCTACCCGTCCAACTTTGAGGCCGACTTGAACGGCAAGAAGCAGGATTGGGAGGCCGTCGTAAAGATTCCTTTCATCGACGAAAAGAGACTCCTCGAGGCGCTCGACAAGCGTGAGGTCTACCTCGGCATCGAGGAGCGCAAGCGCAACGGCTTCGGTCACAGCCGCGAGTTCACCTACAACGAGGACGGTGAGCTCTTCTATCCATCCAGCCTTCCCGGCACCTTCCCCGATCTGGTCCACTGCCGCGCCGTCGTCAAGAACTTCAACTTGCCCACCCTCGACGGCCTCCACCTCGTCAAGGGCCTCCCCAAGGGTGTCGAGCTCGGCGTCCGGGCGCTTGCCGGTTTCCCCAGTCTCAAGACGCTCCCGCACTACGGCCGCCTGGGTCATCACGGTGTCAACATCTTCCAGTCCGACTCCAAAGGTGTCAGCATGGTCGTCACCATCGAGAATGCCTACGAAGATGCAAAGACAGAGGCCATCGCCAACGCCATGATCGGAAAGCGCGCTTTTCTGAACTGGCCCTTCCTCACCGAAGGTCTCGTCGTCGGTGTATCCGACTCTCTCTTCCGATACGAGATGGGCATGGTCGGCGGTCACCAAAAGGTGATCGCTACCGCCCATCAGGCCGCTACGCTCACCGACTTCCAGCGAAAAGCGGAGCGCGCCGAGTACCACTACAGCAAGCGCATGGGTGTTCTCATCGGCGACGTCGATGTGCTCGTCCACATCCGCCCGCTCAAGGGCCTCAAGCGCCTCGACGACGGCGCCTTCATCAAGGACTACGAGGAGACGTCCAAGAAGGAGATCGACCAGGCCGTCCAGCTCACCGTGACCAACGTCGTGCACGACGACGCCCGCTTCCTCGAGTCGCCTGCCAAGCCCATCCGCGAGGAATATCCGGACAAGACCAAGGTCTTCTTCCTTGGTGCCAACGCCTACGGTACTCCCGCGCACGTCGTCGGCAGCACCGACGCGTCGCTCGCCATCGAGGTGGCCTTCTTCCCCAACCAGGCCAAGGAGAACGCGCACCTGCGCAACCTCGTCGCGTCGCGCGCCCGCGTGCAGTACATGCCTTCGTACCAGGTGGCCAAGAAGTGCGGCATCACCTCGCTCGCGCTCGCCAAGCTCACGTCGAGCATGATGCTCGCATGGAAGGAGCAGAAGGTCAATGTCGGCCTCAGCCTCAAGTTCGAGGCCAAGGGCGAAAAGGTGCTCGGCTACTCGCGCAAGTCGGCCAACGGCTGGGAGTTTTCCGACAAGACGCTTGAACTGGTCAAGGATTACGTGCAGACGTTCCCCGAGATTGCGGCGATGCTGAGCCACAGGTCGGGCGTCGACGTGACGCGCGCGACGCAGATCTGGGATGACTCGCAGGTCGACGAGAAGATGACCGCGCTCAAGGCCTGGATCAAGGCCAAAGGCGTCCGCGATCTCGAGACCGTGCCTCTGTACGCCGAGCAGCTGTCCAAGGACACGGTGCAGCAGATCGAGGCGTTTACCGCTCGACTGGTGGACACGCGCACCGCCATCGGCGCTGCCAGCCAGGTGAAGCGCGTCTTCATCAAGGGCATCCCGCGCACCGCGCTGCTCAAGCCCGCACACGCGCCCTTCCGTCTGCAAGCGCAGAGGTTCGAGCTGGGCGACCGCGTGATCATGGTGCAGGACTCGGGCAATGTGCCGCTCTCGGCGCGCGGTGTCGTCGTGGGCATCAACAGCAACTCGCTCGAGGTCGTGTTTGACGTGCCCTTCCTCAGCGGCACCACGCTCGGCGACAGGTGTGCTCCGTACAAGGGCGCCACCGTCTCGTTTGTCAGCGTGCTCAACCTCACCCAGCCGCAATTTGTGTGCGCTGGCACGAGTGGTGTCGGCGACACGAGCGCCTCGGTGGGCAGCGCGCTCGAGCGAACGCTCGGCCCGATCGGCGGCACGGGCACTGCGCAGAGCAACGGCAAGGGCAACGGTGCGCACGGCTACGGCGCTGGTGCGGGCGCTCCTTACCGTCCCCCCAACGCGTTCACGCCGAGCGCGGCGCAGAACGGCAAGGGCAAGGACGGTAGCACGCAGATTTTGCAGAGGCCGCAGCAGCGACACGCGCCCGTGCAGCAGGACGTCGCCTTCTCAGGCGTTGCCAGCGGAAAGCAGAGGCCCGCCAAAGCGGCCGCAGCCTCCGGCAGCCAGGTCGACGAGATCAACCCGCTCATGGCGGCGCTCGGCATCCGACCTCCGGCTGCGAACGGCCACGGCCAGGCTGGTGCACCAAGGGGCGCGCCGCGTGGTGGCGCTCGACCACCTGCGGGTGCGGCTCGCCCCCCACCTGCGGCTGCCGGAGCCCAGATCGGTGCACAGCCCAGTGCTAATGCTGGTCGCGGTCGCGGTGGACGAGGTGGAGCTGGCGCCAATGGACGAGGCCGCGGTGCCGGCCGGAGCGGTCGCGGCGGCGCTGCAGGTGCACAGTAAGGTCGGATGATGTGATTCGAGTCTCATCGCTCGACGATAGAGTCACTGGCCATATACTCCCGTCGTCTAGCCCACTTTCTCATGTTGCTCGTGATTATGTTGTTTCCCGGTCATCGATGCATCAATGTAGACATTGCATTGCCGAGCTGTCACATTGTTCTCAAGCAGAGATTCCGCAAGATGACGGGCGCGGACGATCTTCTTGTAGGTTTGGTATGTCCGAGCGAATCAGATGCGAGCGTGCAAACAATGAGGTTGAGTAGCGTGGATATTTTGAGCCGGATTTCAGGGCAAGGTTTTCATTCTTTTTCGATTTTGGCAGCGGAGCGTTTCCAGGCTGCCTGATTTGGTTGATCCGAGTTGAGCTGATGTGGAGGCAGAGACGCGGATGACTTCATCCTGCACGCCGTAGAGCCGGAACGAAGGTTCGGGTGCGGCTAAGCATTTCGAGCGCTTCCGGACTTTAGCAGGGTTCCGAAGAAGCTCGACCGGATCCTTGGGTCACACGCGGCCAAGCTTCGTTGTGGGTGTGTAGCAGAAAGGACGGCGACAAGCTCGGAAGTGGTGCAAGGTGATTTGCCGCTGCTTCACGAAAAAAAATTGGCCGATGCCAAGACATAAAAAGATGGTATGGAGAGTGACGAGCTTTCTTCCGACCAGCATCTATCCAACATGTCGTCTCCTCGTACTACGCAAGCCTACCGTCTGAAGACGTTCGACAAGAGCCTCGATGGCCTTGTGCTGGACGACAAGGTTGCGCTGCCCGATGCAGAGCAGCTCGAGGCCACGGCGGTGCTCGTCGAGGTCCATGCCGTGTCGCTCAACGCACGCGACTACCAGAGTAAGTCCCTGCTTCCCGTTCCACATAGTGTCGCTCTATGCTGACTTGTTTTGTTTGCTTGTAGTTGCATCGGCGACGTATCCTGCGCCCGTGACTCCTCCCTCGGGTCTCATTCCCGTCTCGGACGGAGCGGGCAAAGTGCTTGCTGTCGGCTCGGCCGTGTCCACCGTCAAGGTCGGCGACCGTGTCGTCACGCACCTGAGCCACGACTGGCGCCACGGCGAGATCGGCAACGAGATGCAAGTCAACGCTCTGGGTGGTGGTCGCGATGGTGTGCTGGCGAAGCACGTCATGCTGGACCAGTACAACGTCCTTCCCATCCCGGCACACATGGATTACCGCCAAGCAGCCTCGCTTCCCGTCGCCGGCCTTACGGCGTACCACTGCCTGCTCGGATTCCCCAAGACCGTCCAGCAAGGTCAGACCGTGCTGATCGAGGGAACGGGAGGCGTGAGTATCGCGGCACTCCAGATCGCTCTCGCTGCTGGTGCGCGTCCGATCGTCATCTCGAGCTCGGATGAAAAGCTCAAGCTGTGCCAGAGCCTGGGCGTGCACAAGGACGACTGCATCAACTACTCGAGCGATAAGAACTGGTGGCAGACAGTGCGAAGCCGCACCCCGCGTGGAGAGGGCGTCGACCACACCGTCGAGATCGCCGGTGGAAGCACGCTCAACCGAGCCTTGATGGCCACAAAGGCCTACGGAAGCGTCTGGGTCGTGGTAAGTTCAAGATCCCTCTTTCCCTCGTGGTGCCTGCAACTTGAACTGACTCGCCTCTTTGGCATATGCAGGGCTACATGGACGACTACAAGTCGACCAAGGACTCGGACGACGGTCTGCCCGACACAGCCAAGGCCATCCTCTACTCCTCGGCCCAGGTGCAGGGCGTCATGTGCGGCAGGTAAGTCCCGTCTCCCCAACCCAAACTTCGTCAACTTGAGCTCATCTGACCGTGTCCTGTTTGCACCAGCTACAAGCTCTTCCAGCAGTACCTCGAGGCGCACGCCACCGCGCAGCGCAACGTCGACAACAAGGTCGCCGCGATCAATGTGCTCAAGCCGCTCGTCATCCCCGAGCAGGTCTTCAAGTTCGCCGATGCAAAGAAGGCCTTCCAGCTCCAGGGATCCGGCCGCTTCGTCGGTAAGGTCATCGTCGATGTTGCCGACGCAAACTAGAAACCTCCGCTCCGCACTTTGCCTCGCAATCTACAACACGTTGGGAGCCTAGCGCGATGTGCAAGTCGATTGTCATTTCTGTGCAACGTTGAGAGAGAGAGGCGTTTAGATCAAGTGACTGGAAAGAAAAAAAATGTACAAAAGCAGGAGGGTACTTTGTTTGGGCGGATGGGTTGAGGCTTGCCTGTCCACCCGCTGATGCGCCGTACCTCGAAAAGAGAGGGGGAGATCATGGGATATCATATCGGTTTGGATCGGAAGCTCCTGTCATTATAGGAGGCAAGGGACGTGCGCTAAGTGCATGCTCATCCTACGCGCGTCTTGTTCTCGCGCTCTGCCTGCTTGATCCTCTCTTCGAGCGTCTTGGACTTGTGCAGCTGCGAGGCGGTGAGACGGTCGCGCTCCGAGCCCACGTTGCGGTCCGAGTAGCGCATGCCGTCGGCGACGGAGCCCTGGTAGGACGACGTGGTGCGGTGCAGCTCCGTGTTGTTCTTGCCCGGGTTCGTGTCCGTGCGCTTCATCTTCTTGCCGTCAGACGGACTGGACATGCAGGAACCCTGGATGCGCCCAAGTCGTACGTCGCCGCAGAGTCGGGGACGAAAGGAACGATCAATCATGGTCAGTCAACTCGCACAAAGTCGATGTTGGTGTGCGAGCAGGTGCGCGAACAGCATCGCAAGACGTTGCTGTTGCGACTGTCATCGCGATTCGTTGCCAACTTACCATCTTGACTAGTGTGGATGCTTATCGAGCAGCGAGAGGTGTGTGTGTGGGGTGAGCGCTTGCGAACGAAGTCGAAGTAGCGAATTGGAGCAGTTGAGGATCAGTAGCGATCGTGAGCGTGGTTGATAGATGGTGGACAAGGTTGAAGCTGGCAGAGCTCAAGCTGAGCTGACGTAGCAGCGCCCGTATCTGGCCTTCGCTACATTGCAGCGCGACCGGATGCAGGCCTGGCAGCCGGGCGCCTTAACTTAGCTGCAGCGTTGCCTGCTACGGTCTAGACATCCACACGCTCTTGGGCCAACTCCACACGGCTCGCAGTGCGAAAAAGATTGGGCTCGGCTCAGCGCCGTCATTCGGATGGACTCAGCGGGATGCAGAGTGCGGCACAACGGCACATGCGCCCCGCGCTCGTAAGCAAGCACAATGACAGAGGTGTTTTGAATTGGCCCCTGCACCTCTGCTCGCATTTCGGTATTCGCGAATTCAACTTGAATTCCACTGCGACCTTAGCTGCGCAGGCCCAAATTCAACGCCTTTGTATTGCACCCTGCGCGGTGGTGTTGCAGAGCTGCATCCGACTCGCAACTCGCTTGCAACGCGGCTTTCCCAATCATCGCTGATCGCCTGTCTCTGGTGGCTGCTCATGGCGCGCCCGTGCCCCTCTCTGCCTGCCGGTCCACCGTTGGCTCAATGGACAAGCTCTCGTTCAGGTTCGGCTGGTCGCTCAGCCCGCCGGATCGCTTCCATCACCTGACACAACAGGTTACAGCTTGGGGCACGCGGTGCAGCGTCTTGGCTCATGCGACACATTGCAGGTTCTGGCGCCTCAGGCTGATGACGGATGTGCACTGATGCTATGCCAAATGAGCGCACAGAATGACAGCATGCTGCACAGCCTTGAAGCCGGATGATGGCGCCAAGGGGGAACGCTGGATGGCCGTCGCTGAGGTATGTGTGCTTCCAGACGGCACTCGAACTTTCCGTGCAGTGGCCGCTGACAGCCTTGGCACTTGTCACCGTGCACCGCAGACCACGCCTTGGCAATCGCCATTCGGCCTAACATTTTGTAACTAGGATTTTTATTTCTAGATGTAGGCAATCTTCGACATCACATACTCTCGCTGAAAAAAGGGGGAAAGTTTGACCCCGACTCCATAGCAGCTGCCGCCGCCGCCCCTTCGATGCTCTCTCTCTCATTCACCAGCCTGAAAGTCCATTGGCCGATCAGCCGCAGCAGGCTCTTGCGTTTTCACACACGCCCATTGGCCGAAGTGTCTGCTGTATTCTACATTGTTCTTGCCATGCATCGGCCGAGGATGACAAGGGCTCCTGAGTGACAGGATCTGCAACGTCGTGCCGACATCGTTCTACCTTGCCGGCTTTAATTGTGACTGCACGCGCTCACTCCGCTCCGAAATGGCAATCTTCCGGTTCGGTGACAGCGAAGCCATGGGTTCTTGAGATCACAATTCGTGCAACCGCCGCCGAGGGCGAGCAAAACCCTCGACATGCTTCCACAGGGTTCATCCCCAAAACCCGCGGCTCCTGAAAAAGATGGTGAAAAGAACGGGCAGCACCAACAAGCTGCCACTTTGTTCTTCTGGTGCAGCTTCGCCGGGCTACCTCGCTTCTGCATTCACACACCGCTCGCTACCACGATCAGCGCGCCAAATAGGTTTCAAGAAGTGAGGACGGTGCCCCACTGCATGAGGGCTCGGCAAAGCCTCGGCTCCGGCCGTGCAGAAGCCAGGAACCGGAACCGAGACGAATCTGAAGGCGCTTGACGTACAAAGGCATCCGACTGGTCCGGATAAGCCCGCTCAGCTCACGACATGTCCGAGCATTCCAGGGTCGGCTCAAGATCTTGATCTTGAAAGGTGGCGTACGTGCGTATGCGATACCGACATGCGAGACAGGGTGGCGGGTCGATGAGGCTGCCTTGGCATCGGTGGCTGGTGATCTTCACCGTGTCTCTCGCCAGCGCAGAAGGCTCGAGTCGGAGTTGGCAAGTCGCGATCCGAGCAGGCGGATATATGGATTTTGAGCATGAGCAGAGGCGCCGAGCGCGCCCGCTAGCAGGGCTGCATTACTCCGTGGCAAGCCGCAGCCGATTGACTCGCGTCCGTTCCACACGTCGGCGTCGCCTTGCTTATCCGCCTCAAGCCGAAGACGCTGCACATCGTGTTCCTAGATCAGCATGTCGCACATGTCTGACTCGACAAGAATGCGCTCGATAGCCTCTCTTGGCGTCTCGGCTGACTGTCTTGTCCGCTGTCGACTGCCTCACTTCCAAGATCGAAGGACCACGATTGGTGATGAAGGGGTCATCACACGGGGAGCACGGTATCTCGGTCGATATCGCGCTTGGCTTTTCACATCCCATGAGCCGACTCATTCAAGGCAGGATTTCGCAATACACTGCACGGTACAATCTCTCCTTCAGACCCAGGACAGTCTCGAGCTGGATCCCGGTGCCTTCTGTGCAGAGACGGTGGTTGTACGTGGAAGCAAGAGTAGGAAGTCAAAGGCTCGGCGGCAGCTTCCAACTCAGCCGCGATCTTGACGAGCCAGGGCAGTGAGTCGTGCGCCTTGGAATAGAGAAGGCGCCAATTGTCTCTAGCCCAATGTCTGAAACCACGAGATCCGCGGAAAGAAGCCAAACCGACTCGGATCTCGGATTGAACTTAAGGGCCTGCAGAACTGTGGGCCATTCTCCGACGATCCCCCGTTCAAGGGAAACGACGGCGCGCCAAAAATTGGAGGAATAAGCTGGCGGGTGGAAGCTGTGACAAGGGCTGAAAGCAGAGGGGCGCAATCAGTGTTGAAAAGCAGGGGTTCACCGAAGTGCTGACGAAGGTAAGTTCGCGATGGAGCGGAGTGGCAAATCGACGGACGGGTGTGGGAACAAGGAGAGGAGGGAAAGCGCGCAGACAGGCTCCCCTCCCTTTCCACAGCTCGCATGGTTCCGAAGGCAAAGAGGGTCCAAGCCAGGGTTTGATCGCTCGGAAGTTCCGTTTGTCGTCTCCCTTTTTCCTATTTTTCCTTTTTTTCTTTTTTTTCTTTTTTCTTTTTTGTATTTTCCCTTTTTCCCCTTTTTTTCAATTTTTCTCGCGCACGCACGGCAAAGGGGGTGGAGCGCGCCACGCTTGCTTTTTAACGCCAACCATCTGCCAGAGGTGAGGAGCTCACGCTCGATCGGAGCGCCAAACGGCGAGTTTGATGCGGGTCGGGGTGTGCCTGAAAGGATGCGTTGGCCCTATTGCCTACACCTACACAGAAGAGAGCCTAAAATCAGCCTCTGCAAAAAGCAGGTACCAGCTCCGACCTAACTTATCCAGATTCCTGGTATTTGCCGTCCGCAACCTCAATCTTTCGCGAGGCTCGAGTGAAAAGGTCTTGGCGTCCTTCTTGTGTTGTACTTGCAAAGCGTGCTGCATAAGTTGCGTGTGCCAGCGTGATGCCCATGTGGCGTGCAGTGCTACATCCGATTGGCGCCCCTTCGCCTGGCGCCGCATCACGCTCCGTGACATCGGCCGTGGTCAGCGTTGTCCTGCCGCTCACATACTCACGCTTTGGGCACCCAATCAAAGTCCGACAGCCACGGTTAAATCAGCTTCCGTGCTCATACCTTGTCGCCGACGCGGACGGATCCACACTCGCATGGCTGAAAGCGCGCAACTCGGGTCCGAGCGAAGAAGATTGCATGCTTGCCTAATGACCCCACACAATAATGCTGTTGGCAAGAGATCCATGCACTTCCCTGCTCCGAATACATCGCCAGAGGAAATCGGTGTCGGATGAGTGAGATTGCAGTACAATCAAAAGGTATACAACGCCAGGAGACCTGGCGCCGGATCATCGGTGACAGACCTTGCAGTGCAGGGAGCCTGTCACCCAGCGCTTGCAGCCATTGCATATCCTTCGCACCGGCCAACCAATTAGAGCAAAGGCATACAACAAACACGGCACCATCCGTGGTCGGACCAAGCCGAACCTGCACAAGCCTGCCTGCCCATGCCTACGGCTGCCCGAGCGTGCTCGTGCATGGCTAAATTTGGATCTAGACCCCGCTCGAAGGAACAATGCGCACCACGTTGGTCGAACAGGCCTCGGCCTCGGCATCAGCCTTCCGATACGCCTCGGAACGCTCTCGAGATTCCAGAAATTCGTAATGCCTCGTGGCTAATGCCAAACGTGGCAAAATCTGCTCGCTTTAAAACTTCCCTTGCGCAATTACGCCAGTCAAAATGAGATCCTGGAGATCGCCGGACACAGCCAGTCTAGACCCTTCAGACCCAGCCAAGGCACAACTGCGCATGAGCCGAACGGCCTCCCGACCCTGGGGCACCCTCCTGCCGGAGCGTGCTTCCCATGCCTGGGAAACGCGTTCGCATCGTCACCTCGTGGCAGCCCAGCACCGAACTGCATCCGGGAGGGCTCCGAAGCAGTCCAGGCCCAACCTCTGCCTGCCGATGCCGCGAAAGCATCGTGAAAGCAAACATTGACTGGACCAGGCTCAGCCAAAATCGCCGCTTCGGCGGGTTCCCGTGTGGGAGATCATCAAGAGAAGCCATGGCCCAGAACGGCAACGCGTCACGAGCAGCAGGCCAGAGTGCAGAGTCGGAGAACGCATAGTCCTCACGGGCAGCGACGAGACAGGCGTGTAGGCCTGATCGGAGCTTCGGTAGATCGTATTCGCCGTCGATTAATGAGGTGTGGCCGTCATGCCACGAAAGCCCGATTTCCTGCAACTGTTGCTGAGGATCTTGGTGCACTGGAGCCTCACAAGCTGCCTGCTAAGAGAAGCCGAAAGGCCGATCTGAATTCCGTCGCTCTACTTTGCATTCGGAGTCGGCATGCCCAAAAAGCTGAGGGGCGATGTGTTCGGATCCGCAGACCGCTTTGGCCTTGCCTGTCGCGTTACCCCGTTTGTCATGTAAAATTGGTCAGGGTCTGCGTCCCTGCGCATCACGGGTCTGCTGTAGACAAGTGCATACCGAAACTCATTTGGACTCAGCTCAAGACACGCTTATCCGAATTCTGAAGGCTTTGCTGGGCTGGACGGAGATACCCCGAGCTTTTTCGCTGATGATGGGTCTTATCATGCTTCGCCAGACACGGGGCATGTGGCGACCCCGACGTATCAAGGCTCGCATTGATTCGCATCTGCACGACTGCAAACAACTCTCTGCACGCTGCCGATGGCATATCAAACTTCATTCGGCACATATCGAGCGAGCAAACCTAAAAAAGTGGGACCACTTTGCGTCGCAGCTTATTGCAGTTGTGCAGAGTCCAAGCGAGGCGGATCGAAGCGTGGGAGTGCAGACAGGGATCAAGGGGAAATCCCAGCCTCACCGACAACACATTTCGACGTGGGGCAGCAGAACACGCTTGTTGTATTTTTTCTTTCCTTTTTTTTTCTCTCGCCAATCCTTCATTTGCCGCCAATTTACAATCCAACAAAATGTGGCTGATCACCTCGCTAACAGCAACGAGGCTGGTTGCTGGTAGACTGCGTCTCCACCACTGAATCCACGGATCTGATCACCTCGCTTGGGCATCACGGGTGGCGCCGAGACCAGACCCGGTGGGAAGCGAGCTCAAGTCGGTCGGATTCGCGATTTCGCTTCTATTGCTGCCGTCTTCTCCGCGTAGAGACAACGCCCAACGCCCGGCATGTCGCCTTGTCGTTGTCTCGTACTTTGCACCCTGACGCACTGTCTATCGCGCCCACTTCCGACGGGCTTTCAATTCGTGATTGCGCAAAAGAGACGGCGTTCGATTGCACCCGAAGGCTTTTGGACAAGGTAGAGAGACCCCAAGAATCGGTAAGACAACCGAATCGGCTGGGTGTAGGCCCCTCGTTCGACCGAGTTTAGCAACTCAGTGTGGCGACAGAAGCGATCAGGGTCGCCCTGTTTGTCTCGGGACCTTCCGACACGGTGAAGCAAACTTCTTGCGCCTCTGATCGTCCATGGGAATTCGGATCCCTAGCGATTCTTTGGTCGGTTGGCGGTATTTGCTATCGACGACAACGCCTTCGCTTCCACGGCACGGTCTGCAAGCACGGTGCTGCCCTGTGCTTCGCAGCGCACCGAGCTCCGATCTCCTCGCTTCTGCGCCTTCCGACATGATGCTGCTTAAATCCTGAAAGTCTGCAGGCGCCATCATGGATGACACAACCCACGGCCAACACTCTCATGCGTCGCCGTCGCGCACTGTCCCCTAACCGCTGGGATAGCCAGCTCTGCCAGACAAATTTTGGTCTCACTTGGCCAAGGCCAGCACCGAGCGCTTTCGAATCCATCTCCAGCGTTGCTGATGTTCCGCGGCTCCTCATGGTGTGGCCCGCTCCCGATGTGCACGCGCCTTCGGACAGACAGCGGCGATGCAGCGAGAAGAGGAACAATGCCCATCGCCAGACTCGGTTCGGAAGACGGCCAAGAGAACAATAGAAGCTCGAGACCAATCGATGCACGATGCAAAGACGGAATGCACCGAGGTGGTTGGTGCCTAGCATCCAAGAATGTGCCCACCAGCACAGTCTAGCCAGTGAAGAAGAAAAATAAACTAAAATTACGAAAATGTGAAAGTATGAAAATGCGGGTGCGATTCGAGTGCCACATGTCGGTCCACCCGGGATCCTTCCAGCTGACTGACTCGCAGACAAATTGCTCCCACCTGGCATCCGCCGCTTCGCACGTGAAGAGAAAAAAGCAGCTGGACAGCCGCATGGCTCCGCCACGAGTCTGAGTCTATTTTTACACCCCAACACATAGGATGCCCCTCTACAGTATACCTCTCCGCGGATAGCCTTTTGATGGACTGCCGACGCGGTTCAGTGCAGGCATCACATCATCCACATCGCCAATACTCACTCAAGATGTCTTGCCCGGAGTAAGGGCAAGACAGCACGTTCGTGTTTCACAGGAGTCAGGAAATGGAAACGCATCTTTGGCAGGGATTCAGAGGCGCGAGGCATCCCGGATCCGAAAAAGAAAGACCCCATCCAGGTCAGGGTCGAGATTCGCCTTACCCTGACTCTGGCAGCAGCGTCGCTTGTGATTTTTGCCGAACTCCTCGCTGCATGACACCGCTTCTCTGCTTGCATCTCGCCACATGCGACGCACTGCTGCTGCGTGCACCCAATGCGCGTCGCGACGTGCAAGACTGCTCCTGCACCCCCAGAGAATCTTGCCGCCACCAATGTTCCCATTGCTTTGCGAGTGTCTCGACTGGAGAGATAGCTGCACCTGCGTTCGCTTCCGCATTTCACCCCCACGCCTACCAGCTGGTGCGGCCGGCCCCCTTGCCACATGCCAGAGCCAATATGAGTGCGTGCTGCGCCGCGTTCGACTCGCCTTACCTCGGCAGCCTCGATAGGTGAGAGCCAGCACGCCTCCAAAAGGCAGCCTGCACACCCCTTGCGATTTCGCTATCACACTGAGGACTGTATGCCTCAATGGCCGGCCGCCGAGGCAAGCCGAAGCAATGTACGGCGAGGCAATGCGTGAAAGAGCGCGAATCCTAGTGCTTCACGCGCCAACGCCGGATGTCAAGTTGAGCCGCACGGCGGCCAAGTTTGCGAGTCTGGCCGCCCCCGCTGTGGCGACGTGGGATCCACGGCATTGCGCCTCGCCGCCAAAAATCGAATATCGCACACGTTTCGACCTTTCCGAGCACGGTCGCAACGATGTCGCCTACCTCTGGAAGCCCGCCCGCAGCGCAACTCGCAACATGACCGACGTAGCCGCATCTCGCTTGCCATCTGAGCGCTCACGTCTAGTTGATTCATCGCCGAATCCGAGACTCAACCCTCGTCGATCAAGTCAATGGGAACGGTATGTTGGCCGGGCAGGTCCGAGCAAAGGCGCAAGATTTGGCTCGCCCGAGGGACACAAGATTTCTTTGTTTTTTTTTATGTTTTTATGTTTATTTTATGTTTCTTTTATTTTGTATTTTTTATTTATTTTTAAAATTCTCTCTTGGAAAGCCGACCGGGGCTAAGGCAGAGAGATTTTCCGGGCCACGCTGGGGACCGACTGCCCGACGTGAACATCCGTTTGCGAGCGGAATTTCGGTGCTTGAAAATCGTACGCGGCCACAGGCTGCGTGGCCCTGGGCAGCGTTCGCCAGCTCTCTGACTCGCTTGGACGGTCTCGATAGAGCATCGCTTGGTCCGCCATCCATGTCGCCTGTGCCATCCTCGGCTGCTTGTTCGCGCATCGGCTTTGGGCGTGCGTGGCGCCCAGCATTTTGGTCGACCCCAACGCTAAGCCTTCGAGGATCCAATCTGCCTTTCATTCGATTGATCGCTCTCGGCCTGTGCTGGGATGCCAGTCGGTCTGATGGCCTGCCTGTCAGTGCCTAATCATGCTGGCCAATCATTGACATTGTTCTGGTGGTCCCTGGGGTCCTTTGAATCAATCTCCCAGCACTTGCCCAGGCACGCCACCTCTGCTGCTGTCTGCTTGTCACATGTCTTGCCGGCCTTGCAGCAGAGACAAGGGCCAATCCTCTGTGCACGCCAGTGTCCCTGCCTCCGCCCTGCTTCTGCAGCCTCTGTACGCCCTTCTCCGCTGACTTTGTTTCCGCAGATAGGCCAGAGGATGCGCCGCCTTGTATATATCCCCACCACTCCGCCCACTTCCGCCGACGCCACCCGAACCATAACCTCTACCTCACACCTCGATCCATCCTCCTACCTGCTACTCGCTGACGCCATCTCAGCATCATCGGCACGCATCGCCTTCTTCGAGCAGCACCATCTTCGTTCCCAGCGTCCGTCCGCTACGTCATCGCTGTGTACTGGACACACCCTCACCACATCATATTTTAGCGACACACCTCTAGTCGAGACACTGTAGCTGAAGGACGGGTAGATAGCCCGCCAACCAACAGCAGCATGATCTCGCCATACGACCCAAGCCATCCTGCTCGCCCCGTGCTTGCAAGGAAGCGAACTTCAGACAAAGCTCTACCTGAACATTCAGCAGCCGAAGCGCATTCCCCCTCCGACAGCCAAGATGGCAAATCTCGCACAAGAGCACGCATCAACATGGCGTGTATTCACTGCCGCCACAGGTACGTTGATCCTCGACGCTCGCCATATCCTACGTCTTTGACGAATGGTGTACTGACCAGCCATGACATCCCTCGCCTCGTCTTCTCAGGAAAATCAAGTGTGACGGAGCGCAACCATCGTGCGCAACCTGCGTTCGACTGCGCCGAGAGTGCGAGTACGAGCCCGTGACCGAGTTCGAGAACCTCATGTCGCGAGAGCGTAAGCGTCGCAACAAGGAGAAGAAGGCCGCGCGAATGGCCTCTCTCGGCATCTTTGCTGGCCAGTCGCCTTTGTCGATGCTGCACCCTGGCGCGTCGCTCGGCCTGCCGCCTGCGCCCATGGCACACTACGGCGATCCGTCGCAGGCCAACTTGGCACCGCTCTTCCTCTCGATGCCCGATCCTCAAATGGAGGGCCAGACCGTCGCTTCCCAGTTCGGACCACGCCGACGTCGCGGCATCTCGGACACCCAGGCCGCCTTCATGCAGCATCGCGGCGGCCCCCTCACCTCTCCCCTCCCAGACGCTGCGTCGTTCCAACACGCATCCGTCTCGCAGCCCCCGACACCAGCGCAGGCGTACCGCTACTACCAAGCGCTGGCGCTTCCCCAGGCCCAACATGCCATGATGCACGGCGTTCCTGCCGAGTTCATCTCGGGCCCACTCTCGGCTCCGATCCTGCCTCCGGCTGCTGCAGGCCCCTTCTTTGTCCCTCAGCAAGCCATGGCGCCGGGTCATGCTGTGCCGCACCTTGCAACAACTGCATCGCCTCACATTGTTGACCTCATGGGCCTCAACTCGGACGGCTCGACGCCTCACGTTCCGTCGGGACGAGCGAGCGCAACCGAAGCCGACTTCGATCTCGGCCTCGTCGATCTGACCGGCATGCCTACCATGGTCCCCACATCGGCACACGTCCGACCTGTGGATCTGCCCGCTCCCCACGGCCACTTTGACTTTGCCAGCGTGCCGTTCCCCACGCAGGATACGTTCGCATCGGAGCTGCCATTTGCGGCACTGCGAAGGCGATCGTCGATCCACTTGCCTGTCGGCACCGCCGATGCATTCAGGAGGCCGTCGATTGCCGAGGTGGCTACGGCGGCGCTCATGCAGAAGGTAGCAGGCAAGCGTGCCGAAAAGGTCAACACGGACACCAAGCAGCTTGCCAGCGAGCTCACGGCTCCCGATGCTACGGGCATCGTCGCATGGAATGCACACGTCCAGTCGCAGATGCCTGCGTCCATGGCGACCTGGAGCGGCTTCCATGCTGGCGAGGTCGCGCACTCGGAAGGTTCCGACTATGTGCCCTTGGCTGGTCCCGCCAGCCGTTCCAACTCGGATGGCTTGCTTTCGCTCGGACCCCTCTCGCCCCCTACCCGCCTGGTTGGCTCGGGTTTGGTCAAGGCCGAGGGCTCGGGCGAGGAGCGCAGCGCCGCTTCCAGCTGCAGCGTCACCTCGAGCACCGGCGACTCGTCGATCCCCGCAGAGGTTCCCATGCTCGAGCACTCGTATTTTGCCGCTCCCCAAGGCAAGCTCTCGCGCGACATCTCGCCTCTGGCCTTGTCCCCCTCGGGAAGCAGCCAGCCTAGCTCGCTGTTGAGCCAAGACGCTTGGAATGCCCCGCTGCTTTCGCCTGTATCGGAGCTCAACACGACCTTCAACAGCTTCAGTGTCTTTGCCGCTAACGCCTCCGGTCAACACATGCACACATCCAACATCAAGCAGGAGGTGCAAGACAACAACTCGCTTTCGATGGCGTTCACGCCCAACGCAAACGCTTCCATGCATAACCCCGACTTCTAGTCGCCAGCCCTTCGGCACAGGGCGTTCTTTTCTCATATACCATAGTTTCCATTCAACGCATATAGGTCATGGGCATCCCTTCTCTTCGTCACTCCATCATTTTCAGCTAATTTTCCCCTTTCCCTTTCCCCCGTGCCGCTTTGCGGCCATTGCATATCCCCCTCTCCTGGCCATCATGGTCCTTTGACCAGCTCACGGTCAGCTGTATTTGTATCCACACGTCACGGTTTCACGGCAGCTCAATCCAGCATCCGATGTTCAAACTCTCTCAGTGTGTGTATTCGTGGCGGTCAATTAAAGAGCTGATCGAGGCATTACTGACAAAGAGGCTGATCCGGAACTTCGCAGAGGCTCTTGCTGTGCTCTGTATCACCCTCACAGTCAACTTCTGTGATCGAAGCCCGGACGAAAATGGATTGCGAGCGCACACAATCATGCCCGCGAGGTCAAGCTAAGTTCGAAGGTCAGGATGCGGCGATGTGCTCATCTGCCACGGCTGAAATCCAAGTGTCGAGGAGGGTGGTCAGCATTGGTTGCCAGCCCGCATCTCTTCTTGCGACCTTTGCCGGATCAAAGTCGATAGTTCTTGCGGTTACCTGGAGTGTCTGAGCGTCGGCATGCGCCGTGGACTCCGAAGCGACTCTCCTGCCATGCAGCGCGAGCTTGCCCATCCCCAAGCTGCCGTAGGTTGGTCCGTGTGCGGCGGGTTTGGCCACGGCACGCGTGGCGGTGGTCTGGATGCCGTATCGAAGCCGAAGCGCTGCCGCCCAAACGCGCAGATTCTCGGTCCGTCGAAACGTCCACCCCGGCCGACTCGAATTGATCGCCTTGCCTGCCTCTCCAACCCCATCTCCAGCTGCACTTTCTTCGGTGTGATCGGGACGCGCGGATCGAGTCTGAAAGGTAGGCGCTTCTCCCTGCTGAGCCTGTCGAAGACGTTGCGCTTCCTTGTGCAGGAGTGCGGCTTCTTCCGCTTCGAGATCGTGCATCTCCCGAGATGAAATGTAGCCCCACGGCTTGGCGGATCTCCGCACCACCTCGTTGAACGCCTGACAGAGGAGGAAGCCGTCGCTGATAAGCGCGAGGAGCGAGTCAAGGTCGCCAGAGGTGTCACGCAGACGTTGCAGACGTGCAGCGGGAACCGCTTCGCACGAGGCGCAGTGGTCGGTCAGAAAGTGCCAGACTCGCTCGCACGTGCTGAGCCCAGATGCTGACCATGCCCCGCGTGCGTTGGCGGCGATCGACCCCGCTTCGGCCACGTCGGGTACAGCAGTAGCCAAGTGGGAGTCACGTTCTTGCTCTTGCGATGCCGTGCTGCTTTGCTTCTCGTGACCAGAGACAGAGGCCGATAAGACAGCATTGACGGTTTTCAGATAGCTTTGCACAGCTTGCTTTTCCTTTGCCAAGTCCGACAGCTTGAGGTCTTGACGGTACAAGTATCCGACAGGCGCCGTGCTTGCCTCGGTCGAATCATCGCTGGCGTCGGTCGCGCTCAACGACACGTCTTGCTCGTGTGCCTCGCCGTCCGCCTCGAGTGCTTCAACGCGGTGGGTCTCTTCCATCTCCTTGAGTGCGGCGAGCATCTCTAGAGCTGCCCGGCGCAGGATGCTTAGGTCATCCTCTTCTGTCGGCCTTCCTGCCGACAATCGCCTGCCAAGCGGCATCGTAATGAACGGCACCGCTAGAGCACTTGGCTGCGCCACTGGCTCTTCCAGCGATGTGTCGGCGTGCAGAATCTCGCTGGTGCGCGTGGGGACGGCCGTGCCGACCTGACCTGGTCGCGACACTCCGCTGAAGCTGCTCTGTCGCTTGTAGCGGTCCCTCCCACTCGGCTCGATAGGGGACGTTGTGGGGATCTTGGAACGTTGTGGCAGAGCCAATATGTAACTTCGCACCGACCGGATTGCTTTTGTCGTCGCATCAACCAGCCGAAGCACATCAGCGGCACCATTTGCGCCCTCTTGATGCTTTGCGCTGTCCGCTAAGAGGCTGCGAAGTGTCCCGGCTTCGGGATCGACTTCGATCCATTCTGCAAGCTGCCAGACCTCGATGAGTCTCTCGAGATCAGCAACGAGCAGCGCTCGTAGCGCAGTCGCATCGGCCTCCAATGGTCTTGCTACGTCCAGAAACCTCGGGCGCACATACGCCGTCGCCTTGGGACTTGGGGGCAAATCCGGAAGCTCGAATTCGTCTTCTTCCTTGATCTGTCCCGGAAGGCCTCTGAGCGGAGTGGGAGGGCTGGATGATGAAGCGGCAGAGTCGCTGCCCAGCATCGCCTCTCCCGCAGGGCCGATAGCGAGCTGCATGGCGGCCTTGGTAGCGGGTCGACTGCGATTGGCAATCCCCTGCTTGGTGTAGAGGTGCTGAAGGTAGCCGATGCTACCCAGCGCGAGGATCGAGTCGCGTTTCGCCGCGCTGCGTGAGAATGGCTGCTGGTTGAACTTGGCCGCAACGCTCGCAGAGGGGTAGAAGAGAACGGAGCGTTTGGCACGCAGCGTCTTGCCGTCGGATGCGAGCACATCACGGTCCTCGCCCGGATCTTCGGCGGGGAAGACCAGCGCAGGCACGGCGGCGGTTTGCGGTGCAGATTTCGATGATGCCTTGGCCGGCGCTGGGTGTGTAGATATCTTTGATGCCCCTCCGAGGATCTCGGGTGGACTGTTCTCCTTGTCGGCCTCCATCATCTCGTCGCTGCTTCCACTTGGGCTCGGATAGAAGATGGCGATAGACGAGAGTATAGAAACGCTGCTCGCTTGCAAGATAGTGACCGTGGGACGAGCCTGCCGATCGATGTAGGTGGTTCGAGGGGAAGACCAGCGTTGCAAAGGAGCAGACGATGAAGGGAGGCTCCACCTCCTTTAAGGTCCGAGCGTCCTTCGACTTGTGCATTGCCTGGGCAGCGGACCTCCTGCATGGCTCGCATGCATCGGTGCTGTACGAAGCCCACCTGCAGCTCGGCGCTACGCGAGCGGCATAAGTCATCTCTCCAAGCCGAGCTCGCCCAACGCCTTCCCTCTCGCTGACTGGCACCCATGCTGCCACCTTTCTTGCCAATAGACCGATGTCATCAGATTCACTCGCTCCGACCTTGCAAAGTCAGACAGGATGAGCGACTCCAAGCAGGAAACGGACCTGCGTGCGGTGTTCCTTGCAGAAAACGCCCCGCCCAAATTTCCACGCTTTGTTGGTCAGACCAACACTTCAGGGATCTGAGACAAGCCACATGCATGCAGGCAACCCCGCGCGCGCGCCAGAATTCAATCACCCCACCAACACGAGTCGTTGCTGCGAACAGCGCTAACAGTTGCTCGCTCGGAGACTTCTAGAAATACAGAGACAAGTGAAGAATACACACGTCAGACGGGAGGAAGGCCGATGGCCGCCTCGCTCGCTGCTGCAGGCACCGCAAAGTACGCCGGCGGGTCAGCGGGAGGCACGCTTTCCACCACAAAGCTCGCCAGGCCCCAAGCACCCGATCCAAGCTTGTCTCCACCTAAAATCGGGCGACGGTCGCCCCGCTCGCGTCCCGGATCGTTGATGAAGGCCGGGCGCTGAGCGATCTTGACCATTGACGCACGAGTCGGCTGAGTGAGGACGCTGAAGTGCGGCAGATGGGTGTTGGGCTCGTAGACGCCAATCGGAGGACCGCGGCGACGCTTAGTCTCGGCATTGCTCTGCGCGATGGCCTTGCGCTTCTTGTTCTCCTCCTCTGCATCGGTCCCTGAAGTCGCCACGATCTGCTCACGCTCCCACGGAGGCAGATCATTGAACGCCTCGGGATCATCCTCAACCTCAGCCTCGCCATCAGCCACCTCGTCCGCAGCTTCTTCCGGCCCGGCGACTCCGTCCAGCCCCACGTAGCGGTTGAAGCGCGGGAATGCCGACATTCGATCGCGGCGCGTCTCGCCCAGCTCCGTGTTCATACCGCGCACGCTCCTCGCCATCTCGAGCATCCAGTTCTCCTCGGTGATATCGACGCGCTGTAGCGCCACCTTGCGCGACTGCCAATTCCCCGCCCTGACCCAGGGCGTCTGACCAGCATCGCCGAATTGCGTCACCACGGGCTCGCCCTGCGGGTCGATCGTCGTGTAGCTGAACGTGTCTGCCTTCTTCTTGGGGCGTTCGCGCTCGCGCTCGGCTTCGCGTCGCTTCTCCTGCTCCTCGGTCGACATTCCGCCCACGGTCTTGCCTTCTTTGACGCCCGAAGCGCGCGCCTCGGCCTCATAGTAGTCGTCGATGACTGCCTTGCCGCCGCTGAGGAAGCGCGCGCCGTGCAGCTTGTACACGTTGCGCGCCGGCACCATGGTGACGTTGCGTGTCTTGAGTTGGCCGCTCAGACGGCCATCCTCGATGAGCTTGTCCTTCTCTGCTTGCAACAGCTCAATCTTGAAGATCTGCGGATTGCGGCGGAAAAAGTAGAGCGAGTCGCGGTAGCCTGCCGAGCGAGCCGCATCGATGGACAGCATGTACACCTTTTCTGGATCAGGTCGCAGGTCAGACGTGAAGTGGTGGGCTTTGTACTGGCGTCCGCCCTGTAGCCGACCCTTTTCGTCGATCTTCTTGTCGCCGTCCGGGTCTGAAGGAAGGATGACCTCCTCGCCATCTGCCTCCAGACGGTACTTTTTGCCTTTGATGGTGACCGTCTTGTGGCCGTCTTCGTCAACGCCCTCTTCGTCGTCGTTGCCGTCGGCATCATCGCCATCGGCATCCGCGTCGGCGTCAGCGTCAGCGTCGGCATCCGCATCCGCGTCCGCCTCTGCATCGTCGTCTCCATCGTCTGCTCCGTCGTCACCATCTGCGTAATTGTTGTCTGCTGCGCCTTCCTGCTCCGTCTGTTCGTCGGGCTGCTCGGATGGAGCCGCACTGTCGACATCCTCAGCGGCAGCGCTCCGCGAACGTGCTGAGCCTTTCCTACCAACGACCGAGATTCTTGGCGCCTTTCTCGGGCTACGTTTGGAGCGTGATGCGGATGGGCTTTGCGGAACGGGTGTGGTGGACTGTTTGGCTCTGGTGCGAGTGGAGCGGCTGCGCTGGGCGGCTGCAGCCTCGGTGCCGTCCCCAAGGTCGCCATCCTCCTGTTGAGGCGATCCCATAACCACATCCTCGTCTTCCTGCTCCTGTTTGGTCGGCTGTCGACGAGAACGGCGCGCAGGTGTCGCACGAGTTGATGTGGATGCTGACGCCTCTAAGGCCTCCTCATGCGACCGGGCGCTAGACAGCCGTGAGCTTCGCGACCGGGACAGCGCGGATGTCGATGATGACTCTGCTGCCTTCATCTCTTCGGCGACTAGGCCACCTTGGGATGCATCGTCCTGGTGTGCGGAAGGGCCTGGTGCTGCGGCTTCGGCTGCCGATGCCTCGAATTCGGCTGCGGCTGGAGTTGCATCCGTGGAGTCGGCCTGTTTGCGGACTCGCAGAGTGATGCCCTTGGTTCTCGCCATGCCGGGCGACCAATCGTAGTCCTCGAAGCTTCTCCCTCGAAGCTTCTCTGATGTAGACTGGGTAAGGGAAGAGTGTGGTGCGGAAAGTTGATGAGGTCTTTGACACGTCCCAACACAGAAGGTTTGGATGGACGTGCCAGCCGCGAAGGTATGCAAAAGGACGCGAAAGCAAAAGAGTGCGCTTCCACGACACACTGCACTGCACCCAATTTCCAAGAATCCGACGCGTCGAGGCGGAGCCGAGAGGTGGATTTCCACTTACTAGCCGCGCGCAGGGTCACCCAAGCGCAGGCGCTGCGTCTCGGAAGGCGGAGCGTGAGTGTCCATTACTTCGCGATCTGTGGCGCTCAGATTGCGGCTTGCGCAGGTGGAGAAGCTTGGGCCTGAGCTTAAGGGTCCAACAGCACTTGAATGTGTCGCCTCGTGTCGCTCTTCGCAGCACGACGAGCAGGGCGTCCGTCGCATGCAGAGAGATGCTCGGGCCGCCTTCTTGCCTGCAACCAAGCGTGTCTTCGGCTCTTCCGAGCCTGAACGGCGATTCTCCGTACATGCTCTGCTTCTTGGTGGGAAGTCAGGTTTCCCACCAAATGAGATGGGCACGGACAAGATGCGGCACACCTCCGATGCAAGCGCTGCACCGACCAGATCAGTTCAAGACGCGGAATGCCCCTCCGACAGACAGACTGCGGAGAATCACCTTGATCTTCGTGCGGCCGGTGCTGGTCGAATGCAGATCCGCCCTCTTGCATCGACTCGCTGATCCGACTGTGACAGCAGCGGGCCGCCCCAGCCCTATGCGGCCTTGCCTCTGGCAAATCTCTCGAGCTTGAACAGCATCTACGGAGCTTGACACAGCACGTTTAGCCACACTCGCGCGTGCTGACAGAGGCGCTGACACGCGAGCAGCACGGTCCAAGACTGCTCGCCTCAACTGACGGAATGGCACTCTCCCCCGCCGCGTTCGGGCCTCGGCGAGAACGAATCCGATAAGAACCAGCGGGTGCCCGGGACTCGTTCTTTCCTTCCGCTCCCCAATGTTCCTCATCGTTTCGACTAGGTCATAAAGGATGGAGACGACAACGATTTACGGCTACGACGCCGCCGCCGCAGCTGGATGGGACGCGGACCTTCCCGGCCCGGTTGGGACATCTTCGAACAGCGGCCGCATCGACAACAACAGGCAAGAGCCAGACATCATCGCCATGGACGAGGACGGCAAGGACCAAAGGATCGATGGTGACGAACAGACTTCGGACAGAGTCGCGCTCATCGGCAAAGACGGGGTCGAGGCCTGGTGCTCCAGAACCAGGGTCCTCCAGCAATCCGGTGAGCTCTCTCGGCTGATCTCGGACCAACAGGACTCGGCAGGCTCGATTTACCTGCCCGTGCGCTCCAACGAGGCGCACTTGCTGGCCAAAGGCATCGATGCGCACGATTCTGGCTGGGACTGCTACAGTCTCGAAGATCTGATGCGGGCTGTCGACCTCTTTTACACTTACAACCTCCAACGATGGGACCGGATCGGTTTGGAGACTGCGATTCTCAACTGTCTGTCGGACGAAGAAGGAGGCCTTTCCGCTCGACTTCGCGATCAACGTTTTGCCGACAAGCTCCTGTACACGGCACAGCAGGGCTGCATGAACGAACTGGCGGAATTCATCGATGCGCAGGGCTTCTCCTGCACCGCTCACTACATACCGGAAGACGACAGGCCAAGGAAGCGGCGAAAGGCCTCGACTGGATTGGTCGATCGTGGCATTGCATGTACTTGAACATTGTAATCGAATCTGCTGACGCTTGTTTGACCTTCATAGTCTTGATATGCTGGCTGTGTCGGCTGCCGTCTTGTCTCTCGCGTCGCTGTGATATCGCAGAGCCGTGGTGTGAGCGAACCGACGATACAGTATGTACCGCTTTCTAAAATTGCCATTTCTGTCTTTGGCCAAAAATTACAGTGACGTCACGCCACGCGTGAGAGGTGCGAGTGGAGCTCAAAAAGGTGAACCATGCGCCATCAGCGCGAACGAAGGCTTGAGAGCATATCTCTTCTTCCGGCCTCCATGTCTACGCCATCGACGGACACTCTGTACTCGCAGTCACCTCACGCTCCCATCGACAAACGCGAAGCACGTCGCAAGCTCAAAGCACAGCATCGCGCTGGACAGTATCTCGATCCAACCTACGTCACCTGCCTCGTGCTCCTGCTCGCGCTGCTGTACTGGGTCCTCCCGATTCCTGGAGTTTTCGAGCTTCTCTACCGACGACGACATTCGACTTGTAGCTGCAACCACGCAGCTGCAGTGATTCAGAAACCAACCATGCCTTGGCAAAAGCAGTTTACGCTTAGCTCGCGAAGCAAGGGCTGTCATCTGGTGACCAACGAGATCATGCCCCAAATCGAGGAAGGCCTCAAGGGGGTCAAGGTCGGCATGCTCACGCTGTTCATCCAGCACACCTCGGCTGCGCTCAGTCTCAACGAGAACTTTGACAGGGATGTCAGGGCCGACATGGACATGGTACGTTCGCCCCATTCTTGCTCATCAGCCTCTCCCACTCTTGTCGGACCGTCTTCTATCTGTGAGCGATGGGAACTGACTTATTTTGCATTGGCGATTGGCACAGGCGTTGGACAAGATCGTCCCCGAATCACTACCCTGGAAGCACACCGACGAAGGCCCCGATGACTCGGTCTCTCACACCAAGGCAAGCTTGATCGGACCAAGCATCACTGTACCCATTACCGATGGAAAGCTCGCTGTTGGTACGTGGCAAGGGCTGTACCTTTGCGAGTTCCGCCGACTCGCGCACAAGCGCAAGATCGTCGCCACCATCCTTCCTTAGACTCTCGAACGACGTCCGCTACTCATCATGCGTTTCGGAGTCGCTGCCAAACAATCGAACTTGCTCGTCCAAGGGGCTGTGCGGATGCATACAGAAGGGAGTCAATGGACAATGCTCTCCACCCCTGTCGACGGTCTGTGTCAATGCTGTTGCCTGCGAGCTGATCGATGGGTAGCGCTATCGAATCTCAGGTTGAGACAAGTGACAGGGTTACACACTCCAGACAGAGCTGAGCAAACCTTGGAGCCGCGGCGATTGCGGGACGAGGGGCCGCTGGACCCAGCTGAGCCGAGGGACCCGAGGGACCCGAGGAGCCGGACGGAACCGATGCAGCCGCCGAGGAGGAAGCAGCGTTGTAACGCGAGCGCCCCGAGGCACAGTGCTGGACGAGGCCGTGGCGCTGGAAGAGGCGGTGGTGTCGGAGGTTGTGGTGGCGGATGCCGACGGAGTGATGCTATTGATCCAGACGAGCCATGCCATGCGAGCGGCAGGCGACTTGGGGCTGACGAGGTCGTGACGGCGCGTCTCGGAGCTGGCGCCGAGTACGAGGCCGTGCTGGCAGAGGTGGTCGGTTAAGTCGTAGGTGGGCACGGTCTGGCGGCAGTAGGGACAGACCCGCTCGAGGCTGCGGTCGTTGTAGATGTGCCTTTCGCAGATTCGGGCGAGCGCGCGGAACGACTTGTGGCACCAGGGGCAGTTGAGGCCGACGTCCTGCCGAATGGCGGCAAAGACGCAGGAAAAGACGCCGTTCTGCGTGCCCGTATTGTGCGTCGTCATGGCGGCGAAGATGTCGCGCAGATGGCCTCGGATGCCGTCCTGCTTGAGCGCCGCATACGGGCGGACACGCACTCCCGCACTCCGCACTTCCGCACTTCCGCACTCACGCACTCACGTACTCGCGCACTCGCGCACTTGCAGACACTTCGACTCGTAGAACCGACAGGCTCGCACAAACATCACTGTGAATCAACAAACCTGGTATCATTCATACAGACACATGTGTACTAAAGGTGAAGAAGGACAGCCGGGAGCACGGCATGCTTCCAGCGTTGCGAGCTCAGCTCATGATGGCCGATGGAGCATTGTGCTGGCCGTGCATCTCGCCGCCGTGGTGGCCATAGCTCTGCTGCGCCTGCTCGTACTGCATCTGTCCGTTGTCCGCCGGCTCCGAGGCACGGCGCTGCTCCGACCAGGCTTCTTCGCCGATCCCCTCCATGTCTTCGTCTACAGCCTGGTGGCTGAGGCTCCTGCCCTCCAAGCCGAGCAGCTTGTCTGCCTGGCTCTCGCGATACTGAACGCTGTTCCTCTTGCTCCTCGCGCTCGTCTCGTCGTAAACCTGTCCCGTCTGCTCCGGCTCCTGCTGCTGCCCTTCTGCTTCCTCCTCCGCGATCCGCCTCGGTGCCGGCTCGCCGTTGGCATCCGTCTCAAAGACGCTGTCAAATTCGGTGAGGAAAAGCGCAAAGATGCCCGCTCCGATCGCCAGCGTCGGGCTGAAGACAATGCCGACGTTGCGCATCGTCATCTTGTTGACGTCCGAGTGCTCGATGATCTTGATCAGGTGGCTGCAGAGCGTCCTGAGCAACGAGTAGTTGGCCAGCGGCAGCTGCGACACCAGCCTGCCGAGCTCGTTGACGCGCTCGACGCGGTCCTGCAGCTCGTTGATGCGCATGAAATCCATGTGCAGCTCGCGCGTCAACACGCTCGTCGGCAGCTCGCGGAGGAAGGTCTTGAGCAAGCCGGCGATCGCATGCGGGTCGTAGTACTGGTTCTCGGTGAGTAGGTCGACGTCACCCTCCATGTTGAAGCGGTCTTTGAGGTTCTTGATCACCGCCGACGAGCCCGAGAGACGATAGATGCCCTCCTCCATAAAGGCGTTGCGCTTCTCGAGGTACTCGATGCAACGGTACACCACCGATGGCAGTGCCAGGCCCTCGTGGATGCTCGAGATTGCGATCGACTCGGCGAGCGGCACGCCAAATACGGGTCTAGGCTCGCGGTTGTGCTTGTCGCTGCCGCCAAAGGCGCGGAAGCCCTGCCAGAAGCGCTTCTTGTCGTCCTTCTTGCTGTCCGGTCCGACGTCATCTTTGGCGCCGAATTTGTAGCCAGCTGGAATGGGTGCGCCGTTGAGCGGCCCGCTGATCGATGTCTTGCCGCGGTTGAGCGACTCGTTGCGCGGGCCGGGCGAGCCAGGTGCTTCGTACAAATCGGCGCCGCGCGAGCTCACGGGCGAGCGCGGCTCGTTGAAGCTGCGATACGATGCCGACTGTGGCAGCGACGAGGTAGGCGTCGAGCCGACCGGCTTGCCCGTAGCGGACGAGTCGACGCTGTTCATGCGTGCCGCTACATTACGGCTGCCATCCTGCCCTCCGTCGCCTCCAAACTGTCGGCCGGCCTTCTCAGCCGACGGGCTGAAGGTCGCATCGGGGAACCTCGCGTTGGATCCCGTAGCCTCGCGTCCCGGCGTCGTCGCCTGCTGCGACAGCGACATCTTGCTCATCGCTTGCGTGGGCGATGCGGGCATGTCGTCCAACGACACTCCGTCGAGCTCGGCGATGGCACGCACAAGGACGTCGACCCAATCGTCGCGCTCCTCGTCGCTCTCGGCACAGAGGACGTGGCGGGCAATGTGCGCCGGCTCGTCGGGCATGCCCTCACGCTTTTCGAGGATCAAAAAGGCGTGTCGATAGGCATTCTCGTCTTGCTCGCTGCTCGCTGTGCTCTTCTGCTGGCGGCCGATCTGGGCGTCTCGGATGTTGATGCTTCCAATCTGCGCGCCGCCCCGCGTCTCGTAGTAGCTGAGGAACGAGTTGCGGAGCACGTAGAAGCGCGTCACCCACCTGCCGAGATTCTGGCCCTTCTTGGTGAGGAATCCCTCCTTGCTGGTCGAGAGCGGATCGCGCAGACGATTGGGCACGACATCGGTGCAGAGGAACGTGCACACCTCGTCCTTGTCGGGCAGCTCCAGCACCATGAGGCTCTGCAGGTAGATCTCGAGCAGGGCTTTGCGCTGGTCGACCTTAGCCGGCGCGTGATCCTTGAAGAGGGCCTTGTCGGGCAAGGGTGCGAGACGCTGCGAAGCCTTTTTCCCGACCTTGCTGCGGAGCTTGGCATCGAGGCCAATGATGTCGCTGTAGCTCTTTTCGATTGTCCACGAGGTAGGCGGGCTGGGCTCGCCCGAAGCCATGCTGTTGAGGCCCCAGGAGGCCGGAGGATGGAGGATATCGACGGTGATGAGAAACGAGATGGCCTCTTTGCCACGATCTGGCGAGCGGTAGTTGGTGCCCTGGATCTTGACACTCGCGACGCGCAAGAGCGACGAATCGAGGCGAGGAGCCAGTACACGGTGCTTCTTGACATCGTCCTTGGACCTGCGAGAGCCCGTGCCGCGCGAGAGGCGGTCTTCGGCAACCACCTTGGAGACGAGAGAACGCGAGCTTGCCGAGGAGGGGATCATGGTCGGAGTGATCTCGGCTCGGTTGCGGTTGGGACCCGAGGCGAGAAGCGAGCGTTCTTGCTCGACGGCCCGGTCTACGGAAGGGTGGTACGGCGATGCGGGGATGCCAGAAGGTGCGGCGTTAGGCTGCTGAATCGGCGCTCGATGGCGATCGTGGGTGGAAGACGGAGGATGCATCGCGGACTGGTGCAAGTGCGGGCTTTCGTCCGTGCCAGAGGCAGAGCTGCGATCGACGGCTTCAAAGTCGGCGCTCTCGTGGCTGGCGAGCGAATCGGTGAGCGCGTCTGGACCTTGCGCCGATCGAGTGAGCGACATGGATTGCGCCTGGGCCTGCGCGGCGGCGCGCTGCTGCATGATGGAAGCGTGAGGATCCGCGTTGCCATGGACGCCGCGATCGAGACCCGTGTCGACGGGTTGGGTGCTACGCGATGGTCCTTGGTCTACGCTGGTGATGGGGCTGTCGTAGGCGTGATTGGAGCCATTGGTGGTGGACAGCAGGCTGGCCGATTCGGGCGCAGTGGCGGAAGTTGCGCCGCCGGAGACGCCGTTACCGTTGTCGTTGGATCGAGAGGTGGCCGGGTTGGTGGTTTGACCAGCCGAGGCGAGACGCTGGTCGAGCTCGGAGCGCGAGTTTTGTCGCATGTGGCGTGGAGAGCTGAGCGGACTGCTGGACCTTTCGATTTCTTGGCCGTAGGGCATCCTTCTGCGACCGCCAGCTGGAGATCCAGGCGTGGCGTTGATGGCGGAGCCGAGGGGCGAGCCCTTGGCAGCCGGTGCAGCGGCATACGCGCGTTCGAGCTCGACACACCTTGCCTTGAGGCTCTCATTTTCCTTGCGGATGCGACCCATGAGGTTCCAAATGCGCACGTTTTCGGACGAGAGTTTGGCATTGTCGAGGCAAAATTGGTTGCGCTCGGCCAAGACCTGGTCGAGAGCCGCAACGTGGTCTCCGTTGGCTCGGGCCAGTACGTCTGCTAAGGCGGTGGGCGCGGGCGCGGGAGTGCCAGTGGAGCGAGTGCCGACGGCGGGGGCGAAGCGACTCGAGGAGCCGTGGGAGGCAGTGGAGTTGGCATCATTTGCATACATGCCTGTGGAATCCATGGCGGTGTCGATACCGAAGCGAGGCGGTCTCGCAGGGGCGCTGGCCATGCTCAGTGGGGAGCGAGCAGATGGATCCGCGATACGCCGCGACAGATAAATGAAGGGGAACGCGAGATGCTAGTTCAACGAGTCGATCTTGGCTTGGGTCGCTGCAGTCTTGCAGAAAGTGAACCGAGAGTTGAGACAACGGATTGCTGCGCTTCGCCGAAGAGCAGGTCCTAGCTGAATCGTGATAGTGGGAGAGGGAGTTCGGAATGTGCCGTTGGCCGGTGAAGAGTGGGCTGACGTGACCCAGAGCGGCGACGTCGGCAGCGGCGGCGGCTCTCAAGCGGCGAAGGTGCGAAGAAACTTCGGGGGACGATGGAGGAACGAAGGGTATCTGGTGGGGTGGGGGTCGAACGGATGAGGCCGAAGGTGGACGGATGGTCAAACACCAGTGGGAGTGGGGCTCTGGAGCCCTTGCCGTCACAGTCACAGGGTCGCAAGATCCAGAAGCAGCATGAGCAGCAGCACGCTCGGCCGTTGAGGCTCGGGCGCGCCGATCCGTTATTGGGAGGCTCAGTGCAGTCAGAAGCCAGCCGCACCAACAAAATGCAGTAGGTCACGCACGGTTCCAGCGAGGCAACAGAGAGTCTCGGCCAAAAGCCCACCCAGGCGGGCGAAGCGTCTTTGATTGCGAAAATCCGCAACGCGTCCAAAATCGGCTGACTGACTGGCTGACTGGCTGACTGGCTGGGTGAAGCTCCAACGCGGTGGACCCGAGTGAGCCGAGTGGGCCCAAGTCCAAGTCCAAAGTCTAAACAGCAGCAGCGCTTCATTCTCCAAGGCCGCCGCGCGCGTGCGGTGAATCAAAAGGTGAGTCCGGTCTGCAGTCCGACTCGCCGTTGGTAGTCGCATGCAGCGGCCGTCGACTCTTTGCTGCCAGATTGGCCGGCGGACAGCGCTTCCTGCCTGCATCCCGCAAGAGAGACAAACGACAAAATGGCGCTTGGCGCTTGTACACACACCCAAACCTGGCAGGCTTTCAGCTGGCTCATTTAGCGGACCTTCCCGAATCGTCGAAGTTTGGTCGCAGCTTTAGTCTCAGGCACAAGCGCAACGCCCAGGCACGGCTCAAAAAGGCATTCATTCTCTTCCAGAAGCGTGATCAGAGAAGTGGCGAGCGAGCGTCTCGGTCGTGGACCAAGCGGCGACCCCACCATGCACGCGCGACGCAGCACACTCGCCCCCCTTTCAACAAGAGGAGGCCTTGCAGACGTGCAGAGGTGCAGAGGTGCAGAGGTTCAGAGATGCACAAGCGATGCAGTGCTGCACACCAACGCCCTCGCCAAACGGCGTTGAGGCAAACAAGAGACAGCAGAAGAGACCCACCCACTGCGCCCGTGTTGGGATGCTGCAAGCGCGCGCTCGGCTCCAAGCGAGGACGCAAGGACGCAAGCCCATGGATTCAGCCAGTCCTGAGCGCGACGACATCTGCACGCGCGGTTGCAGGCTGCAGTGCCAACTCCAAGAAGATTGCAAGACCGGCGAATGGCTTTTTGCCTCTTTGTTAGGCTTCTACTTAACACATTTTTAGACTGACCAAAATTCGGTCAGCCCAGGCGGACGTTGGCGTCTAATGCCTCCACTTGGCTCGCGTCTCGCGCATGGAGCTGCAGGGGCCTCAACGATTTCCCCTCTTTGGGCAGGCTGGCTGCCGCAATCGAGTCAGCGCAGTCGGCTGTAACTTGGCTACCTTTGGTCGCCTGGCGCGCAAGTTGCTCACCGCTCGCCAAAATCACCCTTGCTGAGCCTTGCCCAAGCCCACGCCACTTTGGGCCAGCGCCAGACCAACACGCAGCCAGGGTCCAAGCACACCCAACAAAGGCCCGCAGCAGCCCGCAGCAGCGGCAAGGCCGACACCATGTCACGCTCCTCCTACCACCAGCGTCCTTGCCGCTTCTCCTACTATCACCGCGCCTATCATTGTTATCATCCCATACCTCGGACTGCCGCCCCTCGGCAGCTTGAAAACATCTGCGCATCCGCGGGCTGGCTGCAGTCGCAGTAAATGTAGCAGACCTCCTCGCTGGCTGGCCCCCGCAACCTTGGGGCGCATCCCTCGTCGCCGCCATGCGCAGCACTTCCAGTCAGGGTCCTTTGTATGGCTGGACCTTTCACCAGTCGCATGACCAGGCCACTGTGCTATTCCTCGTGCCGCAGTCCATCTCGGCGAGCGACATCGACATCCGTATCGCTTCCGACCATGTCTCCGCTTCGATCCCCAATCACCCGCCCATCATTCAGGCAAGGCTGTACGGCCGCGTCAACACCGACACGTCCACATGGAGGATCGCCGACCGCGATCGCGCACGAAAACGCAGGAGCCGCTCCTTTGCCCGAGCATCCCCTGCTCCTCCTAGCAACTCTGCATCCGGATCTGCCGACGCACCCTACGCCCGCACAGCGCATGGCCAGCTTGGTCAAACCCAGAGCACCGTACCCTCTGTCTCCACCTCAGCCAGCTCGCAGGCATCAGGCTCGCACGTGCACGTCGATTCGCCTCCTCCGTCCAATTCGAGCTTGTCCGCATCCATAGTGTCGTTGCAATCGGGATCCAGCTACGAGGTGCTCTCCAACTCTACACCCGCCTCTCTCCCAGCTCATTCCGCAGGCCCTGCGACGGAATGGTCCAGCGGCTCGAGCGATTTCGGCTCTTCCGACTCGGCTGATGCCAGCCTCAATCAGAGCGTCGTGCTGTCGGATCCAGGCGATCAACGCAGCTACCCCAGTCAAGCCGTGCCGGCCGCAGAACAGCCCGGGCACGCTGGCGTCCGCAGATCGCAGTCCAGCTCCAACTTGGCTTCGGTGCCTTTGTCCGCCTCGACTGCCGGCCACGCATCATTTGGCTCCCAGTCGGTCGCCCCGCACGTCGGCCCGCCCGAAGTTCGTCTAGTCACCTTGCATCTCGACAAGATCGATACGGGCATCTGGCCTCTGCTTGTTGTTGGCCCCGCACCAGTGCACATGGACGCCATTCCGCCTCGTCTCCAACGACTGCTGGCATCGGATCTCAGCCGTGACGTTCCCATCACTGAGGCCTTCATTGCCGACAGCATGCTCAAGCGCAGGCGTCACGAGCAGGAGCGTCAGCAGCGCAGCGCAGCCCAGATACAGCTCAACCAGGCCCTCGAAGAGGCCCTCAGCGCATTCGAAGATGGCGACCGCGTGCTTGCCGCCATCCGTCGCGGCAACGCTACCTCGTCGTCGCAATCAGGCTCGAGCTCACACGATCAAGATCATTCCCGCACCAGCATCGACAGCGATGAGGACCTCGGGCCCAACACGAGCACCCTCAGCATCAATACCATCGCCAGTGACGAGAGCGCCACCGTGCTGGGTAGCCGGGTCGCCAGTCGCGTCGCCAGCCTCGCAGCCACCACGGCGGGCATTGAGCGCGCACGTGCAGCTGCAGTCGAATCCAGCCACGACGACACCGAACGCGAGCAAGACGACGAGACGCTCGAGGCATGGAAGGAGCTCGAAGTGGTGGCGAGATACAACATGGACCCCACCACTCTCTCCCTCATCGGCTTGCAGCACGCCAACAGCGACAGCCTGCACAGGTCAGGCCTGGCGGGCCAGCTGAGGAGGGCTGCGTCGTCCTCCTCCGGCATCACAGCCGCATTCGAGTACTTTGCACGTGCCTGGAGAGCCGCCGACGTGAGCTTGGCGACCGAGCGCCTCGTGCAGGACTCTCTGCCTCTTTTGCCATCGACCCTTCAGGCCGCCGGTCTTCAAGATCAGAGCATCGTGCATGTCCGACTCGCCGAGGTGCTTGAGCCTTCCCTTGCTCGTTCGGCCGCAAACTTGCCCGACACGGGCAAAGTGGTGGCGAGCTCGTTGCGCGAACGATTGCATTCGCATTCGTACATGTCGCACCGACAGCGGCTCGTTGCTTCGCTCGGCGGGCCGAAAGCGCTTGCCCGCCTCTATGTATCGTACGCGCGGCTGCATCTTCCCTCGCTCGCCTCGAATCGCTCTCCACTTGCGTTCCCGTACGGACAGCTGACGAGTCCGTTCGTCAGTGGTGGCCAAGGTGGTCAGCATCCGGCCAGCAATCTGAGACGAAGACTCAGTCCCAATGCCACTTCGGCAACCTCGAGTCGGACGCCGAGCATCGCCTCACTCACCTTTGCCGGCGCAGAAGGAGGTGCCGCTTCACCAGCTAAGAGTACGAGGGCGCCCAACTCGCCCACCGTGGCCGAATCGAGCCGAGTTGCTTCGCCTGACCATGCGGTGGCGGGACAGGCGTCTGCCGGGCAGCTGGACTTTTCCGACTTTGTGGTGCAAGCTGACCACACGGCGGCTAGCCAGCCTGGGCCGTTCTACTTTTTCCGCGAGGCCTGCATGCTTGACAATGACGTTGCGACGCAGATCAGCGCGGACGAGTGGTCCGAAGCGGTGATGCTGGCGCTGCAGGCCGAGGAGCGAAGGGCGGACGTGGAGCAAGGCCTCCGTCACGCGGAAGAGATGGGCAGTTGGGCGGGCAACAGCGAAAGCGGCGGTCTGACCTTCGAGAGCGATAGCGATACGCGTTCGGCAACAAGGCGATCACGGAGGTACGGCCAGCCTTCGTCTTCGAGCGCATTATCGGGCCTCTTCAATGCGTGGATGGGGGACGAAACAAGCCAGGCAAGACAGAGACACGCGCGGAGGAGGAAGGAGAGGAGGAGGAAGCAAACCCGCAAGCCCAAGATCGACGGTCCCGACGCCGGCGTCATCAACTTTGTCAGCGGCGCCGCACTGCTCGGAGTGGCCCTTGCCGGAAGTGTAGCGGCCCTCGGATGGTGGAGACGCACATCGGCTGCCCTCAATTCGTCCGCTTGATCATTCTATCTCATACCCATTTGTCGTGTTTTGTAGCTCGCATTCAGCATCCGCATCGTTTCTGTCCGTTCGTCAACTTGCTCCTTCTCACCAAGTACTGACTTTATGTTCCGGAGCGCACATAGCAGATATTGTCCGAAAAAGTAAAAGGTGGCGAATGCTCTAGAGACCGATCCACGAGCTCCGTCCGCCGGGGTTATGCAGTCTGGTCATGTTGATCTTGGCCCTTGTCGAGGCCTGCATTAGGCTGGGTTGCAAGGCGTCCGGCCCGTTGGGTAGGCTCAGGCTCGGGATCCTGGGTGTGTTGGGCGCATTTGCAAAGTGCTGGTCTGCGGCGGTGCTGGTGCTTCCGATCGACGAGCTTGCGTCCAGCGATACTGGCCTCTGCTTTGCCGCATCCACCGCGGTCGGAATGGGCAAGAACACTTCGGCGCTCCACTCGTACCAAACCCGGTCGCTGGCCGTCATGCGCCACATGTGCACGTCCAATTCGGCGTTTGCGGGCAGATAGAGCGGCTCCCTAAAAGGGAAGAAGATCGGGAACCAGCTGAGCATGTCCTTCGACCCTCTGACCGGATCCGGATGGATGCTGAGCACGACATTGTCGTAGAGATGCGCTTCAAAGTAGCCGGCCAAGCCATGGCATGTGCCTGCCTGCGGAACGTGGAATGTGTGCTTCGCCGATCGGATGTTGTGTCCGTTCGAAGCAGGCAACCCCTGCTCGTCGTACACCAGCGGAGTCACGGCCGAAGGTCGGTGCTCAAAGGTCCACGATTCCTGCACCTGCTCTGTATTCAGCCTGCCACCGCGTGCTGCCAGCAATGCCACGTTCTGGAACAACACCACGTAGGGCGTCTCTGCCGCCTTCTGTACCGCCGACGCCAGTGCCGCATTGGACCCGTTCAGCACCTCGGTGTGCAGCTTGGCCGACGAGAGCGGCGACAAGAACGCCGTGTACGACGACGGGATCGAAATGCCATTCGGCTTGAGGAAGCGCATCGCACCATCGAGACACTCTGGCGACAGCTCATTGTCCCCAAAGCTACCGAGCAGCTCGCTGACAACAACGTCGGGCCGATCCGCCATGCTGGGCGGCACAGGATGTCGGCGCATGTCGCCATACTGCACGCGCACCTGGTCGCCCCACTCGAGCGCCTGACGCTCCTGCAGCGTCACGAGCGCATTCGGATTCTTCTCGAGCGCCACGAGCTTGACCGCCCTTCCCGCCCGATCCGCAGCATTCAAGCACCGATCCACGAGCGGACCCCTGCCCGCCCCGCACACCCAGATCAGCGTGCTCGCGGAGGCAGGTCGGTCGAGCAGCGCCTTGTACACCGCCTCTTCGTACAGCGCATACTTGACCGGATCGCGCTCAAATACCTCGTACGTCGTGCCCTCGAGGTTGTCCATCAGCGGCTGGAGCGGCGCCTGCAGCCAGTCGGTGTAACCACGTGCAAACGAGTCCACAGCACCGTCCGGTGGCGCCGCCTTCTCGAGATGACGCAGATACTGCAGGTAAGCCAGAGGCCCGCCGCGCGAGTGCGTCGGCGGCGGACTCTGCACGCCACTGAGTACAACGGTCGGATTTTTCTTGAACATGGTTCTGAAGAACGACTGCGACGCCTTGGACAGCACGGGGAAGCCTTTTGCGTTGGCCAGATAAGAGACGCTTGGCACCCACAGCATGCTGACTGGCTCGGCCATCCAGCGCGCGAGAATGCCTGGACCCGGTAGCGGGCTGCCGAGATCGAGCGCGATGTGGAGGCGCGTGTTGTACGCGCACAGCTGCCGGATCTGCTCCCACGTTTCCCATGCCCAGTCGTCCTCGGCTCTGAGCAGGGCGGCGGACGAGGTGGCGCTGGTGTGCGACGCCTGCGAGCTGGCCGAGGCGTTGCTGCCTGCCGTAGTGGATGCGGTGAGGCCGAAGCCGTTCTTGCCGTTCTGGCGCTGGAGGATCTTGTTGAGCTGGTAGGGCGACGAGACAGGCATCTGGATTGTGAGAGTCATCCACGAACCAGCCGGTGCCGTCTCGGCGCTACCGCTGGCTAGGCACGCGTTGACGGCGCGTGCATAGTCGGCGAGGAAGGGTTTGCGGGCCGGGTCGGACGAAGGTGGTGGGATGACGACGTTGGATATGCCAAGGTAGGCGGCGTAGGCGAGCTCCTGTCGCAGCGCCAGCTCGCAATCGAGACGGACGCCTTCGTCGGGCGAGTCGAGTTCGATCCACTGGCTAGCGAGTGCGATGACGCCCTCGGTCTCCTCGAGCTTGGTGAGGTTGACTTCGGAGCGCTTGAAGGCGGGTGCTTTGCGCCACTCCTCTGCCTCGCGCGCGATGCTGCCAAACGGCGTTTGACCGGCACTGCTGACGGCAGGCGAAGGAGACTGCCTGACACCGCCAGGTGCGAAGCTGTTGAGTCCCTGCCGGCTGCTGCTGCGGGCAAGCATAGTGCCGCCGGACGACATCTGTACAGCAGTAAGAGGCGAGGGTGTTGCGGAGGAGCCGGATGCAGAGGGAAGGTCGGCTGGATTGGCGAGGCAGAGTCGCTCCCATCGATCCTTCCAACGTTCGTTGGCGAGTTCCAAGACGATTGCATCGTAGCCCTGGGAGCGCGAGAGGGTCAGCGTCTTCTGTGCGGGACTGAGGCCGTTGAGCGCAGCCGAGGTGGTGGGATCGAGGTCGACGGTGAGACCGAGCGCGGCTGGGGCCGGGCCAGTGGCAGTGTTGAGTGCGTTTGCATGTGATGCTTCTGGCAGCGTGGGAAGCGCTTGGACGTTCTGCTGGATGTGGGAGCGTCGATTCGGATTGCCCGATAGAGGCGCAGAGCCGCCCTGAACAGAGTTGACCTGGTCGACTGCAGAGGTCGGAACATGCAAAGCGACCGAGAGCGGAGGTCGCGCGCCATCGGACTGACCGTTGGACTGCAGCGTGGCCTCGACGGCGGCCATGCTGGAAGAGGGCATGATGGTGTGCTGCGCTGATCAGATATGGCAGTATCTCGGCGGCACTGCCGAAAGGATGACTGTGCTGTGAGGAAGCTGCCTTGTGAGGCGATTCGTAGAGTTTTGCGATGCGATCGAGACACAACGCTGGGATGCTCTCCTTCGCGGATCAGAGTCGCAGGTGTGATGAGAGGAAGGTGCAACAAGTAGATGGATGCAGTTCTCCATACCTTGCTGGCGGCAGAAAAAACACTCTTCCTGCCTCCGCCCCGACTCAAGAATGCCCGGCTCGCTGGCTCGCAAAAAAAGTTAGGGAAATCGAAGCCGAAGCCGTTCTGCCGCTGCGGTCCACACAGAGACCAACACCCCGCCGCCCACAAGCCAAGACCACATGACGCGCTTACGAGCCGAACCCGTGAGGTGTTTGTTTCTGCTTTTTTCCGCACCGCGTTGCAGGAACTGCGCGTAGCCTGTGAGCTGCAGGATCAGAGCGTGAGATCGGAATGCGGTTGGTCCCGATTTCTTTCCATCGCCGACAGCTCCACAGCTCCACGGCGGCTCCACTCCAACACTCGGATACTCGCGAGAAGGACGTGGCGCTTTCCAGCCGTTCTCCACACAGTCATCCTCCCTTTCATCATCCGGATTCGATTCGCTATTGTTTCCAAGGGCTCGGCCAAATCGAATCAGAAGGAAGAGGGCCCGTGTTCTCGGTGGCCAAACCGGCGCAACCGCTTGCACGTCTCGTCTGCACCTCCACGGCACGGGCCCCTTGATTGCAAACCAGGGGAAGCGTACTTGCTCCGTCTGCGAACCTTTCTTTCCTCTTCCGTCTTGCATGTTCCAGCTCGCCTTACATCACCAATTCGAGAGACGTCGAGTAAAAGTCTCTCGCGTCCGCAAGCTTCTCCACAATGTCAAGCTATGCGCAGTTGAAGGAAATGGCGCTCAGGAAGGCCGAGGAGGAGCAAGCCTCGCTCAACCGCGAGCGCGAGCTGAAGGAGCGTGAAGCCGCCGCCAAACGCGCCGCGCGGGAAGCACAAGAGCGCGAACAGAAGGAGCGCGAGCGCAAGATCCTAGTCCAGCGCATGGCACGCCAAAAGGAAGAAGAGGCGCGCGAACGAATGCGCAAGGAGCAAGCAGCAAAGCTTCGAGACGAGACGATCACGACAGACGATCTCGTAGCCAAGCCCAAGTCCGCTGGAGCTGTAGGCACGGCACCGTCGCGTCAACAAGATGCTGCCAAGCTGAAGAAGGCCGGCTCAACTTGGAGGGAGGATCTTTCGGACCAGCTCAAAGCTAGCTCGAGCAGCAACCCGATTGCGCGAAGGAAACGCAAGGTGGATGAGGATGACTTCGTAGGCAATCGCTTCGACAAGCCGAGTCGCAAATCTTCCTCCTCTACTTATGCGTCGGCCGGCGCTAGTAAGAGGAAGGCAGTGCCGTTGACGCGCGAGGAGAAGCAGGCCATGCGTCGGGCCAGGGAGTTTGGCTCGCTTCCCAGGCTGCCACCCATCAGCCGCATCGAGGCGACGTCGACCGCATCCAGATCGAGTCCGAGTAACAGCACGGGCGATGCATCGGCAAACCCAAATCGCACATCTGCGCGTGCCCAACTTGCCAAGGAGAACGGGCTGGTGGCACTCGGCACCAAGAAGCGCGATCACCGTTCCATTGACGAAATCGAACGCGACCTCCGCAGACAGAAAGAGGAAAAGGAGCAGAGCAACAAGAAAGGGGGCATGTCGCAGGCCGAGCGCGAGCGAGAGGCGGCGCTGCTTCGAAGGCAGAGAGCCATAGAAGAGAAGCGCAAGTCGGATCAAGAAAGTCGGGAGCGCCAGGCGGCCAAGAGGGAAGCAGAGAACGTCGACGGCAATGACTCCACAGGAGACCTATTTGGTTCGGACGACGACAAACCATCCTCATCGCGTGCCTCACAGCAGAAGGCAGCAAAGTCTAATGGCCTTCCGTCAATTCCAAAGCGCCCGGCCAGCGTCGGACCCCCTCCGGCACCAGCGCAGCCGAAAGAGCCGAAAGCTTTGGGCGGTCGAGCGGCTGGCGGTATCGACCCAGCCGACTTCCTACCCGGTGCACCGTTACGCCCCGAGGTCATGGCGAGACTCACGGAGAAAGCCAAAGGCACGCCCAGCCGTGGCCGCGCGGCTCGGTCACCCGAAAGTGACGCTGCTCCCAAAGCCAAGCGCGCTGCAGCCGAAGCAAAGGCGAGTCCAGCAGCACCGTCTCCGCCTGCAACTGCCCCGCCGCGTAGAGAGACGGCGCGCGACCGCTTCATCCGCGAACAGGAGGAAAAGAAGAAGAAGCTCGCTGCAGGCGGTGGCGAACGCCGAGACGGCCGTCGCCGATCGCACTCGCCGGACGAATACGAGAGCGAGGAAGAGTACGACGAAGACGAGTACGAGAGCGATGGGATCAGCGACGACGATGCGGGTGGGGGCGGTGCAAGCTACCGAGACGAGATCTGGAAGATCTTTGGCAAGGATCGCAAGAAGTACGCGAGTCGGGTGGTGGACAGCGACGACGATATGGAGGCGGACGCTGGGTCGGTGTTGCAGGAGGAGTTGAGGAGTGCGCGCCATGCAAGGGAGGAGGATCTGCGCGAAGAACAGCGCGAAAAGGAGCGAGAGAGGGAAAAGATGCTTCGCAAGCAGGCACTCAAGCGCGCTTCGGGCCGCTGAGAAGGTTGCCAGACACATCAAGCGTAAAACGCGTTCAAAGAATCGGCACAGCATTATCATCATCACGTTACAGAACGGAATCGTATTGGTACAATCTCAAATTCCATCTGGCCCTGGGTATGGACGGATGTTGCAACGAGATGAGAAGGAGGGCGTTGATGCAGAGCATGCCAGTGTGACAGCCAGCGGGCGAATGCGGGTTGATGAAAATTTACTGGAGTTGGAGGACCCAAGCACTGGCGGGTTGGATGCGGCGGTAGTAGTTGTCTATTGTCTCTGCGACCTTGAAGCCGAACTTCTCGTAGAACGTCCTTGCCTCGTCGTTGGACGTCTGGACGTGCAGATAGATCTCGCTGATCTTGACGGTCTTCTTGGTGGGCTCGACCTTGGTTTCCTTGCCGTTCTTGTCCTTCTTTGGCTTGGGTGTGGGAGCATCCTTGTCGATGATCTGGATCTCCTTGCCTGGCGCGACGTGGTCCAGCACGTGCTGGAGGAGCGCCGATGCGATGCCGAGGCGACGGTAGGGAGCAAGTACGCCGAGCGTCATGATGTAGATTCGCACGGTGTCCTCGTCGACGGGTTCGAGACGGCAGCAGATGGTGCCGACGGCAACATCGTTGAAGAGGCCCAACTTGCAGATCTCGGCTGCATCTGGATCCAGGACGTCCTTATAGAAGCGCTCTGAATATTGAACGGGGAAGAGGACGCTGTTGAGCTTGCGAAGCTGGCCGAGGTTGTTCGGCGTGAGTTGCGCAACATCGATGCGCTTGGGGAGGAGCGAGCGCACGGGCGCGGCAGGCCGAGCGTCGTAGCTCATCGCAGGAAGCGGCCAGGACGAGGTGGAGGCAGCAGCAGCGGTCATGCTAGAGTCGAGACAGGCGCAGCGGTGGATGGCCGTTTCGAGTATCGATCTTGAGGCGGCAGAGTCTTGCGAACCAGAGATGTCGTCTCCGGCAAATGTGCGTCCTGGCGCAAAGGATGTCGTTTGCAAGGGTGGGCTACTCACTCGAAAGATGATGTGATCGCATGCAGCCGAAAGCGATGCCGAACTTCTCGCGCAAAAGCACACCGAACGAGGCGTCAACGCGTCGCTTCGGTGTGTTTCTGAGGGCCGTCAGCGCAGCCCGGCCGAATGAGCGGCGCATTCAGCGGGGCGGGGCGGACATGCGCAAAGGGTGCAATTTCTCAGTGGGCGGAGAGGCGGTCGGCCGCGGTGTGGATGTGAGACCGTCATCCTCTGCTGGAGGCCGTCGTTGGGCACTCCTGCAACGTTGCTGCTACGCACGAGCCTTGCTCAGCTTCTAGCACTATCCCTCCCCTCCGCATCTACTTCATCTGCTCCGCCGTCTCTCACTATCGCATTCGTCCGAGTCGGAGGCACTCCGAGCCGACGATTCAAAGTTCGGCCGTCTCCACAACCATCGCCCATGGACAGTCGCACCTAATCGTCGATGATTTCGGATCGGCCGACATTCATGTCTCAGTCTCGCCGATTGTGATCGTTGCCAGCAATCGCATCACGAAGCACATAGCTCATTCAGACTAGGTCAGCGTCTCGGCTCTTCCGAAGCACACAGCCATGTCGACGTCCCAGCATCACGACGCTCACGGCCGGCCATATCGGCAGGCATCGCAGGGATCCTACTCGCAAGCTTCCTACGACGATGGGCGCGGCCAGGCTTCCGATCCATACCATACCGATGCTCGCACGACGTACGGACCGTATGATCCTCGCTACCCCTACGGCCAGCCTGAGCCTTCCCAGAACCACGCCTGGCACGCGCAACAGTCGCAAGCACCGGGTGCATCCGGGCCAGCATACGTGCATGCGCAGCAGCAGAGCTCCTACGATCCTGCAGATCGGCTCAATCGCATGCACATCCACGACCGACCAGCGCAATACCCGATGCAGCAGGAACAGCACCAACACTATCCATCGCGTGCTGTTTCGGCGTCCAGTAAACGCGACCCGGTTCTGCCCAGCTATTCGCAGGCAGCAGAGCCGATGAGGCATCAAGGCGTGCATTCAGTCACCTACAATGACGCATCTGCGTCCCAGCCATACTATGCAGGCCGCAGCGAGCCCTCGGACCGCCCTGTGTCGACCGCAAGCGGCATCATCAGCTTGTATACCGACGACGCCGGCACGCCCCACGTCGATCAATCTTCCCATTTCGCATCCGAGTCCGCGCCCGCTCCTCCCCTCCATCAAGCGGTATCGCAATACGAAAGCACCGCAACAGATCCCACCCGCACAGGGCATCGACCATCGCAGCGAGCCAGCCGTCCGCTACCAGTTGCCCCTGCACCACGTCCCCTGGAGCACAGCAGCCTCGCTAGTCCAGGTGCCGCTCAGGAAAAGTCCCGCACGCCTACGGGACCTCTTTCTCCCACCTTGCGCCACCGCGCCGATGGTGTCGATTCGTACGCCTCGCAGCAGGGATACTTCAACAGCGTCTCTCCGCCGCCGCCCTCCAGCACAGCGTGGTCGCCGCCGGTCACGCCTTCCGCTACTCAGCACAGTACCGCGCCCTCTTCTTCCTCCAACTCTGGTGCTGCGCCCTCGTGGAGTCCGTCTCCGAGCCACTATGGCACGCCAAGCAGCTCGTACGGCCATCGTCCCTTGCCCTCCACAGCCACCTCGCTCGACCGCTCCTTTTCACCTCCTCCCAGGGACGGCGCGAGCGCTTCGCCCCTCTCGTCCTTCCGCTCGCCATCCTACACGCAGCCAAGCGCCCGCAACGCTTGGTCGCCCGCACAAGGTCGAAGCGATCAGGATCAGCGCTCAGACGCTGGCCGTGGCGCCGTCTCGCGTACTCCGTCTGCCAAACAGGTCTACACGGCTGATTCCTCCTACGACCCAGACTCGCTCAACGCCGGCAGCTCCGACCGCCAGAGTCTGCGCCAGCGAACCCGCAGCGAGGCATCCGACCTGTCCGTCCGTCCGAGCAGGTCCTACCGTCAGCCTTTGCCGCCCATCCCTGGCGCCAACCCATACGCCCAGGGCAGCGAGTACTTGGGGCATGGGTATCCTTCCACAGGCCCTGTCAATCAATTCTCAGCCAGCGATGCGAATCGGTCTCGCATGCCTTCGCAGAACTCTCTCCAGCACCAGTCCAGCTTCTCGCATCTGCCAGCTGGCATCTCGCGCACACCGTCACAGCCCAGAAATACGGCGAGTCCAGGCGATGAGAAGCGCCAGATGGCGGACAAGTCCAGCCACGAGAGGGTCGATTCGCTCGCTTGGGAGCCCGTCTACAGCCCTCGCTCCAAGGTCGAACAGGCCCTTTCGCGTGAGGCCCCGCGCGTCAGCCGTGTGGAAGCGCCCGAGTGGTCGCTTCTTTCCACCGTCGCGCTTCTTCTGCGCGCCAACGTGCCTCGCGGCGTCCAGATCAAAGGCAGCATAGACTACCCCAACAGCTTCACCGGCAAAGACGTCGTTTCAACATTGCAGGAACTGCTCGTCTCGGACACGGTCGGCTCTCGACATGCACTGGTTGTGTCGGGCGACGCTACCAGTGTGCGGCGGGTTGCCCTCTCGCTGGCAAAGTCGCTCAAGAGCCAGCTCTTCTTCCACGAGGTCGATTGGGGCGAGAAGGAGCTCACAGACGACGTCGATGAGGTGTACACCTTCCTCGAGGATAGTCTCGCAGACATTGGCTCCGCACCAGCCGACCCCGACGACTGGACAGCCGGCCTGAATCACAACGCTGCGTTTGACTCGAGTCTCAGCTTCTCCGTCGGTGGCGCCGCCGCCGACCAAGCTCGGAAGCCAGCCAACACGCGCATGACCGATCTCGATGACCTTCCCAACGGCGTTTTCACTCCGCTGACTCGCTGCTACAGCCCGCTCTGTACTCCTGGTCGTGCGTCGGTCTGCTACAGCCCGTCGTGCTCAAACTCGGCCACAAGCCCCCTTCGTTTGACAGTCACCGACTCGGACGGCAAGGCGGCGAGGCTCGGCGGCGTTTTGGATGGTGCGATTGCCGCAGACCAGGCTCAGAAGAAGGCGTGGGCCGAGCTTGTTGCACCAGAGTTGCTCAAAAATATCCCTCAGGCTGAGATCGCCCGCCAGAACGCCATCCTCGAAACGATCCAGAAGGAAGAAGAGTTCCTGGCGGATCTTGAGCTCTTGGAAACGCTGTTCGTACAAGGCCTTCAGAAGCCCAGCGATGCTGGCGATCCACCTCCGCTGCCGATCGGGCCGGAGCGGGATGATTTCATCCGCGAAGTGTTTGGCAATCATCGCGAGCTGGCGGTCCACATTCGAGCTTTGGTAGAGCGTCTACACATCCGCCAGAGGGAGGAGAACCCCATCATTCAGACGATCGGTGACCTCTTCCTCAGTGCGGCGCTCGACTGGGGCAATGCGTACACGACTTATCTCATCAACTATCCGCTCGCCATCAGCCGCGTCAAGCGCGAGATGTCTGTCAACCCTCGCTTCAAGGCATTCGTGGAAGCCTGCAGGCGTCACCCCGCAGCGCACAAGCATCCGCTTGAAAACTTTCTCTTTCGTCCGCCAGCACGTCTGCAAAGGTACCACCTGCACCTCGAGTCGATCCTCAAAAAGACAGAGGACGGTAACAACGACCGCGACAGCCTGCAGAACGCCATCGACATCATCAATGACCAATGCAAGACCGCCCAGACCGGCGTCGAGTCCGCTGAGCTCAAGGTCAAGATCAGAGAATACGCGTACAATCTGTCGGCCAAGCGCAACAAGCATGCGATCGACATGGATTTGCTCAACCCGGAACGCCAGTTGATTCACCAGGGCCGTGTGCTGCGCAAACCAGACGCCTTCGACTTTGATTGGACCGAACTGCTGGCCATCCTCTTCGACAACTACTTCATCGTCACCAAGCAGAAAAGGATTGCTGAGGGTCCCGAAGACGACCTTTCGAACGTTTCCTCCTCGTCAACAACTGCAGGCGCACGCTTCGTGCTGGCCAAGCGGCCGATCCCGGTCGAGATGCTCGAGGTGACGGGTCTCACGGAATCGTCCATCTCTCGCTCCATCGGCCTGAGCAACTTCCACATCAGCCGAGAGCGCGAAGCCCGCGATTTTTGGCCTTTCACGATTTCTCATTTGGGTGGCAAGATCGAGCCCATCGCACTGTATGCGCCATCTAAGGCTGCGAGGGACCAGTGGAAGGCCAAGCTGGACGAAGCCATCGGCCTGCGCATGGCGATGCAAGACAGTAACAGGGTGTTCGACCAGCACGTGCTGAGCGACGAAATCTTTGCTATTCCTCCTGCGATGAGCTTGGAGCCGGACAGGCCTGTACCTGGCGTCGATCCGAGCGTCTTCCATGGCCGCGTCACGTGTGCGGTGCCTTTCGTGACCGCAGATGGAAGACGGCTCGTGGCGGTGGGCTGCGCAGACGGTGTGTGGATCGGGCTGCGCAACGATCCCAAGTCGCTTCGCAAGGTGCTGCACCTCAAGTACGTCACGCAGTGTGCCGTGCTCGAATCGTTTGGCATCTTTGTGGTGCTCGCAGACAAGGTGCTCATCTCGTACAGCCTCGAGGCGCTGGTGCCGACGACGTCGAGCAGCAATTCGTCGTTGAGGCCGCCGCAAAAGCTCAGCGGCAATCGCGACGTGCTCTTCTTCAATGTCGGCGTGCTCAAGGACCGCACGCTACTGATTTACATGAAGAAGAAGGCGAACGAGAGCGTGTTCCGCGCACTCGAGCCCGTGCTGAATGCGCCGCGCGGTCCCGAGGGCAAGTCGGGATCGGGCTTCTTTGGCAAGTTCGGCAAGGATTCGAAGAACTCCGACTGGTTCCGCATCTACAAGACGTTCTTCATCCCGTCCGAGGCGTATTCGATCCAGTTCCTCAAGTCGAAGCTGTGCATCATCTGCGCCAAGGGCTTCGAGATCATGAACCTGGACAGTCTGCTGCCTGGCACGATCCCGGACTTTGTACATGCCAACCGCGAGGACGTGCGTGTGCAGCAGCTGCAGAAACGTGTCGAGACCGCCAAGCCGCTGGGCATGTACAAGACGAGCGACGGCGACTTTTTGCTCTGCTACGACGCATTTGCGTGCTACGTAGATCGGCTGGGCGAGCCGACGCGGCTGGAGCAGATCATCGAATGGGAGGGTTTCCCCAAGCAGGTGGCCTTCTCTGGAGACTACGTGCTTGCTTTCGACTCGCGCTTTGTCGAGGTCAGAGATGCTCTCACGGGCCGCCTGGTCCAGATCATGCGCGGCAACGACTTGCAGTGCGTCTCCGGCAACAGCACCGTCACGTCGTCCTCGTCCGAGGCTGCACAGCTGGCCGCGCTCGATGCCGACGCGAACCCAGTCATCTTCACCAAGCGCGAGCGCGTCGCCGGTCGCATCCCCTTCGACTTCCAGAAGGTCGTCGAGCTCAGTCCGACGGGACCCCCAGCTGGATCCGGCAGCTACGCTCCGCCGTTCCAGCGATCGGGAACGGTCATGTCGAACGGAAGCAGCCTGAGCGGCCGCCCGTCGGGACGTCCATCCGTGGCGAGTTCTAGCAACTGGATTTGAGTTCTCGTCCCGCTCTCAGCCATCTTGCTGGACTGCAGATTTTAGTTACAGCACCGCAATTCTACCTGCTGCGCAATGACCATCACACATACGAGATTGTCGCTCGCATACGAGGCTTGTGAGACAATGAGCATTGCATTCTGTAAACATCAGCCAACGGTGAGCAGTGTGAATGAAGCGGAATTTCATCTTCTTGGGAGCGGCAGAAGAGGTGGAGGGAGAGCAACACGCGCTTGCACGCGAAATGAGGCGCACGAACCCACTCCCTGATCGGACCCTGAACCCTTCTCAGCCGCCACCATCTGTGCTCGACTTGAACATACCATCCTCGCGCTTTCGTGTTGCCAAAGGTGCGCCGCTCAGGTCACCTCGACGTCAAGCAACATTGACACCGCCGCCGGCAACGTCGACCCTACGAACTCGCGGTCACCTCGCCTTGCAGGAGCGTAGTCCAGAGCCCGCAATGATCAGCGCCAGCATCTAGCTTGGCCACGGCACGCGCTCGTCAGCACCATTCCTAGGACCTAAGTGCCGCTTGATCGGGTGCGCGACACTTGCATCTTCACCAGTTGCGCCTGCCTCACCGTGCCGACCTACTGGACAAGATCTCGTACACATCCAAGATGGGAAACACACACTCGAGCGCGACCGCCCGGATGGCGGGCATTGGCAATCTGGTCTCAGAAGTTGGCAACGATATCCAATATGACAAGGGCATCAGCAACTCCAGATTCCTCCGCGCTGTGCGTGCTCGCCACCGCCTCGGCCCAATCGTAGTCAAAGCCTTCGTCAAGCCCGATCCGTCAATGAGCCTCAAGAGCCTCGTCAAACACATACGCATCGAGCGCGAGTCACTCGCCGATGTCCCCAACGTGCTTACCTATCAGAAAGTCGTCGAGACCGAACGCGCAGGCTACCTCATCCGCCAATGGCTGCATTCCAACCTGTACGATCGCATCAGTACTCGACCGTTCCTCAGCTCGGTCGAGAAGCGATGGATCACCTACCAACTTTTCCACGCCATGAGCGACGCGCACGAGCGCAACATTGCCCACGGCGATCTCAAGTGCGAAAACATCCTCGTCACCACTTCGCTCATGGTCTACGTTACGGACTTTGCGTCGTCCTTCAAACCCACCTACCTCCCGCTCGATGACCCGTCCGACTTTTTCTTTTTCTTCGACACATCCGGCAGGAGGACATGCTATATCGCGCCCGAGCGCTTCTATGCAGCAGACTCGAAGTACGCCCCAGGCGATATGGGCGCCGGCGATCAGGACGCGTCCGATCGGCTCGGCGAGCTCAAGGCCGACGTGCTCGGCTTGGGCAGGCGCAGCGGCAAGGTGACGCAGGCCATGGACGTCTTCTCGCTCGGATGCGTCATTGCAGAGCTGTGGCGCGAGGGCGCGCCCACTTTCACTCTCAGTCAGCTCTTCAAGTACCGTGAAGGCATCTTTGACCTGGATGCCATGCTCGCCACGATCCCCGACGATGCGGTGCGCGAGCTCGTGCGCAGCATGGTCGCGCTCGATCCAAAGGACCGCAAGACGTTCAAGGAGTATCTGGCTGAAGGACGGGGCTCGGTCTTCCCGGCTGCAATTCCGGACTTCCTGCACGAGTACCTGGTCGAGCTGCAACGCACGTCCCCCGCTGCTCTCCAGCAGGCCGGCGGTGGAGTGTCATCGGTCGACAGCGCAGCTGGCGGATCCAACGCATCCGCCACCGCCGTCTCGTTGCGATCGGAGCCCAGCCCCCGCCAAGTGCAAAGGGCAGAGAGCGACGAACGCATCGAGAAGCTGTACGAGGAGTGGGCGACGGTCGTGCGCTATTTTGACGATACAATGAACCGCACCGATGTCTCGGATCCAAGCGCTGAGCCAAGCGGATTGGCGGCGCGCATCAACGGCGTTCTTGGCCGCTTTGGTCTCCAGTCGAGCTTCCAGCAGCCGCACGAGGGCGATGCAACAGACGACGAACGCTCCAGCATCCACGAATTGGACAACGTCTTCCCGATGCATCTTTGCATTCCCGGCATGCCGATACAAAAGGCGACGCTCAGCAGCGCATCGGCAGAGTCGGACGGCACGGCGCAGCTAATCCTCTCCGTGATCTTGGCCAACTTGCGCAACTGTGTTCGACCGTCATCCAAGATCCACGCGCTCGAGCTGCTTGTTCATCTCTCTACGCGCTGGCTCACAGACGAGATCAAGCTCGACCGGGTGCTGCCGTTCGCCATGTCGCTGTTCGACGACACGTCGTCACAGGTGAGGATGGCGGCGATCCGCACGTGCGTGCAGACGCTGATGCTCGTCAGGATCGTGACGCCGTCCAACGCCAACGTGTTTGCCGAGTACATCATGCCCAACATCAAACAGCTCGGACTCGATCCATCGACCCCCGTGCGATGTACATTCGCAGCGTCCATCGTCCCGCTGGCAGAGACAGCCGAGCGCTTTCTGCAGATGTCGCAGGCGATGAGGGCTGAAGGTCTGTTTGCGGTCGAAAGCGACCTCAACGGCGGATTCGTTGACGATCAGCCGAGCGAGGCCAACTACGACGAGCAGCTGCGTACGTTACAGTCGCTGCTGCAAGAGCTCATCGTAACGCTGCTCACCGATCCATCGGCATCAGTCAAGCGCGCGCTCCTGGCGGGAGTTGCGCCGCTATGCAGGTTCTTCGGCATGGCCAAGACCAACGACGTGATGCTGAGCCATATGATCACATATCTCAATGATCGCAATTGGCTCCTGCGCGAAGCATTCTTTGATATCATCGTCGATGTTGCCGAGGTCTCGGGGACGCGAAGCCTCGAGGAGTACATTCTGCCGCTCATGACCCAGGCGCTTTCGGATGCAGAGGAGAATGTCGCCTACCGCGTCATCAACGGCTTGCGCACCATGACCGAGAGGAACCTGCTCGATCGAGAGCGCATCCTAACGCTGCTCAGCACGACACTTGGATTCTTGTGCCATCCGAATCTATGGCTGCGCCAGGCAGTTGCGGGACTGATTGCGGCTGCAGCGACCAAATTGGAGGATATCGATGTTTGGGCGGTGCTCTACCCTTCGTTAAGACCGCTGCTGCGCGCAGACGTCCACGATTTCAGCGAAACCAACCTTCTCGAGATGGCAAAGCCTCCTCTGTCGCGGTCTGTGTTCTCGGCCGCGCTAACATGGGCATCGCAGTCATCCCAATCGGCATTCTGGAAGAGCGCCACCGAGGGCAAGGAGCAAGCAGGCCTCAAGAATGGGCTCGCCACTGAGGGCGTCGGCCTTCTGCTCGGCAAGAGTGGACGCGAGGTCATCTCTACGGCAACGGGGCGCACCGAGGAAGACGACCGTTTCCGTGATCGGCTCCGCAGCTTGGGGATGGAGGACGACGACGAGATCAAACTCGTCGCTCTGCGTGGCATCATCCGCCGCCTCTCACGACAGGGCTCTAAAATCCATACCAACGTCGACTGGGACACTGCCAGCTCGGCCGCGGGCTCTGGCGCCAGCGCCGATGCTGGACGTGCGCACCCGAAGGCCATCATCGAGCCTCAATCGCTCGACGGCATCACGCCGCAGACGATCTTTTTCAGCACCAAGACCGACACGCGCGCGACGGCGACAGCGAGCGAAGGCGCGAGTGCGTATACGGGCACGTTCCGATCGCAGGACGACGAGTCGTTCTCGGCGCAGGTGGCGCGGCGGCGGCTATTGGGCCAGCGGACCGCGAGCGAGGGCTCGCTGGGCGGGCCGATCGCGGACATGAGGCGGCGGATGACTGCGGCCCAGATCGGTGATTCGCAGCCATCGACGTTCTCGACGCGCCTATCGAGCCTGGAGGAAGAGCATTCCGAGGCAAAGCACCGCAGCCATGCAGCGCCGAGCTCGCCCAGTGCGTTGTCGCAGCAGGCTCAGGCGCGTCTGGGCGTCGGAAAAGCGAGTCCCGCCGTGGCGTCGACGGCGTTCACAGCGACAGGAACGATGACGGAAGCCTCGGCGCGCGCACGGAAGCTGCACGCAGCGAGTGCACAGGCGTCGGCAAGGCCGACACCGTCAGGCTCGCGGTCATCCACAGTGCGGGGCGCCGACCCTGGCAAGCTCGGCGCAGCAGCTCCAGCCGACGGTGGCTCGGGCACGACGTTCACCAGCACCTACGATGGCAACGACCCGTACATCCGCGCGCACCTCGAGGCGGTCTATCTGGATTCGTTCCGGGATCGACCGGAGCTGGGACCCAAGATTCAAGCAGGTGTCGCACGGCGTCGCGGCGGCTGGAACCGAGGCTCGACCATGCCGCGCGCACCGGCGTCGAGCAGCAGCAAGCGCCGACCCGAAGGCCGGCTGATCGCGTATTTCACCGAACACACTGCGGCAGTGACGTGTCTGGCGCTGTCGCCGGACCATGCGTACTTCGTCTCGGGCTCGGCCGACGGCACACTCAAGGTGTGGGACACAGCGCGGCTCGAGAAGAACGTCACGTCCAAATCACGCGCCACTTACGCGGCGCAGAAGGGCGCCATCACGGGCGTGATCGCGATCGAAGGGAGCCATTGCGTCGCCTCGACCGCGACTGACGGCTCGCTGCATGTGTGGCGCATCGACATGGTGCAGTCGACGTCGTCGGTGCCGCGGTACGGCCGGCCCAAGCTGGTGTCGAACTTCCAGCTGAGCACGCCGGACGAGTATGCCAACTGCCTTGTGCAGAGCAGCACCGAGACTGCGTCGCACCTCATCCTGGGCACGTCGCTGAGCCGGCTGACGATCCTGGATCTGCGCACCATGCAGGTGCTGCAGACGCTGCGCAATCCGGTCGAGTACGGACCGATCACGTGTCTGTGCGTCGACCGCAAGAAGGCGTGGCTGCTCGTGGGTACGCTGGCAGGCGTGGTGTGTTTGTGGGACCTGCGGTTTGGCTTGCGGCTGCGGGCGTGGCAGGTGGCGCCGACACAGGCCGGCGTGCTGTGCAGGGTGAACCAGATCGCCATCCACCCGTCCAAGGGACGCGGCAGGTGGGTGTTGGTGGCTTTTGAACGCGTTGGGCAGGCGAATCTCGAGGCGGGCGCGGCGCGCGTCGAACAGCCCGAGGTCATGGTCGAGACGTGGGACATTGACCGCGGGCTGCGCGTCGAGACGTTTGAGGCGCGAACCGACGCAGAGGATGTCGAGACGGTCAGTCGGTCGACGAAGCTGACTCCTGTGCCTGAGGCTGGTGCGGGTGCTGCTGGGGCGAACGATGCGGCGTTGACAGGCGCAGCGGCGGCGATCGAGAGATTGCTACGCCAAGCGCAACCGCCAGCGGCCGGGGATACGGATCCTTTCGCGCGCCAGCCGGACACTGCGGCGTCAGCAGCCAGCTGTGCAGTGAAAGCGCTGTATGTCAGCCTGGACGGCTACTCGAGCTCGACGCTTTCGTCGACACCCGCACCTTCGTCCGCTCGAGACGAGGCCGGCGACGCGCAGACCGAAGACGGCGGTGGCTGGCTCGATGTCGGCAAGCTCACGTCGTCCGAGCCGCCCGCTGCAGCCGGTGGGCCGGGCGGGTACATGATTACAGCTGGCTCGGATGCGCGCCTGCGCTTCTGGGACCTGGGTCGACCGGACAAGAGCGCCGTATTTGGCGTGGCGCCTCAGCTCGCAGCGGCAGGCGCGGGCGTATCGGAGGTACAGTCGCAGTTCACGACGGCCCCACCGAACGCTGGCTCGACGGCTCGGTTCGTGCATACGATGGCATGGCAGGGTGCGGGCCGTCTCAAGTCGCCTCTTCTGCCTGCGCATGCGGCTGCGCATGCCGCCATGGCGAGAACGCATACGGACGCAATCACGGCTGTGGGCGTATTGGAAGCACCATTCCGTGCCATCGTGGCCGCGGACAGAGCAGGCGCCATCCGAGTGTGGGAATGAACCCCCTGAACCACATGTCACACTCCAACAGCCGGACTGACTCAATCAAAAGAGTGCCTGTTTTTTTCATTCACAAGTGTATCAGAGCAACAACAGGCCATGGTGTGGGCAGAGTGAGGGGCGTGGTGGGACTAGACGCTTCCAAAGACGGAGAACTTGCGTACGATGGAGGGTCCGTGCTCTTCGTAGTCGTGTTTGTTGTAGCAGTACGAGTAGAAGTCCGGTAGACTGCCGAGAAGGCTTCCGCCGTACCAGACTGCATAGCGTTGCATCTTGTGGGAGATGACGTTGACGTCGAGACCCGAGGAGCGCATGAGGCTTCCGCTTGCTGTCTCGCTTGCTGCGAGACGCTGGTCGACAATGGCACGCAGGTCCTTCTTGAGCCTCTGTCCAAAGTGCTGGAACATGGTGCTACCACCGCTGAGCACGATGTTCTTGTACAGTCCACGACGCACGTCGATGGGGCTCTGCTGGATGACGCCGTCGACGACCTCGGGCAGCGGGGTGAGGAAGTCGGACGAAGCGATTTCGGGGTTGAAGAAGATCTCGGGAGCGAGGAAGCGTTCGTAGCCGACGTCGACCTCGTACTTGCGGCCGGTGACGGTGTGTTCGCCCTGGAAGCGCTCAAAGTACTTGTAGGGGTCTTCGTCGTAGCGGCGGAACTCGCGGACGATGTCCTGGCAGACGTACGAGTAGTCCTCCTTGATCTTTTCGGCGACGCGGCGCGAGTCTTCGGGCGGGATGTTGGCGGCCTCGCCACGCTCACGGAGGAGCTGCTGGACAAAGTAGGTGATGTCGCGACCGGCGATGGGGATGTGCTTGATGGCGGAGCCGATGACGTAGCCCTCTGCGACGGGGATGACGTGGGTGACACCGTCGCCCGAGTCGATGACGGTACCGGTGAGCGTGCGGTCGGTGACCTTGTTGGAGGTCCAGGAGGCGGCGAGCGCGAGGACGGCCTGGACGGCGATGTAGAGGCCCTTGATGTTGAAGGACTCGAACATGATCTCTGCGGTGTTTTCGCGGTTCTCGGGCGGGTTGAGCGGAGGCTCGGTGAGCATAAAGTAGTGGTCCTCTGGCTCTGCACGCAGGTACTTGAAGATGCACTGCTCCCAGAAGCGCTCCATGTGATCCCAGTTCTCGATGAGGCCGTGGCGGATGGGTTGGTCTACCTGGTAGGTCTTGGCATTTGCATAGGCCTCGTCGCCGATGAAAAAGTCGAGGTCTTCGATGCCGCGTTTGGAGGCGAGCGAGGAGGAGGACGAAAGGCCGCCTGGTTTGCTGGGCACGGATGGCCGCGAGCCGGCTGCACCGGAGGAGCCGGCTGCGGTGGTGCGGGTTGCGATGGCGGTGGGGAAGACAAAGGATGGATCCGAGTTGCCGGCGAAACCCATCTTTGTGTAGCCCGTACCATTGTCGAGCACGATGACGTTGGAGCGCGACATGGTGGGCAAGATGGTGTCCGATAGGAGGACGATGCAGTGACGGTCGGGAGCGGAGGAGGATAAGGAGGTCACCGAGGCCACGGAAGAAGCAAAAGTGCGCACTGCACTGTTCGGTGGATGAAGAAGGAAAGGCGGGGCAGCGATCGAGTGTGGATGGAAGGGGCGGGTGGAGTGTGGAGCGAGGATTGCTCAAGGTGGTGTGTGCGGTGGGCAGTGCTGGCCTGGGAGCCCGCTGCTTGCGAATCTAAGAGTGCCCGTGCGCTGCTGCTGCTGCCATCGGCCCAGATCGAGCGCTTCCACCGCGTGGCTCTGCACCGCTTAGAGCACACCCCACCCCCAGCTCGCCGTTGCCAACCTCCGATCTCGGCTCCGGATTTTTCACTTTTGAGTGTTGTCGATCAGGGCCTAACAATATAGAAATCATTTTGCCGTGACCTCACTCTGCATTTCCGTTGCTTCTCTCCGAATGATGCAGGTGCTGTCGCCACGACCACGCTGCGCATCGAGAAGGCGAAAAGGCAAAAGCGACCGCTGTCGATGGCGATCCGATGGACGGTGGCCATGCAGACATGGAGCCACACTCGGATAAAGCGGTGTGCCGGAGAAGTTAGCCGTAGCGAAGGAGCCAAACGTAGTTACCGAGGTGGCCACCCGGAAGCCTTTCTTGGCTGCCGGGGTCCAGCACTTGTGCCGAGTAAGCTCCCGCCGTGGTGGCTTGGCAGATCCTTCTTGTGGTGGCATTGCGTCTCGGCACAGGGTCGTGCGGGTCGAACCATGCGGCTGTGGAGGCTTGCAGGCGGCTGTGTCGGAAGAGGGTCGGAAGAGCAACTCCGGCTTGTGATGCACCAAGAAAATCGTGCTGTTTGTTTTTCGCGCTTAGACTTGCTGCATGTCATATTATTTTTTTTCTCCGAGGCACTACGGCGGCGTCAGCAGGTCATGAAGGGCAGGAAACCGATTTGGGTCAGTAACTTAGTACAGTACGTGCGCCATTCGGGCCGGAGCTCTGATTCATTTGACCCAACCCACTGTCTGGCGTCGAGGTCTCATTCGATCCAGGCCCTTGCCGCGAGCATCGCGCGGCAACACAACACCGCGGAGCTGGACTCCATGTATATATGTCCGCCTCCCATGCCTTCTTCCTCTCGCCGAGTCCGCCCCTCATCATCCACGCTCCCTCTGCAGCCATCCGAACTCATAGCGACGCAGTAGAGCCAACATGAAGCTGCCGTTGCTGACCTTGGTGCTCGCCGCGCTTGCGGTCGCTGCTCAGCTCGTCGAGGCGGTCCCTTCGATCCCGCACGAGCTCAATGAGCGCGAGATTGCTCGCATCAGCCAGCTGCCACGCCACGAACGGATCCAGCTCGCAGAGCGCATCCTCGAGATTCGCACCGCCTACGAGTACGAAAAGCAGCTCGTCGCCCGCCACGAAGCTCTTGAAAGGCGCGCCTCGCCCTCGGGCTCGTTCGCTCCCGCCAACATGCCCTGCCCCAACACCACCTCGCAGCAAGGACCCGGCTTCATCCGCAACGCAAGGACCAAGCAGCTCAATGCCGACGAGGCCAGCTTCATCTCGCGCCGCCGCAGCCAAACACAGCAGGGATGGCAGACCTGGCTAACCAACTCGGCCAAACTCGACAGCGCCCTCCCCGGCGGCGCCTCCAACTACACCTCTTCCACCGATCGCCTTCCGCGCCTCGCCTTTGCGCTCAGCGGCGGAGGCCTGCGCGCCATGCTCGTCGGCTCCGGCACCCTCCAGGGCTTCGACGGCCGCAATGCCACCGCCAACCAGCGTGGTACCGGCGGCCTCCTCCAGCTCGCCGAGTACATCGCCGGCCTCTCAGGCGGCTCTTGGGCCACAGCTTCGCTCGCCATGAACAACTGGGCCACCACTCAGGCTCTCAAGGACGACGTGTGGAATCTCGAATCGAATCTCGTCGTGCCCGAGGACGGCAAGGTGTCCTTCTATGCCTCCATCATCGCCGCCGTCGCAGGCAAGCGTACCGAAGGCTATCAGACCAGTTTGACAGATTACTTTGGCCTCTCCATCGCCGACAAAATCCTCAACGGATCCACGTACGGCAACAAGTTCAGCGTGGAGTGGAGTGACGTCAAAAACACCTCGGCCTTCACCAATGCCTCGATGCCCTTCCCCATCATCATTGCCGACGAGCGCGAGCCGGACGAGCTCATCATCCCGCGCAATACCACCATCTGGGAATTCAATCCGTACGAGTTCGGCTCGTGGAACCCGAACGTATCAGCCTTCATCACAATCGAGATCCTCGGATCGAGCCTCAACAACGGATCCAGCGTGCTCCCCAACGGCGAGTGCGTCGGCGGCTACCAGACCGTAGCCTGGGTGACGGGCACGTCGGCAACGCTCTTCTCCGGCCTGTACTTATCGCTTATTTCCACCTCGTCCGACAGCGTCATCGTGAACGCGCTCAAGGAGATCGCACAGGCGGTGTCGAACAAGCAGAACGACGTCTCGACGGTGCCGAATCCCCTATACGGGTACGCTGGGGACGGCAACCAGACGCTCGAGACGACCAAGCTCATGAATATCACCCTCGTCGACGGCGGGCTGGACAACGAGAATGTTCCGCTTTGGCCGTTGGTCGAGCCGGCGCGTGGGCTCGATGCGATCATCGCCATCGACAGCTCGGCGGATGTGACCAACTGGCCGAACGCATCGGCGCTGTACCAGACCTCGCTGCGCGCAAAGGACTCCGGCTACAGCCAGTACGCGTTCCCCGAGGTGCCCGATACTAACACCATCGTGAACCGCGGCCTCAACACCCGGCCCGTCTTCTACGGTTGCAACGCCACCGTTAACGTGACCAATGCAGACACGTCGTTCAACGGTTCCAAGACGCCCATCATCATCTACATGCCCAGCTACCCGTACTCGGCCTTCGCCAACACGTCGACGTTCAAGCTCGACTATTCGGACAGCGAGGCGCAGGGCGTGATTGACAATTCGGTCGATGTGGCTTCGCTGGGTGGCGCCGATTCGCAGTGGCCGACCTGCCTCGCTTGCGCTTTGCTTCAGCGCGGCTTCGAGAGGAGCAACACTCCAAGGCCTGAAGTGTGTACGCAGTGCTTCGAAAAGTGGTGCTGGGACGGCGTGACCAACACAAGTACGCCGAGCTATTCATACTCGCCCGCCATCGGAGTGCCGCAGTTCGTAACGAGCAATGGAAGCCTCCAAACCATTCCACCTTTCACCGGCGGCAATGGATCCAACTCGCAGGCGGGCGACGCTAGCTCCCAGTCCGCCGCCAAAAATACCGCTCTGGCCCAGGCCCCTGCGGTCACCGTCGCCTTCGCTGCCGCCGCAGCTCTGGCTCTCCCGCTCACCCTGCTGTAGCGCTCCACGCAAACCCAAAATGCAATCCAACACAAGGAACCTCCTGTCCTGAAAGTGATATTAAGTGTGGCTGGATCTTTCTGGAGTTTGTGTTATAGCGTGTGTGGTAAGGCGGTTAGTTGGCCTTGTTGGGCTTGAGGTTGGTGGGCGGCTTGACGACGAAGCACGCCATGCCGAGTTCGGTGGTGATGGTGGTGATGACGTTGTGGCAGAAGTGGAGATACAGCACGGCCGAGAACGCGAGACTCGCCCAGATGAAGGTGAGCTGTTTAGCCGGGTTGGTCTGGACAAGAGGGATGGTTAGATTCGCATCGATCGCGCCCAGCACCGACCAGACGATCGCGATGTTCCAGTAGGGGAACGGAGCCTTTGTGACATGCGCCACGATGAGCAGGCCGACGTTGTACGCAAAGCTGATGCCCCAGAAAGCGAGAAAGGGCAGCAGCGCGCGCGGGTCCACCAGGATGTATGCGCTGTTGGCCTTGATCCACGCAACGTTGGCGCCGATCTGCAGCAGCAACGGCACGAGCCCGAGAAGCGGTGTGAGCGTGGACTGCTTGCGCGCCTTGCGCGCCTTGACCACGTTACCGTACGAGCCGGCAATGTTGCCCAGCAGTCCGAACAGCGCGAACACCAAGAACGTGTCGTTGAGAGGCAGGTTGAAGCGCCCCAGCTTGTCGGCCACCACGTCGATCTTGGCAAGGCCGGTAACGTTGAGAATACCGCGGTCCCAGAAGATGGGTCCGCCTACCGCACCCGTCAGCGCGTAGATACCGACGATCATCAAGATGCCCTCGACGGGACCGCTGAAGGCGGACAGGAAGAGCGTACCCGTATGGAACTCCTCCCAGGTGGTGAGGTAGAAGTTGGCGAGCGTGGCAACAAGCGATGCGGGTGCCCACACCGACCTGCCCAGGTTGAGCGCAGCACAGCAAAGCACGCATTCGAGCGTCGTGTTGATCGCATCGCAGCCGTGGTCGAACAGTTCGCCGAGCGGGCCGGCCATGCCGGTGCGGCGCGCCTGCTTGCCGTCGATCGAGTCGAGGCTCTGGTAGGCGAACAGGCACAGCGCCCACGTGTAAAAGACCCAGGGTGGCAGACACCTGCCTGCCGCCTGCGCCGTCGGAGCAAAGTCGACCTTGGCCGCTGCGGCAGGGATGCCAAAGTTGGCGAAGAGCGGTGCGACGGGCAGCAGCTTGGCGTCGGACGGGAAGGCGGCGTGCAGCGCTCGCGCGTGGGCGGCACCATCGAGCTTGAGCTGCGTGGCGCACTCGAGACCAGGGTCGACATAGGCGAGCGTGGCAAAGTTGACAAACACGAGCAAAAGGCCTGAGAGCGTGATGGTGTTGGGCGCCACACTCTTGGGGAAGAGCGTCACAAGCCAGTTCCAGTACGGCCCGAGAATGTACTTGGAAACGAGCGACTTGTCGGTGCCGCTGTACTTGTACAGGTGCAGGTTGTTGACGCGCGAGCGCGGGATGTAGTCCAGCATCGTCGCAGGAGGAGTCTAGCGTCTACGGAGCGTCTAGGGTCGATGGGGTAGATGGTGGTATCGTGCCAAGCGGAGGACATGACCGAGCCACCGGTGATGTCGTACAAGCACGAGCGGGTAGGAAACCGTTGCAAAGCCGCCCTCCGAGGCGCGTGTGCGGAGCGAGATGCACACTCTCGCGCCGTGAAAGGTGCGGATGACCTGCTGGAGGAAGAAAAAAAAAGTTGGGGCTGCAGACGCATCGTGCAGCGACGCCCGAAGAACACCTTTTCTCCTCCACACCGTCAACGTGCCCATTCCGCCGCATATGCCTTTTTCGCGACGTCACCTTTCCAGTTGGGCCACTCGCATAGCCGAGCCGACGCGTTTCTTGGACTGGAATGGTATGCATTGGAATCGGCCGCCGATCTTGAAGGTCGAAACCCCGATGAAAGCGCCTCCACACGAAGAGCCGAGGTCGACTTTCTTCCTGCTGAGCTCGACAGCGGCGCACTTCGGCTTAAGCTTAGCGGTCCTCGAGCTTCGAGTCACCTCGCCTGGATACCTCCGCCATCTCTACCGCCATCTAGTCGTACAACGAGCATCGCGGCAACATGCGATCCTCACAGCTGGTGCGCTCGGCAGCCGCCAGCACCTCCTTAGCCGCCCTGCCGCCTCGGGCGCGCGTGGCTATCATCGGTGCAGGGCCTTCGGGCTTCTACGCTGCCTCGCGGCTGCTCTCGCGCATCCCCTATTCTTCCGCACATTCCGCCACAGACCAGCCGCTGGCGATCGACATCTTCGAGCGCCTGCCCGTGCCACATGGTCTCGTTCGCTACGGTGTCGCGCCGGACCATCCAGACGTGAAGAACGTCGAGAACAAGTTCGCCTCTGTCGCTGAGGATCCGCGCCTGCGATTTGCAGGCAATGTCAATGTGGTGCACGGCCCTCCATCCGACTCCCACTCAGGTGCACTGCAGTATCCGGAAGCGGTGCAGCTTCCGCTCGACCTGCTTTCACGGTACTACACGCACATTCTCTTCTCGTACGGTGCATCTGCTGGCCGGAGACTCGGCATCCCAGGTTCTGGACCCGGAGAGCTTGATGGAGTCTACACGGCGCTCGATTTCGTCAACTGGTACAATGGACATCCAGCGTCTCACGATGCGACACTGCAAACCGCACCACTGCAGATCGACCTGGCGGGCAAGCAGCACATGAGCGTTGTGGGCGCGGGAAATGTCGCTCTCGATGTGGCGCGCATCATGCTGCGCTCCTCGACGCCATTCCTCGAGCCAGGAACCGGATCGGGACGCGTGACATCGAACAAGGCACCAGGTTTGGCGGCGCTGGAAGCGACCGATGTGCCCGAGCCTGTGCTCGCCGAGCTTGCGCGGTCCAAGGTTCGACACGTGGACATCTTTGCAAGGCGCGGACCGGCGCAGTTGGCGTTCACGAACAAGGAGGTGCGTGAGATGCTCGCACTCGAAGGGGTAGCGCTGCGTGCGCCTCAGAAGGAACTGCTGGACGAAGCAGGTGCGCAGCTCGAGCAGCTTGCGGCGACGGAAGGTGGTGGAGAGAGGGCGCAGGAAGTTGCTTCGGAGGTGCGCGTCAAGAAGCGCCTGCTCAGTCTGCTGGCCAAGGGCAGCAAGACCAAGTTTGCGGAAGACGGTGTCAAGTCGTGGGCACTCAACTTCTTCCGATCGCCCGCCAGGATCCTGCCGCGCGAAAAGGATGCGCGCGCAGTCGGTGCGGTCCAGTGGAACGTGACGGCGCTACAGACGGCCAAGCCGACGGTGGCGAATCTCGATGCGGCAGATCCGAAGAAGGCGACGTACGGGGCCGAGCCAGCTTCGACCTCGGCACGTGCGACGGGAGAGACAGTCACTATTCCAACTGATCTCGTAGTCGCATCCGTCGGATACCAGAGCCTGCCTCTCGACCCTGCACCTGCTCCGACCGTGCCCGCTGTCGAGGAGGGTCGACTCGTACGTTTGCCTTTTGACACGCGGCGACACGTCGTCCCCAACCGCGCTGGACGCATAGTCGATCCCGTCAGTGGAGACGTCGTGCCGCGCGCCTACGTCAGTGGATGGCTCGCCAGAGGCCCCACCGGCATCATCGCCTCGACGATGCTCGATGCGCACGCCGTCGCCGACTCGATGCTCAGCGACATCCACACCCAACCGCCCACCACCCAAGCCGAGTCGCACGACGACCTGCTGCAGCTGTTGCAAAAGACCCAATCGCGCCGCATCGTCGGTCTCGAGGACTGGAATCACATCGACGCCGAAGAACGTGCTCGCGGTCAAAAGCTCGGCAAGCTGCGCGAAAAGATCCTCACCGTCCGTGAGATGCTCGCGCTCCTCCAATAGACACGCTCTCAACCACCCTACACCGCTCCGATCCTGTGTAACAACATGCATATTCAAAAAGCAAAAGAAACTCCCTCGAAGAAACCTCGACGAGGGAGGGTATAGTACAAATATCCGCGGCTTGCTGGCTGGCTGAGCGGCGCTTAGTATCCGAGCTCCTTGGCTGCGGCGTGGAAGGCCTCCTTGAAGATGCTGCACGCCTGTGCCAGCTCCTGCTCCGAGATGTTGAGCGGCGGGATGAACCTGAGCACGTCAAACACGCTGGTGCTGAGCAGGAGCATGTTCCTCTCGAGGCACTGAGCCACGATCTTAGGTGCGATCTGTGGCGCGTTGCCCTTGGCGGCGGTCGTGTTCTGCGAAGCCGCGTTGGTCTTGTTGGTGGCGAACTGAACGCCGATCATGAGACCGCGGCCACGCACGTCCTCGATGAGGTGGCCGAGCTTGGGGTCCTGCTGGAGCTCCTTGAGGAAGCCCACGAGCTGCTGCGAGCGCGCCGCGACGTTGTCGAGCACCTGCTCGTCCTTGAACGCCTTGATGACGGCAGTCGCCGCTGCGCACGACACGGCGTTACCGGCATAGGTGCCACCCATCGAGCCGGGCTTCTGACGCGACATGAGCTCGTTGGTGCTCGCAATGCCCGAGAGCGGGAAGCCGTTGGCGATGCCCTTGGCAAAGATGAGCACGTCCGGACGCACGCCCGACTCCTCGATGGCGAACATGGTGCCCGTGCGGCCGAATCCGCTCTGCACCTCGTCGGCGATGAGCAGCAGGCCGTGCTCGTCGCAGATCTCGCGCAGGCCGTGCAGGAAGCTCGCGGGCGCAGGCACGTAGCCGCCCTCGCCGATGACGGGCTCGATGAGGATCGCCGCCGTATCGCTCGGCGCCGTCTGCTGCTGCAGCGTCAGACGCACCTGGTGCAGCGACTGGCGCACGAGCTCCTCGATGTCTGTCGACGCCGGCAGGCCAAAGTGCGCATAGAAGGGGAACGAGGTGGCAAACACGCCGGGCATAAGCGGACCGTGGCCCTCGCCGTAGATCGTCTTGGAGCGCGTAAGCGCCGCGGTGGCGGCGGTGCGGCCGTGGTACGAGCCCTGCATCACAATGATGTTCTGCTTCTTGGTGGCGGCACGCGCGAGCTTGATGGCCGCCTCCACCGCCTCGGCGCCCGAGTTCCAGAAAAAGAGCGTGTCGAGGGAAGGGTGCGGCAGGATGGGAAGCAGGTGCTGGATGAGCTCGATCTGCGCCGCCGAGAATCCGATGTTGACCTGTTTACATCAAAGAGACAAAATCCCAAGCGCCTGTCAGCAATCGGATCATCAACAGTATAGAGGGGTGCCGGGACCAGAGACGTACCTGAGCATGGGTGATTTTGCCACACTGCTTTGCTGCGGCCTCGGTGACCTTGGGGTGGCAGTGGCCGAGGTTGCAGACGCCGATGCCCGAAGTCATGTCGAGCAGCTTGACGCCCTTGTCCGTGGTGATCCACGAGCCCTTGCCGTCCTCAAAGACATGCTTTGAGAGGCGGCCGATGCCCTTGGTGATGTGCGTCTCGCCGAACGAGGCGGCGTCAAAGCTAGCGGCAGGCATGGTAGGTCGGAAAGCGGTCTGTCGAGGAGGAGCCGTAGTGAACGAGCGATGCGAGGTTGAAAAGAGGGAGACAGTGGTCGCTGCGGGGGCGGATCCACGACCCAACGAGCGCTTTATAGGCTGGGAGGCGGCCAGAACAGCACGCATCTTGAAAGCGATTTGGTTTGTTGGTGACTCGCGGGGAGCTGGAGAATGGTGAGCGGAAAGGGACAATGTGCCGGTTTGAAGAAGGCCTTATCAGTCTCGTATCGGTCTCTGTCTGCTGCGGGCCAGTGAGATGAGACCGAAGACAACAGTCAGCGTCGGATGAGCCGTGCATCCAGAGCAAGAGGGACAAGACAGCGAGAGCAGTGCTATCCGGCCGCCGGGGTAGAGTCCGGCAAGGTTTGGAATGGAATCCCAGCTGCCGCTCGCTGTGCGGGTTTTAGACGCGCTCTGGGCTCCCGGGGCTCAAGGACGTCTGGAGGAATCTTCAAGGCCACGCGAGACGCCAGCCGGCAAATTAAATCGTGCTTTTGATTTTTTGCCTCGGCGGGTTGCAGAGATGAACCAGCCGTCGCCTGGGCCGACTGAGCCAGGGTCTTGCTCGTTGTTGCCTGCAGCCGTGCAGCTTTCTAGACGAGCCGCGCTGCTACGATCGATTTAGCCGCGGCTGCCGCGCTTGCCGCCTCTCAACCCTCTCCCGCCTCTTTGCGATCCCACACGCGGCCAGCCTACCCCGCAAAGATACTGCAACACCAACATCCAGGAGCAAGTCTTGGCATAAGACGCAGGATCATGGATACGAAAATGGTTCCGATCAGACGCAGAGGATGAAAGCGAGGCTAAAAGACAAAGACGAAAAAAATAGAATACAGTATACAATCGTGTTTGGATCCGAGCAGCGGCTCGCTGCGGATATGCTGAGTTGTGTGAGTGCGGATGTGAGTGTGGATGCGGATGTGATTGTGAATGGACCGAGATGCACAGCAGCCATCGTATCCCGTCTGTCAAGGAGCGCGCGGGCGGCTCATTGGCCGGATTGCGAGAAGCCGTTGGACGCCGCAGCGGTGAACGCCTGAATGCCACCGGCCGCCTGGATGCTGTTCCACGCCATCCTCAGTGGACTGGCGGGGACGCCATCGCCCGTGCCAAATGCACCGTATCCGGATGCACCCAGGTCCATGCCGCCGTGACCCTGCTGCGCGTGCGTATTGTGGTGTTGGTTCATCTGCGCATGTGGCTGCTGGTGCTGCTGCACGCCTGGCTGCAGGTCAAATGGATCGTCCAGATACCATGCCTGCTGCTGCATGTTCTGCGGCGCGCCGCCACCCATGCTCATCCCGAGCATCTGCGCGTGCGTCGAAAGACCGCGTCGTCCGGGTGAGAGCCCCGTCGATGCACGCAGCGAGCCGGGCGTGCGGCCCGGCGTCAATCCCGAGCCCATGCCAAGACCAGCACCGAAGCCCGAACCACCAAAGCCTCCCATGGCCAGCTGCATCTGCAGCCGTGCGCCCGAATTGGGCGACATCATGCCCGCCGCGCCGCTGCGCAGCGGCGAGCTGCGGATCGGACTGTGTGCCAGCGCGGCCGCGACGCGAGCAGCCGACGTGGGCGAGCGCATGCCCTCATCCATGCCCTTCTGCGTGCCCATCGGCCCCATCGAGGCGCGCAACGATGACATGGGCGAGCTGATCGACCACAGCCGCTTCGGCGACGCCACCGATGAGTTGTTCGCGACCGCGCCGGCGCCCTCGCCGCTCAGACCCTTGGTCTGTCGACGCAGGGGCGACCCGCGCGAAGCGTCGCTATCCATGCTGTTCGAGAATGCAAACGCGCCGCCCAGCGCCGAGCCTCCGCGCATCGCGTTACGATACGCGCCGCCTCGCGCTCCGTTCAATGGTGAGCCCTGACCGCCATACATCGATGGCGAGAAGCCGGTGCCGTAGCCGAGCTGCCCGTTGCCATGCCCGGCCATCTTGCGCTTTCGCGCACTGTGGTTCGCTGTCGCCTGCATCGACGGGGGCGGCATCAGGGTGAAGGGGCTGCTAGGCGGACTGCTGGCGCTGTCGATCAGGCCTGGAAGCGTCTTGCTGTAATTGCTTCCCGCGATGCTGCTGCTGTAGACCGACGAACCCACATGCGGACGCACGGGCGTGATCGAATCGATGCCATGGATTGCCATGGGCCCGTCGCCCAGGTGGCCTCCGTTTTGAGGCTGCGTCTCGAGCAGCGGCAGGCGATCCGCATAGGCCATCGGCACGTCCTTCTTGGCCTTCTTCGACGGCTGTGCATCCTCATCTCGCTGCGACTCGTCCTCGCTGTCGCCGCCAGTCTGGCCTGCCTGTGTCTTCTTGCGCTTGGCTTTGCTGCGCTTCTTGGCACTGCCCTCCGCTGCATCGGCTGCATTGGTGCTGTTCTGCGAGGACTCGGGGACAGTCAAGCTTCTCTCGACAGCGTCGGGAGAGTCGAGACTCTGCTGAGCCTGTCCTTGCTGCTGCAGGAGCTGCTGCTGCTGCCGGGCCTTGGCCGCCTCGAACTTTTGCGGGACGGCATTGTAGAGGCCGTTCTGGAAGCGGTCCTCGTGACCAGGCTTGATGCCCCACCAGCCGCCTTTGCCGGGCATGTTGGCCTCGCGCTCGATCTTGATGAAGCTCTTGTTGAGACTCAGGTTGTGACGAATCGAGTTCTGCCAGCCGCGGTCGCCCTTTTCGAAGAAGGGGTACGTGGAGCTGATCCAGTCGTACACCTCAGATAGCGAGAGGCGCATGTCCGACGACGACTTGATCGCTTGGCCAATGAGGCCAGCGTACGATACGGAGCTCGGCTTGGCCTTGCACTGGCCGTAACCAGGCGGCAGGAGGTAGTAGCGCGCCGGAGGTTCCTCGAGCAGCGTGCCGGCTTCGAGAGCCGCCTTGAGCTCTTCGGAGACCAGCTTGACCAAGCGACTTCCATCCGGCTGGTTCCATCCGATCTCTTCGCCGTCTTGCACCGCAGGGGAGATCTTGGTCATGCTCTCAAAGTCCTGGCGAGGGAGGTCGACGACCTTGAACGCGACTGGGTCGGTCGCAGTTCCTGGTGTGGTCTTGGCTTTCTTGGCTTTCTTCGTCGAGCCGGTCTGTGAGCTGGACGGAGGACGGTTCATACCGCTGTTGTCCGTGCCGTCGATGACTGCCGACTGGACCACAAGAGTCGGCGCAAGAGCGGAAAGGTCGACGGTAGGCTCCGCACTTCCTGCACGGGCGTGCGAAGCGATGCCCGAGGCTGGCTGGATCACAACCGATCCTCCGCCCTGAGCAGGAAGCTGCTTGCTTGGTGAGGGAGGAGAGTGGCTTTGAGCCCGTCGGTCCTCTGCAGCCTTCTTGCCCTTCTTTCCGGCGTGCGTGGACTGCGACGAAGCGATGGCATCGCGGTCGCCCTTGCTGGGCTCAGGCAGGGGATGCTGCGTCTCCACGGCAGGCGCCGAGATGGTTCGCGCCAGGCTCGAGCCAAAGACATCTGCAGGACTGATGGTATCGATCTTGCGCGATCCGGCACGCTTGTGCTTGCTTCCGCTGGCGTTGGAACTCAGGAAGTCACGAATGTTGCCTGAGGGCTGACGGTCTCGCCCAGAGATGATGGCGCTGCCGGACTGGGCTCGCACCAGGGCGCTTCGGGGGCTGGCGAAAGGAAGCTTGCCTCCGATCATCTCATCTCCCGAGTTGCCCGCCCTGAGCGACCGGCCTAGGCGCAACGGCGAGGCGGAAGACAGCGAGAAGATCTTGCCGGGCACATCTTCGATACTGGCAGCTTCCGCAAGCGAAGGAGGGGGATCGAGTGCGGTGCCTCCAGGCACGGTGAACAGGAGGCCCCGCTTTGCGTTGAGGCCCAACGGCTTGCCGAGGCCACTGGCGTCTTCAGGATGCATGCCCAGGTCGTCGTCGGCGTCAAAGTCGAGGTCGCCGATGCGACTGGCGACGTTGGAGACCAGACGGCCCGAGAGAGGCGACATGACGGCCATGCCATGCGAGGATGAGCGCATGAGCGACGAGTTTGCCGCGCCCTGTGCGCTGGCCTGGCGCGCATGGAAGAAGCCGCCGACGCTCGGACTGACACCGATGAGCTCCGGTCGAGCATCTTCGGGGGCAAGGAGGAAGTGGGCCGCAGGCGTTGTCGACGACGCAGCACGAAGGCTCGAGCGGCTGGCATCGGTGCCTTTGCGCAGGGTCGAGAGCGGCTCGGCGTCCCATGCGGAGAAAGTGATGGGACCTGGTGTCGAGTTGATGTGGCAGAGCGATTCGAGCGAGTCGAGGCCCGGCTGGCTGGGCGAGATGCCGTGCATGGTGAAGTCGTAGTGCTCGCGCGTAGTCATGCGCATATGCAGATTGGCAGGGCTCGAACCGATGGTGGTCCATCGCAAGGCGCCGGAGGACGAGGACTCGGCGGGGGTAGCGCGGACCACGGAGTCTGGCGACCTGCGCGAAACCTTTGACGCATTAGGCGTGCTGATGACGAGCGAAGCGTAGTCCGGATTGGCGGCTTTGATGGCGTCGGCAGCCGCGGCTGCTTTGGCAGCCTCCTTTTCTTCGTATTCGGCGCGTGCAACAGCCTCGGCGGCCTGTTGTGCAGCCATGTCGGCCTTCTGCTGCTCCTCAGCCACCTTGCGCTGGGCAGCTTCCTTCTGCCTGCGCTTCTCCTCTTTGTAGAGGCGCCTCGGACTGGTCTGCTGCGCCATGATCTTGTCAAGGAAACTGAGGCCGCTCATCTTGGCATCGAGGCCCTCGAGGGCGCCTGGCGCTGCGGTGCCGGTTGAGCTTTCCGAGAAAGTCCTGCGGTGCGTCGTTCCCCACCCGTCGGCTGCAAGGCCCCCGCTGGCGTCGATGACTGGAGTTGAGGACTCGTTGGAGTGGAAGAAGACGCCAGAGTCGTCGACGTCCGGCACGGGGCTGCAGAAGACGCCAGCTTGGTCGACGGGCGACTTGAGCAGGCGCAGAGTGCCACGCGGGCTCACCCATGCGCGACGGCTGAGCTCCTCGAGCGATGTGCAGTGCCTGACCTCTTCGCTGACACGAATGACGGGCGAAGATTCGAAGGAGACGGTGCGACCACGAGATCTGCGGCTGGAGAAGGCACTCTGCAGCGCCTCAGGCGGGGTGATCGGGTCGGAGCTGGAGGTGGAATCGCTGCCGACAAGGTCGAGGCCAAGACCGACGCGGGTGGCAGACTTGACGCTGCTGCAGCTTCCCCTCTTGATGTGCGTCTTGGTGGGCGGGGTGCGGAAGGTAGGGGTGTAGCCTGCTTCTGGTGAGGACTGCGCACCGACGGAGACGGGCGTGCTCAAGAGGCTTTGCGAACCCTTGTGAGAGCCGCTGGCAGCGTTGGCAGCAGCTGCAGCTCGCTCGCGCTCGCGACGCAAGCGTTGCTTCTGCTTCTTGATCTTGAGTCGGCGCCTCTCCTCGGCGCTACCGACGTGATCGAGGCTGGGGTGGACCTTGGGCGAGACGGGCGAGCTTTGGGGCTCGATGACGGCGGTGAAGAAAGAGAGTCCGGGGCTGCTGGTGTTGCGAGTCCAGGTGGGGGCTGCGGCGCGTGCTAGTGGCGAAGGGGCGGCCAAGCGAGACGGAAGGGTGCCAGGCTTGGTCTCTGTCGTGCTGGTCGAATTGGCTGCTGTCTCGGTCGAGCCTGCTGCTTTGCCGGCAGCAGAGACGCTGGGCGCGGCCGACGATGCTTTCGACTCGGTCGCGTTGGGTGCGGCCATGCCGGCGTTGACGGAGGATGGTGCGATGGGGCGACGTTCGGCTTTGAGGAAGGCTGCGACGCCGGCCTTGGTGCGCTCGTAGTCCTCCCTGGTGAGGCGAAGACCCATGGCTTGAGCGCGTGCGAAGAAGTCTTCGGCGTCCTTGGACATGGCTGAGCTGCTCTCGCCCGCGGCAGGGGTAGCCGCGCTTGCGCTGGTTGAAGCAGGGGTAGATCGGAGCTTGGAAGCGGACGTGGATGGCGTCGCACTGAGGGTGGTGGAAGATGATGTGGACGCGGAGACGGTAGGCAGAGTGCGTGGAGTGGTTGCTTTGAAAGCACCGAGCGCTGTTGCGGCAGGTCTTCCGCGTGCGACGGGTCGGTGAGCGGGACGCGTGCCGAGCGATGTGGCGGAGGCATCTGTGGGATCGTTGGTGGCAGAGGTGGAGCCGGTGGGGTCTTCCATGCTAGCGGGAGTTGTGGAGCGAGAGCCAGAGGGGGTGGGGCTTGCATGGATGGCCTGAACCAAGGACTTGTCGGCGGCGCTGCTGGTTAGCATGGAGAACTTGGCGCGTCGATTGCCCGGGCCGGAGCGCGAAAAGGTGCTGGGAGCGATGCTGGTGGCGCGTGTTGCTGGCGTAGCAAAGGGAGTGCTGGTGGAGGTGGGAGAGTAGTCGGAGGAGGAGGAGGCGGGGGGATAGTTGGAGCTGGAGGAGCCGAGCGAACACGGATTGGAGGGCGTCGTCATGGTGGTACACGTCGAAGCGCGACGGGGACCTGAATGGCCCGGGTCGTGCTGAGGAGAGGGGAACGAGGCAGTTTGCGAAAGGTGAGACTGGACGCGTAGATGTATGCTGTTGGGTCACGCTCGCGGTGGTGTGCAGTACGCGTGCAAAGACGAAGCTCGAAGCGACGTGGTCCGGCGGTGGAGGATGGCAAGGAAGCGTGAATGCGACGCGTCTGGGTTGATCGTGGTGGTGGGACGCAATGTCGAGGGCTTTGGTGGTGGTGGTGGTGGTGATGCTGGTGGTGATGCCGAAGGGAAGGGGTAATCCGCACTGTAGATGGATGAGGTAGCGTCGAACGATGGCGGCGAGGGATGGCGATGAAAGAGGATGGAGAGGAGGGTGAGACCGAGAGTGCGCGATTGCAAGCGCGAACGTGAGGATGCAAAAGGCGGTCCGTGGTGGTGGGTGCAGAGAGGTGGCCGCCGAGCGCGTTCCAACAGCCGTCCGAACAGCTGCGGGCGCTACAGTCGTGGTGACCAGGCAGCGGAGCAGCTGAATTTCAACTGCATACCCACAGCGCATCAGCACCAGGGCCGCGCCTTTTGGCTGCCCGCTGCCCGCTGCTGGCCGCTGCTGGCCGCTGCTCGCTGGCTCCTCCTGGCTCCAGGCTCTGATCCGAGTCGAACTCTGCGCAGGCTGGGGACGCGTGACTGCGCACCTGCCAAAACCACATCTGCACGACGGGCGCCTGAGGCCCCTCTGCACTCTCTTTTTTTTTTGAGCGCGACTCTCAGAGGAGGAAATTCAGCGCGGCGACGTGATGAGACCGAGCGGCAAGTGCTTTCAAATCAGTCCAGCTCATCCACGCCTCTGGGCTTATGCCTCGCTGCCCTGCCAGCAAGGCCCCCGCAATCACACACTGCAAGCTTCTTCGTCTGCCTTTCTTTTTCCAATGGATTCCGCCGTGATCCGTTAGCAGCTATCGGAACAACATGAAGAGGAGCGAATCGAACGGATCGAGGAGGAGCGGGCGAGTGACGGGGCGAGGTAGCCTAGCAGCTGGCAAGGCCGAGTGAGTGGGCGCGCCATTGCAACAGACTGCAGCTCGCTTTCCCGAGCGAGCGCGGCGAGTCCCGTTGTTGAAGCCGTCAGAAATCAAGTGCCAACGAGCGCGGCTCGGCATTGATGCAAAAAAGAAGCGGGTTCGACTGGGGCGGCGCAGCTGCATGAGGGAACGCGACGCCCTCCGAATCTCAGCTCGCTCGCTCGAATCAAGCGAGCGCGCGCGTCTCTTGTCCGAGGCCATGACGATCCCCGCTGCCAGCCGCTGCTGGTTTGGCGAGAATTGGCACGATTTCGTCGGGCTCGGCGTGCGCGCTTGCAACTGCATTTCCCCAACTCGCCTTCTTAGGGGCGAACCGACGAGCCGACGCCTTTCGTGCCTCGGCGACTCGTGGCATAGAAGAGTCACTTCGATTCGCGAGTGCCAACGACCAAGAATGCGTGCCTGCCTGCCATCACGAGGAATGTCGTGGCCCGCCACTTGGCTTTGTCGATTGGGCGCGACGCCATGTCCAGGCCGATGCAAGGAGCGCGTTCAGCTGAGCCTCGCTTGCTCCCACTGTATTTTCCCGCCGGACGCGAGCGTTGTCACTTTATGCGTCGCGTAAACACACGCGTTCACGTCGCGCTCTGTCACGTGATTTCCCCTTTCCTCCTTTCTTTGCTCTGTCTGCCGAGTTTCTTCAGTGTCGAAGATGCCTATTGACCGAAGTGCACTCGATGACGGCGTGGTGATGACGTCGTGCGCATTGAGTGATCGGATCTCGGCTCACGCTCCCTGGAGTGCGGATCATGTAGGCCTTCCGCCAGGTGATGAGTCGTTGAGAAGGAGCGTGCTCAGGCAAAAGGCGGCTGACTCCGGTTTCAAGAAACAAAAGCGAAGAAATCGCAATAGAAAAGGGGCACACAAAAGAAAGGGAAAAAAGCGAGAGTGCACAGCGGAAGCAGAGCGGATCAGCCGACTAAGTTATAGGCTAAGGCGCAAGCGAGGACGTGCGGTGCATTGGGCCTTGGCGGAATACGTGCAGCGCCTGGCAGCATTAGAGTTAGGCTACCGATCCGTGCGGACGAAGAATCGAAGACCAGCTGCTACCGGTATCCGCATTCCGAGCCACAGCTTCCCTGCCCAGCTGCCTCGCTATCGGATTGCAAGCCAAGACGGCGATGCCCAGGGGACAGGAAGTGACAACGGCGAGCGGTGTGTGTGCCACATGGTCCGTTGCTGGCAATCACCCCCGGTGCGGCTTACACGCAGCTCAAACAGGCAAGATTTTCATCCACCACCATGCGCGCTGCGCTTGATTTGAGCCACCGACACGGCGAAGCGAGACTGCTGCTCCGCCGCTGCTCTGCTGGGCTAGCGCACGCGAGCACCTGCCAGAGAGAGCCAAAAAGATCAACAGTGCAGCTGCATGTCTGACCCTGAATTCGCTCCCACCGTTTGCCTGCAACCCGGCAAGGGGGGACCGACACATCGCTCGCCCTGCCTCTTTGCCGCCCTTGCCTGCAGAACTCGTGTCATTGTCAGGACTAGGACGCAGCGCGGACGCTCCAACAATGCCCAAGCCACATCGTTGCCATCGGCGGCAAATGCTTTCATCGCAGCGACGCAGCTCAGCGCCTCGTCGGCCGCACCAGCCTAAGTTACTGTATGCATGCTTGGCTGCACCTCTTGCCGTGCTACTCCGCATGAGCTGGGTCCAGCGCAGCCAACGTCTGCCTCCGAGGTGCTATCCAGCCGTGTTGAAAGCAACTTGTGTCGGCTCATCAAGCCCCGCTAATGCTAGCCGACAGAATCTTGACCACGATTGCCGCCATGTCCCGAACCATCGCTTAACGCCCGCAGCTTCTAGCGCCCATCTCGTCGCTCATCCTCCGTCTCTCCTTCCGCAACCACAACCACCGCAGCGGGCTCCTCGCTCGACCATCCTCCAATTCATCCAGCAAGACTGACTCCCTTCACGCCATCTCGCCTGACCATGTCGCCGTGATCATCGCCAGAGCCAGGCAGCAACGAGATACAGAGCACCAACACCGTCATTCGCCAGAGCAGCCGTGCCGACCGCACTGTCCGGATCTCCGAACCCACAGCTGCTTCACAAGATGCTGATTCCTGCACCGGGCGGCGCTCTGCATCCCAGCGTCAGCACGGCGCTTGGCGAACTGCAGAAGCCCGATGCCAGATACGACCACCTCGTCCTCACCACCTCCGAGGGTAGCACCAGTCGTATTGCGCCATTCGTGCTCGTCGACGCAGCATGCGGTGGCCTTGATGCGCTCTGCTCCAGGCTGCGCACGCACAAAACACGCTTTGCCCTACTCCGCGTGCAAACGAGGATCCTCCTCGTTGTGTCGCTCGGCCAAGACCTTGGCGGGCTGAGACGAGCACAGGTCCTGGTGCAGGCTCGCGCACTCCAGTCAGCACTCGGCGCCATTGTATTCGCGGTGGTGACGGTTGCCAGTGTCTCCCAGCTCACCCCCGCTCTCGTTGGATCCAAGCTGCAGCTCGAAGGTTTCCCGCACGTCGCCTCGCCCAACATCGCACAGGACTTTCGATCGTCCTGGTCATCCACATCCGCCCCAAGCGCAGGAGCGCGCGCAAAGCCCAGTGCGCCGTCGTCGCCAGAGGAAGCGGCGCTCGATTCGGACTGGTCACGACCCATCTCTGACATCGGAACCTCCGGTCGCAGCGATGCCTTGGCCGCATTCACTTCCCGCGCTCACTCCTTTCACTCGCTCGTGCATGCTCCATCGCCCGAACGTTCTACCACCAGGTCGAGCAAGCAGGGCATCGTGATCGATCTCGAGGCCGTCATCGACTCTCCCCCGCACGAGATGCATACCGCAAGCTCGGACCTTCCGCCGCCACTGCCACCCAAGACGGACCGGCCACTCTTGCCGAGAAGTGCAAACGAGGGAGAACATCGGCCTTTGAGCGCCTTGTCACGTCCTCTTTCTACAGCCGCGCTCTCGACTCCCGCCGCCTCGCCCCTAAGAGAGCCGATACAGCTGCGCAAGACTAGCGACCCGGGTCGCCTCAGTCCGCACATCGATGAGCGAGAACGCCAGCGCATCGACGAGGCGATTCGCGAAGAGGTCATGAGAAAGCTCCATGCCGAACAGCAGGCTCATCTACGAGCCGGCAGTCGGTCGCCGGCAAATCGCACGCCAAGGCTGGCTATCAGCCCTCCTTTGGCGCCACCTCCGCCTTTCGCCCCGCCTCCAGCGCCACCATCTCCACTTCGGTCAGCTCCGTCCACGCCGCGTCTTTCTAAGGTAGCAGGTCTCGCGTCAACGCCCAGGCATAGCGAGCGGAGCAGAGCAGACCGAAGCATTGCTGGCGACCGTCCGGCAAGTGCGCCACTGTCGGAAGAGGCAGTGGAAGAAGATGCACATGCCAATGTGCGGAAAGCGTCTCTCAGCGAGACCGCATCCGAGAGCCACGAGAGCCTGCGCAGCAGCATTCAATCGCTACACCTGTGGGAATTCGCAGAGGCCGCCAGCCAGGGCTCATCGTTCTTGAACCTGCCGAGTGGTCGATCCGAGCGGCCAACGATCAGCACCGCTTCTGACGGCAAACGAAGCAGGCAACCATCGTATAGTGAGTCGGTAGCCTCGGCAGAGCACGATGAACAACGCTGTGCACCTTCCAGTTCGACCGGCAGCGTGGCCGCATCATCCATCTTCGACAAAGACCTGCCGGCTCCGCCTACCGTCGCCGGGACCGGCGCCATCGAGGGCGGAGAATGGGTGGGTGAGGTTGACTCGCCTGACTCGACGCACCGTCCTCCGTCCCCCTGGACGGGACCGCCTATTGAATTCAGTGCGAAGGCCGAGAGAAGTGCAAAGGACGCGGCCGAAGACGAGATGCGGGATCTGCGAGATCGACTGGAGCAGGCAGAGGCGCGCGCCAAGGCAGCAGAGGAGGCCGCCGAGGTGGCGGTGCGCGAGGCTCAGGGCGAAACGCGGCGACTGGCCGAGGAGCTTGCGCAAGTGGAGCGCGGTACGCGCGATACGATGGAAGCCGAGGCGATTCGGCGCGCCAAGTGGGCGAGGGAGCAGGTGGCAAGGGAGCAGCTCGATGCGTACGAACGCAGCAAGCTCGAGGCGGACGAGAAGCGGCGCAGACGCGCGATCGAGGAGCAGAGGAGGCTCGAATGCGACCGCGCCAACCGCATCCGAGAGGAAAGAGAGTGGCGTGAACACGAGGCAGAACGCATCAAGCACGAGTACGAGCTCAAAATCCAATACCTGGCCGAGCGAGAGGCAAAGCTCAAGGCTGAGGCCGAGGCGAGGGCGGAGGAGGAGCGGTTGCGGATCGAGGAGGAGGCCAAGAGTGCGCACGCTCGCCAGGTTCGGCTGGTCGAGATGAAGCGAGCCTTGCAGAACGCGGGTGCCGAAGGCGAGCGTGAGGCTAATGCGGACGCATTGCTGTCCGGATGGCTCAACGTGCAAGCCGAAGGCGCGCTTCATTGGAAGCGCCGATGGGGTCTGGTCAAGAACGGTCATTTGACACTCTCGAGAACGCCGACCGACCCAGTCGCCATCACCACGATTCCCCTCGACCGCGCCCGAATCGTGTCGCGCCCGGACGACCACGACGATTGCACCATGCCCTACACGATCCGACTGCAAGTGCCCGTTGGTCAAGGCGACTCGGCCGCTTCCGATACTTGCACGCACTTGATCTCCACCGATACCCGCGAGGCCAAGGATGACATTGAGCTCATCATCGAGGCCATCGCAGACTTGTAGTTTCGTGTCAAATAGAAGCTTGTTGCTGTTGCCACTCGAATGCAGAGCCTTTCGTTGCCATTATGTATGAGCTGATGCGAAATCCAAGTGGCGTTCGGACTGCAAACATGTCAATTTGCATCGCACTTGCGCCCACTTGGCTTGATCTCGCCCTCGTCTTGTTCGACCACCTTGCTTGCGCTCGGCCCTCTTCTTGTCCGCACAATAGCCTTCATTTTTCAGCCCGTGCATCCCTCCCACCACGATCAGAATCGATTGTGAGGCGACACATTGTTTCACCGTTGTGGGGCAACCAATGGTCCCGAAACTTTGGGCTGCAAGGCGGAATCAAGCTGGACACGAGCGAGTCGAGTGCTGGCGAAGCTGGGCTTGTCGGTCGGACGGTCCCCGATGTGCTCGTGGGAAACCTCATGATTACAGTTCCCGCGCCTATGCCGAATGTCGTGCTCATGTGATACCAGATTCTGACTACAGTGATGACTGGTTGGTCTCAACTTTGCCGGTCGGTGCAAAACGGAGGCCGTGGCCGATTCGCGAGGCGACACGGAGAGCGACGTGAAGCTGCGCAGCTAGCAAGAGTGACTTTAGGCCGCTTACAGGCTAACAATTTGGCGACGCCTTCCCACTTCATCATCGATAGCCGCTGTGCGTTAAATTTGACTGCCTGCGCAATCCCTTCTCATCCGTCTCCTCAATCGTGAATAAAAGGAAGCAGCCTCCGGTTCCTCCGACAAAGACCGCCCCTGATTCATGAACTACGACCCGACGCTCACACTCTGGAGGACATCGCTTCACTGAAATGGACGGACTTGGCTACATTCCCGCTCTAAATGGTCCTGCGCCGTATGGCGATGCGCAAGATGAACCGATCCTGATCCCTGTCAGAAAGCAGAAGCAACGCGCTCGCACCACCTCACTATCACGGCGGGCTCGGACTCTGGTCAGTCGTAGCATGAGCTTGTTCTCCACCGCCTCGTCCGCGTCTTCGATCGACACGACTGCCTCCATACCTGCCTACTCGCCAAGAAGCAGCGACTTCAGCTTCGGCTCCTCCAGCGATCGCCACGACCAGACCTTCGAGAGCTTTCACGCACGCTGTGGATCCACTCCCTCCTCTTGTCCCTCCGACCCAAGTCAGGATCGCTCCTACGGTCCTCAGCACGGGCCAATACCGCAGTTGCTTTCAACACCCGAGGTGAACAACAACACAGGCAGGCCGTTCGTGACGCCTCCCGAGGCGAGTTGCGACTCGCTACGCGCTCCCCATCGTCTCACCGTACCAAACACAAGGCGGAGGACAAGCTGGATCTCGGGGCTCATCGACAGCGACTACACATCTGTGGAAGAACTCACTCCACCGAGCTCGGCGTCCGTCTGCAGACTGCCCGACGAACCAGCCATCCGAGATTCGTTCCTCGAGCCTAGCCGGGCATCGAGCTTGCTCGACTGTGAGGTCATCCCGGACTCGAGTCCAATGAGCCTCAACTTTCCCGTTCCGGGCCCACTGCTTCCAATACGACTGCCCACCTCACCGATTCTGCCACGGCTAGAAGACATCTCTACTCCAGGCCGCTCCGACCCACGTAACAGCCTGCTACATCCCCGACTCGCATACGATAGCTTGCCCAGCTGGGAGACTCAGGTCCGCACGCCACCGCGATTTCCGCCACACGATCACGCACGGCATCACTCTTAGCTCACCAGGTATCATGTTGATTCGAGGGGAACTAGTCGAACAAATCTGCAGCGCGTGTCGACCCTTTGGCCTGGCTTTGGGGATCGATTCGTTTGTCAACTGTCGAGGCCCTCGTGGTGGGTCGATTCGGGTTCGAGGCAGCTCGAAGGGAAAAAAACTGCACGAGGTTCGCCTTGATCCCCTAGAACCAAGGAGGGCCTCGAGCAGTATCAATCCCTTCGAGCTGCGTCGAACCCCAATCGACCCACCACCAGAGCCTCGACCGTTGACAAGCCTTAAGTTCCAGCTCGAACCACCTTCGAGAACGCTCGACCTGGCTCGACTCCTGTCTCGAAGGCCTCGAAGCGCATGGCCCACGACAACGATGCCCCCCCTTCGACCTTTCCATTTGTCCTCAAATGGTATGCTGTAGCCAATCGATGCATTGTCTTTATCGTTCGAAGCAGATGTTCGACAACAGCAAGGAATTTTGAACCATTGTCGCTTAGAATCTCCTTCGGTGCCCCAAAGTTGAGTACGATCTCTTCATAGATCTTGTGGTCAGCTCGCTCTTTTGCTGATCGTCCTCTTAGGCGTCGGCGTCATCGAGGTCGAAAGTGAGCAGCGACTTTTTAGCCGTTTTGGGCTTCTTGCGCTTGGTCGGCGGGACGTCGCCCTTGTCGTGCGCATCTTGAGTTTGGGACTTGGCGCGCGCCTGGAATACGACGCCGGATCCCGAAGCTGGATCCTGCATCTTGGGCACGGCAGCGGTACGCACAGGTTTGGATTCGTCGGCATCCTGCTCCTCGTCCGACTCAAATATCGCTTTGTACACGTCCATGGATGGCTTGACGTAGGTGAGCGTGTCGCAACCCTGGCGGTCGTCTTCTCCCATACCGATCTGGTCAGTTGCGTTTGCATCCGACCCTGTGCTATCCACTTCTGTCGAGCCAGCTGCCATCATCTGTGCATCGATCGAGAGCGGAGTGGGACCGGCGGCGAGAGCTTTGAGTTGGTCTTTGCTACGTTCCCAGTGCTGATCCGCACGCAGTCCTGACCTCGCTTTGGACGACTGTGTCGAGCCGTAGAACGGGTCCACTTCTTCGTCGCCAAGCCTAGCTGCTTTGCTCGACGGGCCTGGTTCCTCCTCGGTGCGTCTCTTGCGTGTGGTCGCAGGCTCGGGCACGCCAAACCGCTTGCATAGCAGCCGTGCTGGCGCCCACGCCTCGACACTCCGCGTGAGATGGCCAAAATTGCCCATGCGTGCCGCCTTTTGAGCAACGGACAGCTCCTCTTCTGCATTGTGTTCCTCCGCCTGGTCTCCAGCAGAGGGCGTTGACGGCGCGGTAGGCAAAGGATGTCGCAGACCCGGCGTGGCGGTGGTCGCTCTGGTCTCGTGCGCCGTGACTGCTGCGCTGGCGGTAGTGAAACGACTCGCGATCGCCGAACTCATCGGCCTGAAAACCGCCGCGCTCCTGGCAAAATCGCGCAGCTCGTTGGAGAATTGCTCCGACGTCATGTGCGCGGGCACGGCAAGCCGACGAGCCTGCTCGGACGACGCTTCAAGCTGACTGCGAAGAAATGACAGATATCGCTCTTGTTTCTCGGGGTCCGTGCCAAAGGGCGCAAATCCTTGTAAGGCCATCTTGGCAGTGGACACATCGAGTCGAGGCACTTGAACGTATTCGCGAGCGGCAGTGGTGGCTGTGGTGGAAGCAGCTGCGCCAGAAGGCAGCGACACAGTGGGATCTTCCGCAAGCCGCTCGCGTGCTTTGGTAGAGAGGAAAGCGGCAATGTTCGGAGGAGGCCCTGGCATCTGAGTTTCGCCTAGAAGCTGGCCACGGCTCGCAGCCGACGCTGTTGAGGCAGCAGCGCTTGGTGTGCCTTTGCCTTTCGCATCCGCAGCGGTGTAGGGTTGCCAGACCCGGCTCGGATCGGGTCGCCAATCTGGCGGAACCTGCAACACTGCAAATGTCGGTGCAGGAGGGGCTGCTTGCGATGCCAAGCGAAAGCCGGCCAAGACGTCCCGGCCATCGGGCCAGACTTCCTTCCGAGACCTTGTAGTTGCGGGGCTCTCTTCTTTGGTCGACAGGCCAGCCTTGGCACCAAGAGCCTGGTCTAAGCCCGGCTTGTCCTCGTATCCAAGACCGCTGCGACCGCTGCGACTGGTGGTCAGCGGCAGCAGCGGCGTTGGTGGAGGCGCATATAGATGCTTCAAGTCCTCGAGCGTCACTGCCGACGATGTTGCCATAGACGATACGGGCGCTGTCGAGATCAAGCTTTCGAGGCGTGCTTTCTTGTGCGCATCGACCCTGGGTCCAAGACCCTGACCGTCCTTCCATCCCATGCGTCGAAGCAGCTTGAATCCCAGGCTCTCGTTGCTTCCGATTCCGAGGCTACTGAGCAGCGGATCCGACGACGAGCTGCCTGCTGAGCCCGTGGCGCGTAGACCTGCAATCAAGCCGTCCGAGTGTTCCTGGAGCCCGAAGCCTTGATTCGCGGTAAGCGTCTGTGCAGCCTTGCGATCCTGAAGATCCTCTTCGTCCATAAAGTCCTCTGGACGAGAAGGGATCTTGGCCGCTGCTTGGTTGCCTGCTTGTTTATCCTTGCGTGACGAGCGGAACGAGGCGGGCGTCCATCCAGCCTCGGAGCCAACGGTGTTGAAGTACCCTGCAGAGAATCCACCCGTAAAGGCGCCATGAAAGCGCCGTCTGCCTTGGGCATCGCGAGCCTCCTGCTGCCAGATGGGCTTGAGTTCGTTGGCATCCTTCTTGGCTAGCAAGTCGGGCAAGGGTGTGCCGACGATGCAAAAGTTATCCGAAAGCGCACTGCGCTCGTTCGGATCCACATCGCGCAGTCGGCGACGCAGCCGGTCCGTCGCCATCGTCACGCTTCCGAAGCCTGCATCATGGTGGCTGTAGAAAGGCGGGATGCTTGATGTGTTGGTTCACATATGCAAGGATCCGTGTGGAGGCGAGAGGAGAGAGTTTTATCGGCCGAATGGTCTAACTCTGACTCGCCGCTCCCTCAGAAGCCTCATGATGCCGCAATTTAGTGAGCCCTGCTTGAACCTCTCAACTGATCTTCACTCGACAGACTTCCAGGCAAAGATGCCAAGCTAGAAGGTGATTTAGGAGTAACCATTTACAAAAAGAGTGTACCGCAGACGGCCCTGACCCGTGGCCGCAACACAAGAGTGAGCCAGGGCTTCTAAAGAGGTGTGGAAGAATGTAGGAGCGGGGAAGATGTACATCGGACAGATCTCTGTGCGAGAATCCGGGACCCAAGCCGGATAGCACATTCACTCGGACATGGCGATGCCAGAGTCCGAAGCGTAGGTGCTGTCGGGCGAGACGATGCGGTGCGGCACACCGTCGACGGTGCGGTAGAAGGCGACCTGGTCGTTCTCGTCGATGAACTTGCAGGTGTTGATGCTCTTCCAGAGCGAAACGAAGACGTTCTCGGTGCTCTTGACGTAGTGCTTGCCGAGACGTGCCTTGAGCGCCTCGGTGGCCTCCCAGGCGTTGTAGTGGGGGATCTTGCTCGAGACGTGGTGGAGCACGTGAGTCTCGGAGATGCCGTGGAAGAGGTAAGGACCGACGGGGCCGAGCCAGTTGCGGTCAATGGTGCAGAGGGCGCCACGAGGGAAGGTCCAGGCCTCGGCCTTGTAGTGGGGGAGGGCGGGGTCGGTGTGCTGGAGGTAGGTGATCATGACGAGCCAGTGGTTGCACCAGAAGTAAGGGATAACGTAGTAGCGGAAGACATCGGAGAATCCGCCCTGGGAGAGCATGCCCCAGGCAGTGAGCGCGCTAAGGGTAGCAGCGATGCCAATGTCCGAGGCAATGATCTGCGAGCGGTGACGCTTGTCGAAGATGATAGCGTCGGGGTTGAAGTGGTTGGTGTACTTGGGGTAGTGAAGCTGGCCGGAGGCGTTCTTGAGGAGGTAGAGAGGCCAGCCGAGGAGCTGCTGCACAAAGATGTAGGTCAAGTTGTACAGCGGAGCATCCTCGAGGACCTCGGCGAGCCACTCGCCCCAGGTCTCGTCGACGTTGACGGCACCGACCTCCTTCTCAACGGCGTCCTCGTCGTTCGAGTCGTCGCCCGACTTGGGGGCGGGCTGCAGAGGAAGGCGGTTGCGCTGGGATCGGGTACGGGGAACGAAAACCTCGTCACGGGTGAGGTGACCGGTGGCGGCGTGGTGACGGGCGTGCGAGATGCGCCACGAGTGGTAGGGCACGAGAAGGGCAGAGTGGAGCACCCAGCCGACGGCGTTGTTGAGCGTCTTGCTGGTGCTGAAGCTCTGGTGGCCGCACTCGTGTGCAATGACCCAGACGCCGGTGAAAACCATACCCTGGAGGATCCAGTAGACGGACCAGGCGGCGAAGCGAGCGACAGCCTGCTGGATGCCGAGCGAAACGTAGGGGGAGAGAGCGTTGGACTTGAGGCCCGAGAAGGTGGTGGCGACGGTGGGGTCGATGTAGGAGGCAGCAAAGCCGAGCGCGGCGATCATGGCGAAGTCGGCAAAGACGTAGGTGAAGGACTTGAACGCGGAGCGCTCAAAGCAGTGGGCCGGGATGGCCGAGAGTAGGTCCTTGACTGTAAGGTTGGGCACCTCGAAGGTGGGGATGTCCTTCTCGTCGTAGGCAGCTGCCTTGCGGTGCGAGTATCGCACATTCTCGACCTTGGCGGCCTTGTCGGAGGTGGAAGAGGTGGTCTTCTTGCCAGCGCGCTGACCAGCAGCGGTGACGTTGGCAGCCACTGCAGACGACATGATTGCAAGTCGTGACCTGGTGTGTGGTGTGAGAAAGAAGAGGGGATGGGTGAGAGAGGGGGGTGTGGTAGCGTGAAGGATGGAAGCGTAAACAGACACTTGATGGCGCTTAATATGATCGTTCCTTCCTGCTGCCTGCTGGCTACAGCACAACAGCACAAGCACAGCACACATGCCAGTGGGGGCAGGGGGGGGGGGGGGCAAATTTTCCAAGTGCAGCGGCTGGACACACGGCTTTGCACAGCGTCGCTCCCACTATCAAGGGTTCCCACCCAAGATGGGCTGCGAGGGCGCACAGTGCACGCGCATTCACTCTTCTGAGCCAGCGAGCGCGGCCCCAAGTGCCTTGCGTGGCGAAAAACCAGGGCTTCTTGCGGCTGGCGCGAGCGACGCACGAGCACCTTTGGCTCATGAGTCGCCGAAACTACTGAACCATCACGGAGGACTTCGGAAACCGACACGAGAAAGCGGGGTCGAGGGCCCTGCCGCTGTGCTGCTTGGCGTCCAAAAACTTTGGCCACCCACGTCAAAAAAGCGAGGCGGAAACCCTTGTCGAGTCTGCCCTCTGCCTTGTCTCCCCTTTTTTCCTGAGACGTGGAACGCCTCGGTCGGCTCGGGGTGGCCCATCAATCAGAAGAAAAGCGTGGCAAGGCACGGCACCTCGGCGGCCAGATTCGACAGTTGACCGAGAAAGCAGGATTGGGAAAAAAAAGTTTTAGAATTGGCGTGCAGCTCTGGGCGCGCCAAGTTCGATTTGCAAGCGGTGATTCGCCCTGGGCATCACTTGCGCCTCGCCACCTTCCACTTGTTGGGGCGATGGAGCCGGATTTCAACCATCCTTCGCACCAATGAAGCCCTTCCTTTTACAGCACAGCACATCGCACAACGAAGCGCACCCTTGCCCGGCCGCCTGACGAGACTCCATCTCTCTGCGACTGTCTCCCAGGATCAAGCCTCGACGCTCGAACAGACCACCGAAGCGCAGCAACCGATGTGGTTGCCTCCCAGCTCCCTCGGGGCATGCATGGCCTTGGCCCAGGCATGCGTTGAATCGCAAGAACACCGTGCGCGAGTTGCCACGTTGAGTCTGACCGCCTACGCCCTCGGCTAAGCCGGTCTGATGGCTGCACTCAGTCGAGGCTTTCCCCGAAGACCGCTGCACGCTTCGGACGTTGCATCGTGAAAGTGAGGACGGGCCAAGGCGCTGCCTGCTGACTTGAACCTGCGTCTTTGCACCCCTCGGACTCGCACGAGCTATTCATTTATCGGGACCATCGGGAGGAAATAAAGACGATGCCGATTAGACAAGGTGTTACATCGGAAGTCTGACACAAGCTTACATCTTTGAATCCCATCGAAAGACCGAACTGCATGATTGCGGGACCGTCTCTCCCGCTCCCGACCTTCTGAAGCCGCTATGAAGTCGCATTCACACCGACCATTACGTACGATCATTGAATTCAGCAGCAGGCGATACTGGCGTTAAAAAGAACAGTACAATCTCGATAGTGCTCGCCATGTCTGAGGGTTGATATCGCAGCAGGTCGCTTCAGCAGGCGGGCTGACCGAGAAACGTGGCCGTGCCTGCGCATCCCTTCACGGCGAGGCGAATTACAAAAAATGAAACCAACCGTTGAGCGCATGATTTGGCCGGTACCTGGTCGGCAGAGTAGCGTGCGAGTTGGGTATTTTTGACCCGCTCGGAGCGGCGGTTGCCCTAAGAAATTGGTGGCTCGCGTGTGCCGATGACGGAGGTTGCTGCAGCTGTTTTCGAGGTGCGAATCGAGGCGAAAACTCTTTCGAGGCTGCAGTCCAGCAAGGGGCGCGCTTGCGCACTTTGCGCGACATTCGCCTGCTCCCATCATCTTGTCTTTAATATCCACCATCTCCAACACCAATCTTCTAGCTGCCTCGTTCGCTGCTACTACACCATAGCATCAAGCTGGCGCTGTGAGCTGATCTTCGCTCGAAGTCTCAGCCTTTGCTTTAGCGTCGTCTCCCAAGGAGCAGCTCACGCAACTGCTCCGACCGCCCACCATTCCACGCCAAGTTGTCGACCTCCGTCTAAAGGCCGCGGCCAAAAACTTCCTCACTGGAAGCTCTCGGTAAGTGATCGCTCGCCACCGGTCTCGCACTCACCTAGCGATCAGGACTTGGTCGAAACCACACCTGGCTTTTGCCCTTCGAGGAGCTCTTTGAGCTTTTGGACTAACTCTCAAGACTCTTGTACCGTGCTGCCTGCTTTCTTGCTTGCCCTACCTCAGACCACCCTAACACGGCTTCGACCCAACGCATCGAAGACATCTTTCAAAGTTTTAGAACAAGGCCGCCTGGCTGTCCTAGCTGGCGACCCAACCCGAACGACCGACCCCTCGCGTCCGTTCGCACCTGACCTGGAAGGTAAGTGGCATAACAGATTCGATCGATCTCGTCTCTCCCGCACGACCTCGCTGCACGACCCGATGCAGACGGGCAACCAGTCTCAGGCCGCCGATTTGCAGCAACCTTGTGCTGGCAGATCTAGGACCAACTACGGCTTCGCCGACCACCCTTGTCGCCCGATCTCGCCCTGTTTCCATGCAGATGGCTCGTTAGCCTCGCACACTGTGCTCTGCCTCGCGGTTGGCAGGAGGCTTAGATGCTGCTAGCTGCTTTGCAGAAGAGGCGCAATGTCGACGTTGACTGGATTGTCGACGCGGCTAGACCACGACGAGCGAGACAAGCCGTAGGCGTGCCGAAGCGGTGAGGCGGTGTCGCTAGCCTCGCGGCAGTCCGGGTCTCACAATTTCGCAAGGCCCCCCTCTCTGCGGGCACAGAGCGAGAAAATCAGCGAGCGGCAAGGGACGAGGGTTACGAAAATTCCAAAATAGCGCCGCGTCGCTGTTTTGCATTTTCGACCTTCGCCTGTCGAGCTTGGCCGTCTGGCGTTGCCCTCAACCCGCGACCCTCCACCAACCCTGCACCCAGTCGCGCTATGCTGCGTAGGCGTTCTCGGGCACGGATCTCCTAGCTCGGCACTGCCCGCAGCAGCAGAGTCTAGCTTGGACCGCGCTACTCATCTTGACACTGCACAACAGAAATGCCCGGTGCAGGTCTGGCAGCCAAGAGCCCTGCGCCCACGGCAGGCATCAACACCATTCTTGGCGCGCTGACTCGCAAGGGGTGATGGCGTGGTGTCAGACGTCGGAGGACTCGTCAAGGATATGACGCAAGGCTTTCTAGAATCAGGATCGGCGGCTTCATTCTGGTACCGGGGGGTGGCGGTTTCTTCGACCCGCCGCTACCCGTAGAGACTATAGATTTGCTCGGCCTCGTTAAGCGGCCACGTCAGGTGCTAGCGTCCGGCGACAGTTTGCTGATCGCCACTGCTTCCTTCTCTTGTTTTCTCCTTGCTGGAAACGTTATACCCTCGACCCTCCTTCCCATGACACTTGGTCTACGCGGCACTGCTCGACGATGATGTGCTTGCTGCTGCCCCTCTCATCTCGCCCCGCAAACCTTGGTGCTTGTTTGACAATGCAGCGCCAGGCATCTTGTCGGAACGACGCCGCTCGGACACCGCCGCTCCTCCCCAACGCCACCGAGTATAGGTATGTATGAGCTGCCTGCATTCTCGCAGCGGTCAAAAGAGACGCTCCTGATCATCCGCTGACTTCGTCCTCGTCCCCCATTCGTACCTCTTCCCATCTTTCCGCCTTCCCCGCTATCTTCTCCTGCCACTTTCCACGACACATTTCGTAACGCCATGGCGTGTTGTACTCTCTCACGATCCGACCTCGATGCCCCGGGCCCGTCGCGTTACGCGCAACAGTCGATTGCTGTCGGCCACTCTCGTCATCTTTCCTTGCCGATGGCTGCCCCTTACGTCGCCCTGCCCCACCAGCAGCGCTTGCGAGCCGACACGCCTCCTCTCGACGATGAGAACGATTACATCAAGCCGCTCGACGGCCACAAGCCCATCTTCCACGGCGGCTTTGACTCGCAACTGAAGCGGGTGCTTCGTGACATCGACATCCATGGCTGCGAGGCCAACGGAGAGAATGCTTTCTTTGTTGCTGATCTTTCAGAGGTCTACCGACAGCATCTCCGCTGGATGCGCGCGCTGCCCCGCATCGTGCCCTTTTACGCGGTCAAGTGCAACCCGGACCCTTACGTCCTCCAGCTGCTCGCCAAGCTCGGCACCGGCTTCGACTGCGCCTCCAACGGCGAGATCGAGGCGGTGCTCAAGCTCGGCATCAACCCAGCCAGGATCATCTACGCCAACCCGTGCAAGGCGGCGAGCTTCGTGCGACACGCCGCCGCCAACAACGTCGGCCTCACCACCTTCGACAACGTGGACGAGCTCGACAAGATGAAGCGCTACCACCCTTCGTGCAAGCTCGTGGTGCGCATCCTCACTGACGACTCCAAAAGCGCTTGCCAGCTCGGCCTCAAGTTTGGCGCACCCCTCGACTCGGTTCCTCGTCTGCTGCAGCGCGCTCGAGAGCTGGATCTCGACGTCGTCGGCGTCAGCTTCCATGTTGGCTCGGGCTGCTACGACCCGGACTCGTTCCGTGATGCCGTATACCGCGCTCGTCGTGCGTTCGAAATGGGCAAGGAAGCCGGCTACACCTTCGACCTGCTCGACGTTGGCGGTGGATTCGGCCACGACAACTTCGAAATGGTCGCCGGCGTTCTGGGTCCTGCGATCGACCACTACTTCCCCGACGAGGACTTCGCGCCTGGCGGAAAGCAGGTTGTTGGCAAGCCCAACGGACTGAGGATCATCGCTGAGCCCGGTCGCTTCTACGTGCACTCGGCTTTCGCGCTTGCGACCAACATCATTGCGGCGCGCAGAGGCGAGCCTACGGCTGCTGACACCGAGCCGGAGACCGGCAAGCCTCAGGTGATGTACTATCAGAACGACGGCCTGTACGGCTCGTTCAACTGCGTCATCTTTGACCACGTTACCGTGCACCCCAAGGTGCTCACTCTTGGTCACGAATACGCCTACGAGCCAACCATCGTCTCGCCTGGCGTTGCCGTCAACTCTGGTGACGAGGCCAAGGAGCTGCAGCCATGCAGCGTTTGGGGTCCCACATGCGATTCGATCGACTGCGTCCGTGACCTTGTCCATCTGCCCAAGGGTCTTAAGGTCGGTGACTGGCTCGTGTACGAGAACATGGGCGCGTACACTATCTGCGCCGCCTCGACCTTCAACGGCATCCGCCGCTCCGAGATCCGCTACACCCTCGGCGAAGGTCAGCACGCCGAGACCGTCAAGCACCTCATGCTTCAGTAAGCGTCGATGCCACCCTTAGATCTTTGATAGAGACACCTTGGTCTCGAATCCTTCCGAATTGTCTGTCAGCTCCTTTTAGAAGCATGCTTGAAATTCAGTTCCCATCTCGTCCATCACTCTCAGCATCTAGATTGCGCAATGAGTAACGGAAGCGAAGAGCCCATGTCTTGGACAAAGCGGAGCAGAAACTACTGAGTCTTGAGATTGACTTCGGCGGCAGCGTTGTTGGTGAGCGTGGTTGCGCGCGATTCGAGCTTGGCGCGACGGTTCTTCTCCTTCTCCTCTACGAGCTGGAGCTCCTTGGCGAAGCTGCTGCGCCTGCGGATGGTAGGTCCGAACTTGTAGAACAGGAAGGGGATCACCGAGAGCGGCACACCGATGAAGGCGAGGATCGAGGTGGCCCACTGGTAGCCTACATTATGGTACATGGGTTCGGTGATGAGCGTGAAGGCACCCGAGAGGAACTCGCGCAGGAACGATTGTGCCGCCACAGCCGATGCAGCGTAGATCGAATAGGAGCTCACCGTGTAGTCCGACACGATGAGGAAGAGCGAGTGTGACGAGATACCAAACAGGGCACCCGCAATCACCGGCACGATCCACGGGATCGGCGGGAACGAAGTCCACGCAAAGAAGAACAGGCTGATGGGGAAGAGGATGCCACCGGGGATACCCCACAGGAGCCGGTCTTCTGGCGTTGGAAGTCCACCAGGTCTTTTGCTGCCTGCATAGTGGAACCACTTGATCTGCAGCGCAAAGAGGAAGTAGGCGATGATGAAGCCAATAAGGACGCCGAAGAAAGTGAGACCCTGCTGACCGATGGTGAAGCCGTACTCGACAAAGATGAGCGGATAAGCCTCGAAGAACATGTAGATGACGGCATAGTTGACGCCATCAAAGAGGGCAAACCAGAACACAATGGGCTCGGTGAAGAGCATGAAGATCGGCCGGCCGACCGTCTCCTTGAAGAGCTCTGTGACCGTGTGCTCGGAACGCAGCCTATCGTGGCTGGCGTAGTAGCGCGGCTCATTTTGAGACTTGCGTAGCTTGCGCGCCCTTCTGCTAAGCAGCACACCCGCCCGTGTTTCGGGGACAGTTAGGGCGAAGAGGGCGGTGAGGAAAGCGAGCACGATCCCCGAAACGCCGAAAGTCCATCTCCAGTCAGCGTCTTGCACCACAAAGGCGCCAATGATGGGTCCGACCGTTGCACCCGCTTCAGCAGAGAGGGCAAAGGTGTTGACACCCCAGCCCTGGTTGTCGGAGTCCCATAGGTCGGAAACGGTGCCGATCGAGTTGAAGGCCACGGCGCCGAAACAGCCGCTGAGGAAGCGAAGGACGACGAGTGTAGCCAGTCCATTCGCCAAAGCACACCCGATCTGGAAGAGGGCGACCACAGTGAGGCCGATGATCATCACAGGCACCCTTCCATAGTCTTCTGAAAGGGGCGCACAGATGACGGGGCCAACAGCGAACCCAAAGAGGAAGACGGCAGCTGGTACGCGGGCGGCAACGGCGGAGATGCCGAATTCGGTAGCCACCTCGGGTGCTCCAAAAGAGTAGATGGAGGAGATGACGTTGACCCAGAATTCGAGGAGCATGGTGACGAAGAGGATCTGGATTTTTCGCCACGTTGGGAAGGACCTTGGATCGGCGGAATCCTGGTACTCGAAGTTGACGAGGAAAGGGTCGTCATCCTGGTCGTCTTCCGAGTCGCGGATCGAGGGCTCGCATGTGGTGGCGTGGCCGGGGCTCAGCTCTTCTACGTCGCAGGGAGATCCAACATGGTGGTCGACAGGAACGGCCAGTGAGGCTGCCTCGCGGAGCGCGTCATGCTGATCTTGAGGCTGAGTGTGTGACATTTGCCGAGTAGCCAACACCCATCAGTGGGAGGGAGTGTTGCTATTCAAACGCTCGAGTTCGAGAGAGCCTTTAAGAAGAGGTAGTCTTGGGTGCGATGTCACGGAACTGAGTGCTCGTGAACAGATGCAGCGTCGGATGGAATGTCGGGAGGAAAGGGAAGATGCCAGAACTGCGTTACAGTCGAGAGATGCAGAGTAGCATTCGACATCGAGGCCAAGCCGGAGACGCTAGTGATAAAGTGGAGGTGTTGGGGTGGGTCGATTGAGGACTTGCGAGGAGCGCGACCTGTGTATGTTGGGATGCGAACACTAATCAAGGTGGCGTGGGTCAACGCCTTATATGCCGTAGGAGATGCCGAAGCACAATGCCGGGTAGTGGTGTCGTCTAGTGTAGGGGGAGGGGCGTCTCGAGCGTGCGCCTGGAGGACCGCATTCCTTGCGGAGCGGAAACGTCACTTTCTGCGGGAATGGCTACAGCGGCAGCAATGTGGGCTTGGCGGGCGAAACGAGCCTTGACTTACGGCATTTCCGACCGCTCGAAATTTCTTAGCTGCCTGCATAGGTTGCGAGGCTCGTTTAGACCGCGCGGCTGGAAGAAAAGAGGACAGTTAGAGGCGCTAGGCGCGAAACGATCCGCGCGATACGCCGAGATGTCAGCGCTTACACGGCTGAGACGGAGTACAACCGCGTTTCCCTCTGCCAGGCCCAGCGAGACGCTTAACGCCGCATTATCCTTCCTTTCTTGTTTGTTAGCAGTCTCAGGACTTCACAAAGAAATAGGCTTTACAAATGTCTAAGAAGGGTCTCACACTTGCCGTCTGTCACAAAAAGCTGCAGCGAGAACCACGATTGGCAGCTGCGAAGCCTCTCCCGCCTCGGCGAGGGCGTTGCGGCGCTGGAACAGAGCGTGGCAAGAGGCTCGGCGTTCGGCGACTCTGCGCTCAAATTTCCAATAAATCGCACAACGCCCTCTTGGGACCGGGCCTCCCCAGGGCCCACACGGCGTGCGCCAGCCATGCGGCTCGAGCAACGCCGCCGCTCCGCTCCCTCAGCAACACACACACATGGGCACGCAGCTCCTTCCAACTCGAAGGCAGTGTCGAGTGTGCGTGGGCCACAGCTACCACCAGTGTTCTCCGCTCCGATCCTTCGCGCATTTGCATACCGTCCTTCTTGCATGCATTCAGCCGGGCCCACTGTCAGCTGCCAACAACCAAAGCAACGCTGATTCGCTTGCAGCCCGTTGCGACATCTTCCTCCCGCTCAAAAAAAAGTTTCGTTTCTCGTGGTGGTTCGTCGATAGCAGTCTCTGCACCTCGATTCCAACAGGCGCACCGGTCCGACTTGGAGCGACTCCTCTCAACTGCGCGGCACGGAACCAAAGCTTCTCAATAGGAAGCATCAACTTGTGCTCCGGCCTTCCCTGCTACCACTATCCTCGTTCCTTAGATCCGCTATCTCATCCGCCAGGGAGAGGCAACCAAGGTTCCACCACATCTCCCCTTCCACCTTACTGTCAAGATGGCCTCTGGCAACAGATCCTTCTTTGCGCCGCAAGAGACGCGCGTCGACTTGCCCCACGGCGCTGCGACGCAAACACCCGACATCACGAGGCCGGCAAGTCCTTCTGAGAACGACCGCGCTCCTTTCCTCAATGGCGGCGAGGGCTCGCGCGAAGACGTTCGCATGGGCGCCAAGGCGCTGCGCCACGACGCAGACAAGCCCGCTGTGGGCATCATGGCTCTGGCGCCCATCCTCAGCTATTGTGCTGCCAGTATCACCATGACCGTTGTCAACAAGTTCACCGTCTCTGGTGCCGGCTTCAACATGAATCTCCTCGTCCTTCTCATTCAGTCCACTGTCGGCGTCACCTGCGTCATCATTGCAGAGCGCGCCGGCCTCATTCAGCTGCGCGGCCTCAACTCCCGTGACGTCTGGAACTGGATGCCCCTCAGTACCATGCTCGTCTTTGTCATCTGGACAGGCAGTAAGGCGCTCCAGTACCTCAACATCTCGGTCTACACCATCTTCAAGAATCTCACCATCATCCTCATTGCCTACGGAGAGGTCCTCTGGTTCGGCGGCCGCGTCACCCGCATCGTGCTCTCGAGTTTCCTCCTCATGGTCCTCTCGTCTATCATCGCCGCCTGGTCCGATATTTCCAACGTCTTCGCTATCGGCAACCTTTCCATGCCGCACACGCCCGACTCGATCGCAGGAGGAATGTCCAAAGACCCCACCACTGGCGCTCTCATCCCGGCTTTTGACCCGCTCAAGGCCGAAAAGGAAGCCATCGCTGCTCAGATTCAGGGTGCGTCGGCCAACGACGTCATCGAAGGCTTCCAGGGCTACGGCCTCCTCTCGAGCGGCTACCTATGGATGGCGCTCAACTGCATCTGCAGCGCCACCTACGTCCTGCTCATGCGCAAACGCATCAAGGTCACCGGCTTCAAGGACTGGGACACAATGTTCTACAACAACTTCCTCAGCATTCCCGTCCTCCTCATCATGTCCTTCCTCGTCGAGGATTGGTCCGCTGCCAACCTGCACAAGAACTTCCCGGACGACAAGCAAACCAAGCTCATCTCTGCCATCGTCTTTTCTGGCGCCTGCGCCATCCTGATCAGCTACACCACCGCCTGGTGCATCCGAGCCACGTCCAGTACCACCTACAGCATGGTGGGTGCACTCAACAAGCTTCCCGTCGCGCTCAGCGGTATGGTCTTTTTCCACGATCCTCCCGTCACCTTCTCTAGCGTCAGCGCCATCTCGGTCGGTTTCTTCGCCGGTCTCGTCTATGCCGTCGGCAAGAACAAGCAAGCCGAGGCCGCCAAGCTTGCAGGTGGATCTGCTGCCACCGGCTCCTCGTCGTCGGGAAGCAAGGACGGTTCGAGCCTTCCCATGCACAACCTCAACGACCGGAAAGATTGAGAGTCTCACGTCCACTTGTCCATAGAAACGCCACTCCCGAATCGCAATTTGTTAGACCGGCGATCCCGACGATTTTGATCGTTTTGCCTCCACATGAACGCGCTCGAGCCACGGCTGGGCAGTGATCGGAATACTGCGCATGCGCCTGCGCGTTTGCGGGGCTGAGCGCTGGCTGAATGGCTGGCGCAGCAGAGCGCAACAAAGCGCAGGCACGCCGCGCGGCTGCACAAGGCTGCCTCCACCTTGCGTTTCCTTCCTAGCCGTCTTCTTCCACCACCACCAACACCTGTTCAACTCTCGTCATGTCGGACCCAACTCCTCCCAACCCTCCGGCCGGCAACCCGCCCAAGTCCGAGGCGGCCGACGACAAGGATGCTGCTACCGCCATCCTTCGCCAGAAGAAATCCCCCAACCGCCTCTTCGTCGAGGAGGCCACCACGGATGACAACTCTGTCATCTGCATCTCGCCTGCGAAGATGGAGGAGCTCGGCCTCTTCCGCGGCGACTCCACCATCGTCAAGGGCAAGAAGCGTCGCGACTCTTGCTTTATCGTCCTCTCGGACGAATCCGTCGAGGATGGCAAGGTGCGCCTGAACAAGGTCGCACGTAACAACCTGCGCGTGAAGCTTGGCGATCTCGTCTCGGTGCATGCATGCCATGACATCAAGTACGGCAAGCGCATTCACGTCCTTCCCTTCGACGACAGCATCGAGGGTCTCACCGGCAACATCTTTGACGTCTACCTCAAGCCTTACTTCCTCGAGGCCTACCGCCCTGTCCGCAAGGGCGACACTTTCACTGTCCGCGGTGGTATGCGCGCGGTCGAATTCAAGGTCATCGAGACGGACCCGGCCGAGTTCTGCATTGTCGCTCAGGACACGGTGATCCACACCGAGGGCGACCCCGTCAAGCGCGAGGACGAGGAGGCCAACCTTGCCGACGTCGGCTACGACGACATCGGCGGTTGCCGCAAGCAGATGGCTCAGATTCGCGAGATGGTCGAGCTGCCCCTGCGCCACCCTCAGCTCTTCAAATCGATCGGTATCAAGCCTCCTCGTGGTGTGCTCATGTACGGCCCTCCAGGAACCGGTAAGACGCTCATGGCCCGAGCCGTCGCCAACGAAACCGGTGCCTTCTTCTTCCTCATCAACGGACCCGAGATCATGTCCAAGATGGCCGGAGAGTCTGAGTCCAACCTGCGCAAGGCGTTCGAGGAGGCCGAGAAGAACAGCCCTGCTATCATCTTCATCGATGAGATCGACAGTATCGCGCCCAAGCGTGAGAAGACCAACGGCGAGGTGGAGCGACGTGTCGTTTCGCAACTCCTTACGCTCATGGACGGTCTCAAGGCCCGATCCAACATTGTCGTCATGGCTGCCACCAACCGACCCAACTCGATCGACCCCGCACTTCGTCGTTTCGGCCGATTCGACCGCGAGGTCGACATCGGCATCCCCGACCCTACCGGTCGACTCGAGATCCTGCGCATCCACACCAAGAACATGAAGCTCGCCGACGATGTCGACCTCGAGCAGATCGCCGCCGAGACCCACGGTTACGTCGGCTCGGACGTGGCCGCTCTCTGCTCCGAGGCTGCCATGCAGCAGATTCGCGAAAAGATGGACCTCATCGACCTCGACGAGGACACGATCGATGCCGAGGTGCTCGACTCGCTCGGCGTCACGATGGAGAACTTCCGCTTTGCCCTTGGTGTCTCCAACCCGTCGGCGCTGCGCGAGACCGTGGTGGAGGTGCCTACCACCACCTGGAACGACATCGGCGGTCTCGAGAAGGTCAAGCAGGAGCTGCAGGAGACCGTCTCGTACCCCGTCGAGCATCCCGAAAAGTTCCTCAAGTACGGTATGGCGCCTTCGAAGGGTGTCCTCTTCTACGGTCCTCCTGGTACCGGTAAGACTCTGCTGGCCAAGGCGATCGCCAACGAGTGCCAGGCCAACTTCATCTCGATCAAGGGACCCGAGCTGCTCACCATGTGGTTCGGTGAGTCGGAAGCGAACGTGCGAGACGTGTTCGACAAGGCGCGTGCCGCGGCACCCTGTGTCATGTTCTTCGACGAGCTCGACGCCATCGCCAAAGCGCGTGGCTCTTCGTCCGGCGACGGTGGAGGAGCGGGTGACCGTGTGATCAACCAGATCCTCACCGAGATGGACGGTGTCAGTTCGCGCAAGAACGTGTTCATCATTGGCGCTACCAACCGACCCGACCAGATCGACCCTGCTATCCTGCGTCCCGGACGTCTGGACCAGCTCATCTACATCCCGCTTCCGGACGAGCCATCGCGTCTGTCGATTCTCAAGGCGACGCTCAAGAAGTCGCCGATCGCTGCCGATGTCGATCTGTCGTTCCTGGCCAAGCACACGCACGGCTTCTCCGGTGCCGATCTGGCTGAGATCTGCCAGCGTGCAGCCAAGCTGGCCATCCGCGAGTCGATCGAGGCGGATATCAAGCGCGAGCGCGAGCGCATGGCCACCAAGGAGGCCAACGCCGAGGGCGAGGTCAAGATGGAGGAGGACGCGACGGCTGCTGCCGAGGAAGAGGAGGACCCTGTGCCCGAGATCACGCGTGCCCACTTTGAGGAGGCGATGCGTTTCGCGCGCAGGTCCGTCTCGGACGGCGACATCCGCCGCTACGAGCTGTTTGCGCAGAACCTGCAGTCGGCCCGCTCGTTCGGCACCTCGTTCCGCTTCCCCGAGGGTCAGAACCCCGGTCAGACCGGAGGCGCCGGTGGCAGCGGTGCTGGCGGCAGCGGCGGCGCTGCTTTCGGCAACGACGATGCCGGCGACGACGACCTGTACGCTTAAAAGCGCTCTCAGTGCCTTAGAGGCTTGGTTCCGAGGTCGTGTTCATCAGGCAGGGCCCAGTGCTCTCAGATTCGTGTTGAAGAGATCTCAATTTGATTTGTGTTGTTCTCGTTTGCCGTTTTGCATTCAATGTGTGCGAAGCTTGTGAGCACGACAGACTTTGCACGACTCGATTTGCTTGACAGCGAGCGCGACAAAATGTATTCCAGAGGTCTAGTGCGCTGCTATCAGAGCAGCATTGTACAAGTTTGTATGGTTGCTGAGGCGGATCGCAAGGACTGTAGGGGAGAAAGCGCAAGATGTGCAGCATGGATTACGGAAGGACGAAGGGTAGGGCTCTTGAGCGGATGCGCATTTACTTGTCCTTCTTGGCCTCGGCGAGCTCCTTGGCCTGCTTCTTGCGCCTGTTCTCGGCCTCGATGGCCTCCTGGCGTTCGAGGTACCACTCGCTGATCTGGAGAACGAGCACGCCGAGGAGGAGGACGGCGCAAATGCTGTTGCTGGCCGAGACGATTCGGATAGCAGCAACCCTCTCGTCTTGAGTCATCGGGCCGTCCGAAGGCTTGAAGTCGGACTCGCCCTTCTCGAAAGCCTCGAGCTGCGACTGGCGCTGGGTCTGAATGGCCGACGAGAGGAGGAGCTTGAGGTTGGTGGGGTCCGAGATGAGGCGGAGGTTGGGCACGGCCACACCAAGGTACATGCAGACGGCGCCCATGAAAAGGACGAGCGAGCCGCCGTCAAAGTACTTGGCCATCTCGCTCCAGCGGTGCAGCTTGGCAACGAGGCCAATGAGGCCAAGACCGATCATGCCGTGCAGAAGCGCCGAGACGGCGACGGGTGCATTGAAGAGCGACAGGTAGAAGCGCTCGGCCGCCTCCACCGCCGAGTCCGACAGCGACGAGAAATAAAGCAGCGGGAAGTCATAGATCGACGCAATGAAAATGATTCCTGTCAGGTGCGAGGGAAGGCAAAAGGAGAAGAGGATCAGTACCGGAATGTTCCTGACCGTGCGCCATGGCCCCTTGCCAGCTCAGAGGCACTTACCAAAGAGGAACGAGGTGCTCGAAATGACAAAGCCGCTGCGGAAACCCATGATGGCGGATGTGGCTGAGGCCAGAAAAGGATGGCGAGGAGGATTGGCGGATGAGGTGGTGGAGAGGAGGAGGAATGTTGGCCAGAAAGAGAAATGCAAGGTCACTACCCAGCGCCACAGCCTGACAGAGTGTGGAGACGCTGCAGCGCAGATTGCAAGAAGAAGCGTCGGTGCACATCCAATCATTTCACCAGAGCCTGGGCCCGCGGACAGGGTCTGCTCGGGCACGGCACAGCGCGTGGCTGATTCGAGCTCCACTTTTTGCACACCTCTCGGAAAGCGACACTCTGATGCAAGCTCAGCTGCAACTTGTCACTCGCACTCTACCTCTCAATCACAAGAGAACAGCCGCAGGCAGCCGCGACGAAGAAGCATATCGAGAGACGACTCCTCCAGTAGCCACCGTCGATTGTCACGGTGCTGCGCCAATCCGATTCCCACGGCGCCCGGACCTCCCACACCCAGACTTGGAAAGCCCGGCTCAGCTTGTCGGATCAACCGTCGGATCTGCCGTCGGCTGCTCGCAACTCGCAACCTCGCTCAGCTACTGAACAGCACAACACAAAAGCGCTTCCAACTGAAGAGCCTCGCAGCCAAGTGCGGCCTGCAAACGGTACAAAGCAGACACAATGACAATACGCGCGGCACTCATCGTCAACAACCACGGCAAGCCTCGACTGACCAAGTTCTACACGCAGCTTCCGGCGTCTCGCCAGCAGGCGCTCATCAAGGAGATCTTCCGGCTCGTGTCCAAGCGTCCCGATGGCGTCTGCAACTTTCTCGATGCGACCGAGCTCACCGCTCTGCTGCCTCCTCCGGCCGACGCGGTGCGCTTCTCCTCCTCGCTCGGAGGCAGCAAGGGCAAGCAGATGGACAAGCCTGCCTACGACACCGCATCATCTTCATCGGCCAACCCGAACAACCAGGACCAGCTGCGCGTAATCTACCGTCACTACGCCACGCTGTACTTTGTCTTTGTGGTCGATCAGAGCGAGAGCGAGCTCGGCATCCTCGATCTCATTCAGGTGTTTGTCGAGAGCCTTGACCGGTGCTTCGAAAACGTATGCGAGCTCGACCTCATCTTCCACTTTGACCACGTACACGCCATCCTCAACGAAGTGATTCAAGGCGGCTTGGTGGTCGAGACCAACATCAACGAGATCGTTGCTGCCGCTCATGCTACCGCACGCGCGCGCAAGGCATCGGCTGCCACCGCCGGATCTGGACCCGCTGCAGCCGTCGGAAACAGCCTCGGCAGCCTCGCTCCGACAGCCCTGAACCTTTCCCTCCCAGGCACATCTGGCTCCTCGATACCATGGCCAAAGGGCACATTCATGGTGGACGCCATCTCCAACCTTGGTAACCAGTACCTCGGCCGGTCCAGTGGCCGCCGTTGACCCTTGACTCTTCGCTCTGATTCCAGAATCCGCCATCCATGTACTTGTAAGCATTGCCAAACATCATTCTCATCACTCGACACGGACACGGCGGACTGGAACGACAATGACTCGGATGCTAAGACTTTTTGGGGGCACAGAGAGACAGCAGCTGTGGTTGCGCTCGGGCTGCAAAATGCGAGGATGGGATGATGCGGAATGACGAGCGGCTGGGGAAATGTGCATGGACGCGCTGAGCGTGCGAGCAGTCTATGAGGTTTGATGGCGGCAAATCGGGCGGACGGCTTAGACGGAAGCCTTGCTCTGCTCGTTGAGGAAGAATCGGAAGCCCTCGTACGAGAGCCAGCAGAGTGCGTTGGACGGCATGAACGTGAGCACACGCGGTGAGAGGCCACGCGCAAATCCCTTGAGTCCCTCGCGGGCGTTGATGATCTTGAACGCCTCAAACATGCCCGAGGCGTTGCGGATCTGCGCATCGGTGCTGTTGCCTCGCGTCTGGAGCAGCGTCTTGGCCACGTCCAATGGGTTGGTCACCGCAGCAGCCACGGCACCAGAGAAGGCACCGGCGGAGACGTGCGTGAGCGGCGAGTAGCCCTCGGACGGGTTGAGAACCTTCTTTGCCCACTCGTAGACAGAGAACTGGACTGCTGTGAAAGGCACGGTCATGGTGAGCGTGGTCGGGTAGGAGACGTAGAATGCGCGCAGGCCCTCCTGCTTGTACACCGTGGATGCGCACTGCATCACCGTGCGGTGCTGCGAGCCGTGCATCTGCATGCGCTGCTTGATCACGTCGAAGGGATTCATGAATGCATCCGAGGCGATGGTGGCTGATGCACCTGCGAACGCTGTACTCGCAAACTGGTGTCCCTCGCGGTTGCCGCCCGTAGCCTCCTTGACGGTCTCGTACGTGCCAAAGTATACCGCGTGTGCTGGTCCTGCACCCATGATGACACTCGCCACTCCTCGCCAGAGCGTGCGTGCTCCTTCGAGCGTGCTGATGCGGTTGAATGCCTGCACAACGCCAGTGTACGTGGCAGCGGGTGTGGCGGAAAGCACCTGCATGCGTGTGCGGATGACATCGACGGGAAACATGACGGCGTGCTCGCTGATACCTGCGAGCGAACCCGCAATCATGTTGATGTGCAGAGGCACGTTGCTGCCGAGTCCCTCGTAATCGACTTCCTCCTCCATCGCTGGGACGGCTCGATCGCTCATGGTGCCTGAAAGCTGTGCCGAAGCCGATGCGGTTGCGTGATGAGCGGATGTGGTGAGTGCCAGAGTTGGCGCAGAGCTGCCGTCGCAGACGCTAGCGGGTCGGTGGGCGGACAAAGTCTCGATCGACTGGATTCCCTGAGATGCTGCCGACGGAAGGCTGCAGCTGGTATGAGGCAGCTTTTGTGAGTTGGCGACTGGAGCGCGCGTCTGATGGGAAGAGCCGCTGCTGTGCGGACTCCGTGAGCTGCTCGAGAGGAGGAACGACGTCGTTGCCGATTCCTGGTGCTGCAAGCCTGTCCTTTGCCCGGAGAACGGATTGTCTTATTGACGATCTTGTCGTCGAAGCCAAAGATTAAGAGTGATCGCAGTCAAGATCTGTGACGCTTGATGCAAAGCCGGGTTTCCAACTCGATTCGGGAGATCCGCAATGTACAGAGGCTGCAACGTTTTTGTACAGCACGCTCTTCGCAGAAGCCAAGTCTTGGCAGGGGAAAGTAGGTAGGTGGATGAAGGGTGAGGTGCAACAGACGGTGGAGGTGGATGGGCGTGCGCAGATCCGGTGACTGCGGAGGAAGCTTTGGCCCGGGTCGCAAAATGAGCTCGAGTGTGACAAAAAGATAGCGCTGCCGAAGAGCTCCGTCAGCGCACTCGGTGGACCAACTGCGCCGATTTTCAGCAGGACCAATCACAGGATTCAGCCGCTGCGAAGAACCGGGCGACCAGGGCCAAGAAAACCACGAATTTAATCGGATCTTTTTCCACCTTTTTTTTTTTTTTTTTTTTTTTGGACCAGCTGCACGCGACTCGCCGATGGCAGCGCGAAAAGAAAATAATGCAAAAGCGCTGGCTCGCGGCTTGCGTAACCTTCTCGCTCGCTTGCTGCGCGCGGCCTTCTTGCGCCTCGTTTGATGGGAAGGGTCTGAAATCGCAAAGTCATCATCGGGCGCACCGAGAAGAATGCGGCAGATTCCGCATGACGAGTCCACAAGGTCCAGATCTCGAGACGCCCTTTTACGCGGTCAGCGCGGTCTGACGCTCAGACGCCGCGTCCATACGCCGCAACACATTCCTCCAGTCTCAAAAGTGATCCTAAAACCATGTGCTCCTGTGCGCGACTCTAAGCACTCCGTCTCAAGGCTTTCGCTTGACGTGTGATGCTCGCAGCCCCACCACGGAATCGCGAGGGAATCTCACAGTGTCATCTTAACATCGGACAGTTGCACACGAGAAGTTGCATTTGGCGTTTACCTGGCACGAGGCTAATCATATGAATTTTTGGTAGGGGGGAGTGGATGGGCTCGACTTGTGCGGCCGGTCACGATTGGACATGTCTGCTGCAGAGCAAGACAATGCCCGGTGCCACCTTTTGCGCGCCGCAAGACAGCTGAGAAGAACCCGCCGAGCAGCCCCCGCGCTGCTGGCGGCCAGGTGATGAGAGACTGAAATGTTACAACACCAGACGAGACAAAGACGTGGTGGACAGTGGAAGAATGCTGCGTTGGGAAAAGAGAACAAAGGAACCAGGAAGGGCAAGATGCATCTTGTCGATCGCAAGTCCGTTTACTTCTTCTTGTTGGCAACGGTGCGGCCACGACGACCGGTGGTCTTGGTGTGCTGACCACGGACACGCAGGCCGAGGTAGTGGCGGATACCACGGTGGGCCTTGATCTTCTTCAATCGCTCCAGGTCATCACGCAGCTTCGAGTCGATGTTGTTCGACAGGAGCTGGCTGCTCTTGCCGTCAACAATGTCGCGCTGCCTGTTCAGGAACCAGGCGGGGATCTTGAACTCGGCGGGGTTCTGGAGGATGGTCACGATGCGCTCAAGCTCATCGGAGTTGAGCTCACCAGCACTGTTGTTGGTAGGGGGAGGGATGCCGAGAAGTGTCAGTAAGGATGATTCACGCAATCGCACTGTTCGAAGCAAGGCTATCTTGGTACTTACCGCTTGCCAAGGTCGATATCGGCCTTCTTGCAAACAATGTTGGCGTAACGGCGGCCAACACCCTTGATCTGGGTCAGGGCATACTGGACCTTGATCTTGCCGTCAACGTTGGTGTTGAGCAGACTAGTAGATGGCAGGAACCAAAGTGAAATGGAAATCAGTATAATGCTCGCAAGTTCTGGTGGCATGGGATCGATCGCGTCGCAGTTCTATGATCAGTCGGAGCGAGCCAAGCCTTGGTGAACGGAACAGATGCGACAGTTGGTGGACGTGCATCATTGCCGGGCTAGACTGCTGAGTGTGCTGCGGTCGTATTGGTGGTTGGCAATCGTGGAAGCATCATGGTGCAGGTACGGTCGCACCAGTGACATTGATCCCATGCAGTGATGAAGCCCCCTCCGCGAGGAATATGCGACATTGTTGTTTGGAAGCTGATGCCGGGTCGGGATGCATGCTGTTGGATCGTCTGCGCCACGAGACTGTTCCCGCTGAGTTGTGCAAGTCAAGCGAATGATGCTTGCTCTCCGCTCTGGTTGGAAGTCCGTCTGCACTGAACAGTGGCCTTGATGAGTCTCGTCTGGGCCCCGCATAGTAGCTGCCGATGCATGACGCACATGCTGGTATCCCAGATATCCCTCCAACGAAATCCTCGCTAGCCAAGCTTCCAGTCGATTCTGCGTCAAGTTCCCATGCTGTCGGACCTTTCTATGTTGCGGCATCTGGACACTGCCGGCCCCATGGCCACAGCTGCTGCATGCTGATGCTTGATAGCAGTACACTGGGTGGAAGGTCGCTGGTCGGTAGTATGAATGCGGCACATTATGCTGGTTGTGGCGGTCGCCTGGGCTGTGCTGATCATAGAAACTGCGCGGATCGAAACCATGCGTTGAATGCTAATGCTCACCGCAAGATGAATGCGAAGTTCTGCGACGGGTCGGGGGGAACGAGAGACATTTTGGCGATGGTGGTGAAGTCTTGATGGTGACGAGGAGCGTGAAGGTAAAGCAGGATGTACCGGATGTCTAGCTCCAGCCAAGGTTCCTCACCGCGTCCCACACAGGCGTGCTGGGCCTCGAATTCTGAACCGTCGATTGACTGACTGCCAGGCCCGGTCGTTCGCAAGTGCTTGCACGCCTGTCTCCAAGCCTCACGGCTGCAGTGCCGCCAGCAGGCCTTGCGGGCCAGTCACCTCCAACCACTGACAGGGCTACGAGCACGGCGGCCTGTGGCCATCTGGCTCACGTGCAGACGACCAGCCCATCCTTTGGCACGACCTAAAATTTGAGCTGGAAGCGCGAATTCCACCCTGAGCGTGGGAAGTTTTAGAAATTCGTTAATCTTGTCGGCTCCGACAACCTTTTTGCAGAGCAATGTCATCAGAGCCAGGGTCTAACATCCTTCAAACTAACATCGAACGAAAATCACGCATGTCGTTCGCTGATCACCTTGGATGGAATTCTGGCGGCACGGGCCGCCTCCACGTCGTGGCCCCACCCAAAAAGGCTCAGTCGCATTGGGAGGACAGCGGGAGCGAGATATAAGCTGGGCGATGTCGGCCACTTCAGCGTTTTCCCTTTAACCATATTCGTAAGTGCATCCCCGACCCCGAACATGCAGTCATCCGCATTCGAAAGCACGCTTCATTTACGCTATCGAGGCGATTCGAATGGATCTCGCCGACGTTGCGATGACAAGCATGCATGCGCCTGTATTCGAAGCAACCGCTGACCAGAATTCTTGCTCGATACTGCTCCACACTGCGCACTACCCTGCGATCTACCTTTTCCGCTCTCGCAACGTCTTGGCTCCCTTCAACGTGTCGGTCGTCGCACTCTCAGTGGGGCAAGCGCTTCATCCAGTGAGGTCTATACCGAGGAGAAGCTTATTGCTGATTGCAAATTACCTATATTGCACGTCCTTGCTGTCTCTTTGATAGCCTGGCAATTTTTGGCACCCATTCTCTTGCCTCTTCCGCCATTCGTCGGCGCCAGATTGCAAGCGTCGCAAACTGATACGGGGCTCGAAGCGTCGATCAGCTGCGCTGCGTTGATCTGTGCTCGCGGATGGAAAGGGTGAGGCAGGGCTGTTTCCATTCCCTTAGATGTTCCTGTTGGCGCGCTTCCAATGTCATTGGCAATCTTGATTTCCATTTACCATGATCTGCAAGTCTGTTCAGCTCGTGTGAAGTGACAGCTGTCCTGCTTGCTGTGTTTGAGAGAATGACCACGACGCTGCAGAGTAGCTTCTGTGGGCCAGTGTTTGTGTTGTTGTCGTCTGGCCGCGATCGCGCCTGCAGTGGAGAGGCTAGACGTCCACGGCCATCCAAACTCGAAATTCCAGTGCGAGGCCAAGCCGAGGCTGCGAAAATTGACTGCGCGCCACGCAGTCCAAGGTCGCGCTGTGCAACCCTGCCGCACAGACCTGGCTGCTCAGTGCAGTGACGCGCCGAGTATATATTCCAACTGACAAGCGCGTCCCTGCCTTGAATCCTCATACTTGTAAGTGACCTCTGCCCTCCCCCCAAGCAGCCGAGCTATCATCGCGGAAGCTTCCTAGCACAGAGGACCTTGCACATCCGAGCCGTTTGTCCAGATCCTGTCGACCTGCTGCTTGTCAAACGCCCTCCTGTCGGATCTGTAGGGCGGCTTCGTCTGTTGCAACCTGCCTCTCGTGCGTGGTGCTATCGTGACTAGCGCCTGCACAATCGCCATTCGCTTTTCGAATCCAGTCGACTGACCTTGCTCTCATATGTGCTTTGTTCCATTCTTCCACCGCCTCGTCCAGACCTTGGCATTTCCACTCCCGCTCAAGCATGGGGGCTGGAGAGAGGGGGTCGGTGGGCTTGCACGGCCACCCGATTTGACCTACCGCCGACGCCCTCCCGCCTCTCTCCTCTGGGGGGAGGCTTGCCCAAATATATGGACCTGGATCGAGTTCTCTTCGGGGGATTCGATCCTCCTTTCTTTTGACGGAAGCTGCTTATGTAATGATGACTGATGATCGACCGTGCATTAAAGCGGCGGCTGTTTGGACCCTCGACACGGCCCAAAGAGGTGCGGCTAGAGTCGGCCATTTCACATGAAACTCTGGCCGCCCCGCGCTGCCCTTTTGTGGGGAAGACGCCCGCTGTCGATGCAGGCTTCGGGAACTCGCGTTTCTTTCCAACGAGCTATGATTGCATGCTGTATATGAGGCCCTCACAATCAAGCCGGCACAGGGCTCATGAGGGCGCCTTTCTTGAGCACAGAGGCAACCTTGGCATGCTGAGGTCTCTCGAGAAGCAACGTTAACGTGCAATGCCTCTCCAAGCCATCGTCGTGTGTGCCGAGTTCGGAGCTTCGATCTGGACATGCCTTTCACGCCGCGCTTTCTGTGCCCACGTCAGAGTCAGTTCCCTATATGCGTTCCATCTTGTGTCTATGTTGGCCCGGTCGGTAGGCAGGAGGAAGGTTGGAACTTCGAATGACGCAGGCCAGCGAGCCGGGCGAGGTTGAAAGTAGCGAAATTTTGGGGACGTGCTGGTGAGCCGCCAGCGCCCGGGGCGAGAGCGAATCGGTGCCTGCCTGCCATGACGCGTGGGTGGTGACTTTTTTTGGCGAAACAGTCGGGTCGACCCGAGGCGGGGGAAAAAAGGTACGTCGCAGAGCTCAGGGTGGAGGGCAGGCGTTCTGAGACAGCTGCAATGCTGAAGGGGCGGAATGCGAGGGGCAGCAGCTCCTGGTGCTTGCGGCCCGACCGGCTGCGATGTCGTCGGCTGCCACACGGACCTGCCGATCCACGCAAGACCTGCGTTTGTCCAGCATCTTGCACCATCAAAGCCGCCGCCTCCCTTCGTTGCGCGCCTCAATCATCGTGATCCTTCTCGATTTACGACCACCATCCCCGTTCCCGCGTTGGCAGCTCCTAGATCACCCTTCACAACGTCGAGGGCTCACATCACGTCAAGGTCAATCCGATAGAGCGTCGCTGGCGGAGCTTCGAGACGTTGACTCCAATCGCCGAGCCAGATACTCAACACGCGACGCAGTCACGCTCGCTCGGAGCGCGACAGCATCCTTCGACTACCGGTGCCAGCTAAAGGACCACAAGATACTGTACGGTGATCACTGACCTCGTCAGAGACTCGTGAAATCCATTCGCCATGCCGCCAGTCGCTCCAAACTCGTCCGGCGATCGACGCGACAACGACGCTGCAACGGAGAAAGCGACCGGGACTGGCGCTCAGGGAGGCGACGCGCCTGCGTCCCGCAGATCTCCTGGTCTGCGCCTGCCCATGATGACCAAGGTCACCCGCGATGCGGACGATGACTCCAGCGACGACTCTGCGGACGAGTTCGCACGTTGGCAGGCCAGCTCCGGACCGACCACGCCCAACATTTCCGAAACCGCTGCACAGCTGCGACGCAACCTCAGTGTCACCGCGCTGCAGGATCTCGCCCACATGCCGCGAAGCCAGATCCGCAAGTCGGTGGGCAACAAGGTGTGGCGGCCGCAAGATGAAGAAGCGCGCATCCCTAGCGACTGGGAGAGGCTGGCGGTCCACGTCGTCAGAGGCGGTTTGCGCGCAGGCAACCTTGCATTTGCTTTGCGTGCCACGCTGATGCTGGTCTTGGAGCTGATCAAGTCGCTCCGCACCAAAAAGTTCAACCGCAACGCCTTTGGCATCGCCCTGCTGGGCCCGCGAAACTTCCGCTTCGCAGCACTGTTCGCCGTCTGGGCCTCGCTCTACAAGGCGGTCCACAACGGCCTTCGCTTGATGACGCCCGTGCCCGTCAAGAGACCGCGCTCCCGCGCCGCATCGGCGTCGGATGCGGCGACACTTTCGATCGAAAAGGCTGGCGATGGCGCTGCGCTGGACGACGCGGGAGCAGGCAGCGGCACGGCTACACCGCGCTCCGGCAGGTCCGCCTTGGAAGGCAAATCGCCGGAGGAAAAGGCCAAGGAGAAGGCAAAGCAGAAGCGCCGCGCTTTCATGCGCGACCCGCGTTCCAAGGTGTGGCACGCCTACGTGGCGGGCGCCATCTCGGCCTTGGCCGTGCTCGTCGAGACCCCGGAAAACCGCATTGCCTTGGCGCAGCAGCTCTTCGTGCGCGGTTTGGAGGGATCGTACAACGTCTCGCACGCACGCGGTCTGATCAACATCCCTCACGGTGCCGTGATCACCTTCGGTCTTGCGTGCGGACAGATCATGTGGGCCTGGCTCGAGGCGCCTGATTCGCTCCCCAAGTCGTACAAGAATTGGATCACGAGGGCGTCGCAGGTGAGCCCGAGAGTGCCGGAGATCTATCGGTCCATCAAGTTCGAGCGCAAAGCCGATGCCGACTTTGCACTCAAGTGGTTCCCGGACGGCAAGGTGCCAGAGCCGCTGTCGCTCAGCCCGCTGCGTTATCCGGACGTGGCGCCGAATGCCATGAATCGCCGCGGCATCAAGGGCAAGAATGTGCGCAAGATCGTCGAGTGGATGGACCGAACGCGAAAGGGAGACTGCGGCGGCGTGGTCGACTGTGCCCTCGTTCACCCCTGGGAGACAAGCCACTGGCGCAGTCCGATCGACCGATTCATCGAGGTCACCCGCTGGATCTTACCCGTCTACCTCACGCTCCACTTTGTGCCGGCCATCTTCCTTCGACCGGGCAAGTTCCTCAAGGATCCGCTCAACGCGACGATCCGATCGCTGCGGGGCTCGTTGCGCTCATCGTCGTTCTTGGGCGTGTTTGTGATCATCTTCCAGACGCTGTTCTGTGCGCAGCACTCGCTGTACAACTACATCCAGGCGAGCGAGAGGCTGCGACGCATCGTTCCGCAGTGGTTCTCGCGCATGCTGATCAGCTCGTGGATCAAGTGGGTCACCGGCTTCATGACGTGTCTCTCGCTCTTCGTCGACGACCCGCGACGCCACGCCGAGCTTGCGGCTTATGTGCTGCCCAAGGGTATGGAGAGCGCATGGTCGGTGCTGAGGAAGAAGTCCTACGTGCCCTTCGTGCCCGGTGGCGAGGTCTTGCTCACCTCGGCAGGCATGTCGCTCGTCATGGGCACGTACGCGCAGAACCCGGAGCATCTTTCGGGCCTCGTTCGCCGAATTGTCTATCAGGTAAGTTTGGCATTGTCAAAGTTCGGATCGATCAGGAGAGTATAACGTTCAATCAGCTGACTTCTTCTCCTTGTGACCCTTTTATCATCTTCCATCTTGCAGTTCGTCGGTCGCAACTAGAGAGAGCAAAGCCGAGCCTCGTTGCTCATTGTCATCTGTATCCAGACTGTCCTACTTCATTCATGGTCACCACCGCTTCAACTGGCACGATCGTATCGACCATAAGGCCTTTGAGTGTATATGTACCCGATCAATGAGGCACGATTCCGCCGATGCGATTATCAGCAGAGGGCGGTTCCGAGAGGTCTGAATAGACAAGACGGATGTTGCAGGGATGTAGTCGATTGCGACCTTGTCGGAACGGGACGGGGCCGCGGCGCAGAGCAAGGGTCAAGCCTCGCAAGGCAATCACGTGCGTCTGATCAGGCGAGCAAGAGAAGCGAGCAACGCCCAACCGGCATGGTCAAGGAAAGTCCGCTCGCAGCGACAAGTCGCAAAGTGCTGCAGAAGTGGCTGTGAAAGAGGCGCAAAGATGGTGTTGAGACGCACCCGGCAGGCGCTAAGCGGGCTTGCATGGACCGATGCGGGGTGCATGACCGGAAGAAATCGGGTGCGCGTGCATCGCAAGCGTTTCCGCTCCTGCACTCGCGGCCCAACGTCGGAACACTGCGCTTTGCAACAGGCATGCGCCTGCATCGTCCTCAAGAGACCACTAAAGCCGATGTCGATCAAAACTGGGTGCAGCTGTTCCCGAATGTGGGGAAGACGCCCGTGGCTCCGGGAAGATGGAGGACGTGACAAGTAGTGCCATCAAGGACCACCCGTGTCCCTTCTGATACAGTATACCTCCAGCGCACTCGCCACAGCGCAAGCCAACGCCTGAAATGATACGCATCTGCAGCCCTAACCCTCGCGTTCGCCTCTCTAGCACTGTGTGCATTAAAAGTGAGCGCTCTTGGGTGAAACGGGGAGCAACGTTACTAGCACTAGACGTCTTGTTCTGGCGGGTGAAATTTGTTAGATTTTAGAGCAGTCCTAATGCAGCTCGTTGCTGAATCGTCTCAAGCCCTGATTCTCTGGCAGCTCTTCCAGACCCGAGACAGTGTCGACAGGGAAGCCTCATGCGTGCGAGAAAAGTCCACGAGGCGCAGGCGATGCCGATCGTTGGCTGTGCATGAACTCGTGGAGGTTCTGGCGTTGCTTCCGTTACAAGGACGATCACACGAGACGCTTTGTCATTCCCGCCGAATCTTCTGGAGAGCTTGGCTGCGAGAGCTCATCGGCAGATTCGTTGCGCCTGGCATTGAAGAGACTTCGGCGCCATTCGTCCGAGCTGGCCGAATTTGCACCATTGCTGCGATGCGTGCGGCCGATGTGACTGGCTCGGCGTCCATCGCAACGAGATTGCCGATGTTCCGCCGAGCATGGATGAGAAGGATGACGTGTTCGGATCGGTACAACTTGCAGCAGCCAGAGATGCTCTCGAGCGAACCCTGCATACGAGATGAGATATCGTCCTGGACGAGCCAATCAAGATTGCGGGAAATAAAGCTCGCGGCCAAGAAGCTGTTTTTGCACGCAAGACGTGCATTTGCCGGGCACGGCGGCGAGCGATGAGCTGATCGATAAACGCTCGCTGTCGGCATCACTCTGGTCTGAACAAAGCAATGGATCCGCAAAGAGATCCCCGCTCCTATTTTGTGATGCTCATCCGCTCGCGTTGGTTGGATCTCGGATCTAAGCCGGCGATGTCTCTCTAGTTCAGCAGAGGCATCATGTTCGTCCGAGCAGTGGTCTTGCCAGGCTCTGCCGGGCCAGGCAGTGATTGCAATCGGTGGTGACGTCCGTGACTCTGGCATTCTTAGATCACACTCTCCCACTCTACATGATGACGCTCTCGTAAGGAGTGTCCACTGATAATGAGGGAGGGCAGTCAGATAGCGCGAGCCAGATAGGCGACAGAGTCTAGATCGGAAGATCAGCGAGCGGGCAGGGACGAGCGACAAAAAAAAAGAAGAAGGGGAAAAGCCAAATCTGGGTCGATGGCCACGTCCACGCGGACCGTCGCATGAAGAGCGCGACGTCGAGTCAACCTGGGCGCATGCCGCGTCAGAAGGGCAGGCAGGCGCGGGTCTTCCCCAACACCTCGAGATCCTAGCACGTCGGCTTTCAGATCGGTCTGGAAGAGGAGCTGCATTCATTTCGTAGCCTCTCTGACTCGCTCAGGAGCGCGGTCGCGGTCGTAGCAGGATGCGGATTTACCGCATTTTCGATTTTGACCAAGAAATCGTCCGTGCGTCGAGTCCAGGGCAACGTGAGAGGTGCAGCAGCGGCTCAGGCGTCGGCCAGACTGCCGGTTCACTCAACTCAACGGGCGCCTCCACTCGCTCGCCCGCCTGCTCACTTGCCTGCTGTGTCCTTATCGACGCTTCGTCTGTTCGCATCGAGCCAGCCCTTTTGCAGTAGCGGATCGGTGCACCGACCCGCATGTCTTCGGTGGTGTTGCCGCTTGGCCGGTTGGGCCCACTTTTTTTTCAGCAGCAAGTCGACTTTGTGAGCCTCGTCGGCTTGCCTCCGCTGGGCCCGTTGGAGGGCGGAGAGGCACCGAAGAAGCTGCGTCGACCGATCTCGCCGTTGGCCTCAGCGCGTCTGGCCGCCTTTCAGCTCCCCATCCCTCCAACGAAAGCGTGCATTTCCTCGGTCTCGCCCACTCTGCTCGCGATTCCCGCTCCCTTTCAACTCCATCACACTCTCGCCCCTTTCCTTCTTCCTCCGTCACGCTTTCCCTCCATCGCTCTCGATACCCCTACATCCGTTTTCATCGTTCGTCAACGGACGAATACAGGGTGTTGAGCAATCTTCCGCAACTCTCGATATCGTGTCCTTCCCTTCAAACACGCATATTTCCCACAGGTCTGCTGCAAATAGGCTCTAAACCCAGCTGATCGGGTCAGCTTTCCGACAAAGAACCACTACCACCTCGCTCCTCTCTACTCCCTTCGCCAAGATGCCCGTCGAGCCCGAGACGTCGCAGGCCCCCAAGGGCGCTCCCAAGAGCACCTTTGTCGACACCTTCGAGAGCCAGCCTGGCACTCCAGGTGAGAGGACCGGCCACCTTTTCCCCACCATCCAGCGCATCCGCAACAGCATGTCTGGCGAGGCTACCGGCCCCCTCAAGAAGCTCATGGTCGCCAACCGCGGCGAGATTGCCATCCGAATCTTCCGTACCGCCCACGAGCTTGCCATGACCACTGTCGCCCTCTACAGTTTCGAGGACAGGATGAGCGCCCACCGCTACAAGGCCGACGAGGCCTACCAGGTCGGCGCCGGCCTCAACCCCGTCTCGGCCTACCTCGCCATCGACGACATCATCCGCGTCGCCCTCGAGCACAAGGTCGACATGATCCACCCAGGCTACGGATTCCTCTCCGAGAACCCCAACTTCGCCAAGAAGGTCGAGGAGGCCGGCATCGCCTTTATCGGCCCTCGTCCCGAGACCATCGACGGCCTGGGTGACAAGACCAAGGCTCGTGACCTCGCCCGCAAGGCGAACGTGCCCATTGTCCCTGGTACCCCTGGCCCCATCGCCAGCTACGAAGAGGCGAAGCCCTTCGTCGAGGAGGTCGGCTTCCCCGTCATCATCAAGGCCGCCATGGGCGGTGGTGGTCGAGGCATGCGAGTCGTCCGAAAGATGGAGGACTTCAAGGAGTCCTTCGAACGTGCTGTCTCCGAGGCCAGGTCCGCCTTCGGCGACCCCACCGTCTTCATCGAGCGCTTCCTCGACCGACCTCGTCACATCGAGGTGCAGCTGCTCGCCGACGGCGAAGGCAACGTCGTCCATCTCTTTGAGCGAGACTGCTCCGTCCAGCGTCGTCACCAGAAGGTCGTCGAGGTCGCTCCTGCCCCCAACCTCCGCGACGATGTGCGCCAGGCCATCCTCAACGATGCCGTGCGCCTCGCCAAGACCGCCAACTACCGCAATGCCGGTACTGCCGAGTTCCTCGTCGACCAGCAGAACCGCTACTACTTTATCGAGATCAACCCTCGTCTCCAGGTCGAGCACACCATCACCGAGGAGATCACCGGCATCGACATTGTCGGCGCTCAGATCCAGATCGCTGCTGGCGCCACCCTGGCCGACCTTGGTCTCAGCCAGGAGACCATCCAGAAGCGCGGCTCCGCCATCCAGTGCCGTATTACCACGGAAGACCCGGCCGCCAACTTCCAGCCCGACACGGGCAGGATCGAGGTGTACCGATCGGCCGGTGGTAACGGTGTGCGTCTCGACGCCGGTTCCGGCTTCGCGGGCGCCCAGATCACGCCACACTACGACTCGCTCCTCGTCAAGGTCAGCTGCCGAGGTGCCACCTACGAGGTGGCACGTAGGAAGATGCTCCGATCGCTCGTCGAGTTCCGTATCCGCGGCGTCAAGACCAACATTCCCTTCCTCTTCCGTCTGCTGACCCACGAGGCCTTTGCCACGGCCAGCACGTGGACCACCATGATCGACGACACCCCCGAGCTCTTCAACCTCGTCCAGACCAAGAACCGTGCCCAGAAGCTGCTGGCCTACCTCGGTGACGTTGCCGTCAACGGAAGCTCCATCGCTGGTCAGGTGGGCGAGCCCGGTCTCAAGGAAGAGATCCAAATCCCCACCTTCTCGGACCCCAAGGACCCTGCCAAGACACTCGACACCACCAAGCCGTGCACCGAGGGCTGGAGGAACATCATTGTCAACGAGGGTCCCGAAGCGTTCGCCAAGGCTGTGCGCGCATACAAGGGTACCCTGATCATGGACACCACCTGGCGTGACGCGCACCAGAGTCTCTTTGCCACTCGTCTGCGAACGATCGACATGGTCAACATCGCCAAGGAGACGAGCTACGTGCTCAAGAACGCCTTCTCGCTCGAGTGCTGGGGTGGTGCGACGTTCGACGTGGCCATGCGCTTCCTGTACGAGGACCCTTGGGAGCGTCTGCGCAAGATCCGCAAGCTCGTGCCCAACATCCCGCTCCAGGCGCTCGTGCGTGGTGCCAACGCCGTCGGCTACACCGCCTACCCGGACAACGCCATCTACGAGTTCAGCAAGAAGGCTGTCGAGTGCGGTCTGGACATCTTCCGTGTCTTTGACTCGCTCAACTCGCTCGATTCGCTCAAGCTCGGCATCGACGCCGCCAAGAAGGCGGGCGGTGTCGCCGAGGGCACCATCTGCTACACGGGTGATGTAGCCAACCCGAGCAAGCACCCCAAGTACACGCTCGAGTACTACCTCAACCTCACTGACGAGCTCGTCAAGACTGGCATCCACGTCCTCGGTATCAAGGACATGGCTGGTCTGCTCAAGCCTACCGCCGCCCGCATGCTCGTGGGTGCCATCAGGGAGAGGTACCCGGACCTGCCCATCCATGTGCACTCGCACGACACTGCTGGTATCGCTCTCTCGAGCATGCTCGCTTGTGCCGAGGCTGGTGCCGATGTGGTGGACGTCGCCATCGACAGCATGAGTGGTCTCACCTCGCAGCCCTCGATGGGTGCCCTCGTCAGCGCGCTCGAGCAGACCGGCCTCGGCGCCGGCATCCGCCACGAGGACATCCAGAACCTCAACCTCTACTGGAGCCAGGTGCGCCAGCTCTACCAGTGCTTCGAGGCCAACGTCAAGGCGTCCGACTCGTCCGTCTTCGACCACGAGATGCCCGGTGGCCAGTACACCAACCTCATGTTCCAGTCGCAGCAGCTCGGTCTCGGCACGCAGTGGAAGGAGATCAAGACCGCCTACATCCAGGCCAACAAGCTGTGCGGAGATATCGTCAAGGTGACCCCATCGTCCAAGGTGGTCGGCGACTTTGCGCAGTTCATGGTGGCCAACAAGCTCAACGCCAAGGATGTCGAGGAGCGCGCCGACAAGCTCGACTTCCCAAGCTCGGTCATCGAGTACTTCCAGGGCTTCCTCGGCACGCCCCCTGGTGGCTTCCCCGAGCCGCTGCGCAGCAAGGTCATCCGCGACAAGAAGCGTGTCGATGGCCGTCCTGGTGCGACGATGGAGCCGATCGACTTTGCCCAGGTTCGCAAGGACCTGACCGCCAAGTACGGCCGCTCGATGAGCGCGACGGATGCGATCAGCTACGTCATGTACCCCAAGGTCTTCGAAGAGTTCCAGTCGTTCCTGGACCAGTACGGCGACCTCAGCAACCTGCCCACGCGCTACTTCCTCGGCAAGGCGCACCCGGGCGAGGAGCTGCACGCCTACATCGACCGCGGAAAGCTGCTCATTGTCAAGCTGCTTGCTGTCGGTGCGCTCAACACCAACAACGGCACGCGCGAGGTCTTCTTTGAGCTCAACGCCGAGCCGCGTGCGCTCACCATCGAGGACCGCAGCGCCGCCGTCGAGACCGTCACTCGCCCCAAGGCCACCTCGGACCCCGGCAGCGTCGGCTCGCCGCTTGCGGGTGTGGTGGTCGAGATCCGCGCCAAGGAGGGCCACGCGGTCAAGGCCGGAGACCCGCTCTTCATCATGAGCGCCATGAAGATGGAGACCGTTGTCTCGGCCCCCGTCGGCGGTCACGTCAAGAAGGTCTACGTCGAAGGCAACGACTCAGTCTCGCAAGGCGACCTGCTTTGCGAGCTCGAGCACTAGATCCCCCGCCAATGCCGTCCAAACAAGATCCGCTGAGCTCAAGCAAGAAAAACAAAAAAGACTCGACAGAAAATAGCCTCTCGATGTAGAAGTGTCGTGGCGTCCTGGTAAACACAGATCGATTTCTCTTCCACACTGCTGCGCAGAGTGAAAAATTAAGATTGAGAGATGTGCGATGGGAGAAGAGGCGAAGGAGGGGAAATACTTCACGTTCGCGGAGCGCCGACCGGCTGGGCCGCGTTTGTGATCGCAGAAGGGCGGCTGGCGATGGCGGCGCCTTCGCGTCGGAAAGCGGCGGATGAGCGCGATTGCTGGCCGCGCTCCTCGGCAGGGCGGGCAAAGCCACGCCAGTCGCCAGCCTTTTCGAGCTTGGCCTTGCCATACAGATTTTCCCAATTGTAGACGTCATCGTCTTCGTCCATGTCGTCGGGGCGGGGGCGCTTGTCGCCTTGCCTAGCGGCAGCGCCGACGGGAGGCGAGCGCGCATCGATGCCCCACGCTGTGGCCTTTCTGGCCACTGGCGGCGCTGCGACAGGAGGCGAGTTGCGCTTGAGGGGCACGGCGGCCATGACGGGCAGCGAAGCCATCCTCTGCTCAAAGCTGCTGCGTCGCGATGCCGGCTGCGAGTCCGCAGGTGCGAGCAAGGGACGGCCTGCGGGCTGCTGGTGGGTGAGCGGAGGCGATTCGAGCTCATCCTTTTCGCTCGAGGAGCTGCCGTTGTCGTATGATTGCGATTCCTTGAGAGGCAAGTTGACGCGAGACGGTCTGCCGTCAGTAACGGGGCTGGTTCGAGCCGAGCTGCCTCGCGGCGGCGACTCTCGCGTGTGGCTGTGGCCGTTGTGCAGCACACTTGTGGCCGTGGCCGGAGCCGCTGCATCAGCGCCGAGGTTGGTCTGGCGTGCCGCAGACAGGATAGCCTCGGCGCGGTGCAGGACCTCGTCGATGCGTTTGCGCTCGAAGAGCAGTTCGTCCCGGAGCCTCTCAACATCGCTGATCTTGACGGATCCGGTGGGCACGTGTGCCACGTGTCCACCGACCGCAATGGGGTGGTGATGGTGGTGATGATGGCCATGGTGCGCGGAGTGAGCGGTGTGAGTGGCGTGGTGGTGGTGATGATGGTGATGGTGATGGGATGCGGCCGAGGCCGTTCGAGCGGCATCAGCGACGCTACCGCGTGCTGCATGCTCGGATGCGCTGTGAACATCGGCCCGGCCAGATTTGTCGGCCGAGGTGAGCTCGGCGGGCGAACGGCGTCGCGCAGGCGCATCGGCATACGACGGAGACGGCGCGTTCGGGCCATCGTATTCGTCGTAGGCGTCCTTCGGAGCCAGCGGTAGCGACTTGCGCGGCCTCTTGGCAGCGCGAGCTCCGTCGAGATGTGCCGTGTGGGCCGCATCGCCACCGTTCCTGGCAGAGGCAAGGTCGTGCTGCATCGAGGCTGAGCTCGACAAGCCGGCGCTCGACGGGTGGCGAGGGTCCTCGTGTGCAGATGGGCGAGAACGGGCGCCGGCGCCGACCTCCATCAAGAGCATCGCGGCCTCACGGTCGCGAGCTTCGCGCAGCGCTTGTTCAGAGGCCGATGTCGACTTCTTGGAAGCGCGCTTGCCCTCCGAGCCTGGAGTCGACTCGCCCGCACGACCAGCGGCTGGGGCGATGATGGGCTGGCCGTTGGCATTGACCTGGACGGATGCAGCGTCGGAATTATTCGCTGCCTGGGCGGTGGCGTTGGCAGGGATGCGCTTTCGACGCTTGATGACGGTCTTTTTCATGCCGATCGGACGATGCGTGCCGTGGAGCTTGTGATAGAGACCGCAGGCGTTGCAAATGTTGTTGCCGTCTTCGTCTCGTCTCCACAACGGTGTGGTGGTCGTCTGGCAGTTGGTGCAGCGGAGAGCTCCGACGCCGTTGGTCTTGTCGTCCTCTTTCTTCTCCTCGGGCGCAACCGGGGTCCTCTCAGCATTGCTGCGAGCGGGCGAGAGCTCTTCGGCGGCTCTCGGTTCGCGCTTGCTGACCTTGAGGGCATGCGAGAGGTTGTTGTTGTATGCGGGGCATCCACTGCAGCTTGCTGTGCCGCCCGTACCGTTGCAGAGGCCGTCTCCTGGGCAAGAGCCGGACTTGGGATCGTCATTATTCGAACAACCCGAGGCAGGTGGGAGAGCCTTTGCGTCTTGAGCAGGCGGACTGGCGTCGGTGGCAGATGCTCGACTCGAAGCTGCACGATTTGTGCTGTGCGACTTCATGTAGAGACCGCAAGCGTTGCAGATGGTGCTGCCGTCGGGAGCGCGCCGCCACAGGGGAGTGGATGTGACTCCGCAGTTGGAGCATCGCAGGCCGGCATGGTGCGCCGAAGGAGGCGATCCAGATGCCTCGTGCTCGTGCGATTCGCGAGGCGTGTGTTGCGGGCTGGGGTTGCGGGACGACTGTGTGTGTGTATGAGGCCTGGCATCTTCGGGGTACGCATGGCGGGTGCCGTTGAGGTGGTAAGGCAGCTCGCCGCTTCGGGTTGAGCCGGGCTGAGCATCGCGGTAGTGAGCGGCGCGAATTTCGTGATCGTAGCTGGGTCTCGGTGCCGGAGCGATGGCGCGAGGCTGTTCGTCGGCGTATCGCTGCTGCTTGTGACGATCCTCGCCGGGATACTCGTGGCGGTAGACGGGGTGGTCGTGGCGCATGGTGGCGGGACTGCCAGAGGAGGGGGCGGGGCTCGAGTCCCTGAAGGTATTGCCCATGTGCAAGCGTACTGTGGCGCGAGGCGACGTGTTGGGCGTGCGGCGGTGGGCCAACGCGTCGGGATGGTCGGAGGTGAGCTCTTTGGAGAGCGAGGAGATGGGAGGAAGATGCAGGCCGCCAGCTTCGCTGGGATGACGGAACGAAGACGGATGTAAGAGGGGACTGTTGGGTTGCGACCTGGAGGGCCCGAGATGCGAACGCTCGGAGCTCTGCGAACGGTTACGGAAAGCGGCGATGGGCGACTGGGATCTTCCAGCAGGATGGAAGGAGCGAGGATCGCGGAAGAGGCTGCGAGCGGTGCTACGGGTAGGAATCTGAGATCCGTCGTAGTGGGCGGAAGGTGATGGTGGTCGAGAAGTTCGAGGAAGGATGTGGGGCAAGCCTTCTTGGTCGTGAAGCGAGCCAGCTCGGGTGTGGTGAGAGTAGCGTTCTGGGGAACGATCCGCCGGTGCGATGGGACGAGCTGCGATTCGCTGAGGATGGGAAGAAGAAGAGGAGGAGGAGGAAGATGCCGCAGGCTGATGATGGGAAGAGGTCGGGGAGGCGGGTCGCGAAGCGATCTTGACGAGTGGATGAGCCATCGTTAACAGGGCGGTTCGGCACGCGCAGCAGAACGATTAAAGTGAGGTGGGCGCAATCACGGCACGGAGCGAACTTCCGACTGAGGAATGGCGGTGCAGGTCGGGGGCACTAGATCCGCAAACAATGCGGCGGCAATGACCAGAGGCAATAGATCGGCACTACGTGCAAGCCGAGCTCGGATCCGTTGGAATGCAGGTGCGTTAGGGCAGGCTGAGTCGATGCTGGCGATGCGGGGCTAGCTTGGATGACGAGCGCTAGGGTGCCTTGAGACGTGATTGGGCGTGCCAGGAGGTGAGCGCCGATTGCAGCTGAGGCAGCTGAGGTGCGTGAGCAGCGTTGGATGAGCACGGGGGGAGAAAGCGACGTGGCGGTTGCGGGGAGGCGAGATAAGGACTCGATAGGGGGTGGGGAGATAAGGGATGGGCGAGGGGGGATCGTGATGGTGGATCTGAGATAGGGATGGGCAGGAGTGACTAGATAGGGATGGCCCAGAAGAAAAACCCGCGAGGCGGAGGGAAGGAGCGAGAGAGGGGGGCAAGAGTCTGGGCGTTGACGAGGTCAGCTGGTCACTCTGATGGGCAGCCACACGCGTGGGGAGGGAGAGAGAACGCCAGGGCAGAGAGGGAGAGGGAAAGACAGAGAGTGCACACGCAGGCGGAAAAGATTACGGCTCAGCTCGACAGCCGCGCGATGATTACAGACTTGAGGCTACTGATGAGATTACAGCGCAGCCCGCCAAATTTCGCTGCAGCTCAGCGGAGGCGCCAGCCACAGAGATAAGTGGGTAAGAGTGGGCCATCGCCCCGAGCCATTTTTGGTCGGCCCGCAGTGCCTGACAATTTTTCCGCAATCTCGACGCTCCCAGTGCCGCCTAGTGCCGCGTCGACGTCGGACGAGCCGGCTTGGATCGGCCTCCATCTGGATCCAGCCGCGGCAGAAAAGTCGGGCTTCCCCTCTCCCCCTTCTTCTCAAGCCCTTGGCATCACGCTCCTCCGTGGGTCTCGGCTTGCCTCCAGCACACGCCGGCAGCTCGTGCTGGTGGGCTCAACGTGTGCACACACCGCGACGATTGCAGTCCCTTGCTTGCACAGTATCATTCTGCGAGATCCCTCCCGACCTGAAGGCCTGAAGACAGGCTCTGGCTCCTAGCTCGATCGTTGGTGCAACTCTGAGCCACGATTCGGCGTGCCGACCGACTTGCCTGCTTGTGCAAGCAGAGACGATTCAAGGCGAAAACAGCGATCGTGCCGGCTGTGCTGTTGGAACCCTTACTCCACGTACATCGTTCTGCATTTTCGCGTATCTGATTGGTGAAGCTAGAGCATTTCGATCAACCCTGCGAAACTCGCCCAAGCCGCCAACCAATCATTTCTGTGCCATTAGCCCACTTGCCGCCCGAAGCGCGTCGGATCAAACGGCCTCAGGCTATCACCCCGGCATTCGTATACAGACCCTCTCCCTCGTCCTCTGTAAGCACATTTTACTGTATCTGGCACAGCCTCGAACGCAGATTCCTTGTTCCATCCGAGCTCGCTGGGCCGGAACCTGTTTTTTTCCGAATCACACTCGGCGAGGTTACATAGCCGTTCTGCTTCCCAAGCTCGCCTCCATGCCTGCGTTCGGTTCGAAGACTGATCGGAGAATTTGCTCGAGCCGTCGTCGCCTCCGCAGTTCGATCCCGGCCCACGGTACCGCACTGGATGCTCGGCGAGGCATGGCTGCTTCGGAAGCCTCGTCTCCGTGAAGGCTGCCTGCGGTCAGCTGGCTTGTCGTTTGAAAGCGGCCACGGGTTCGAGTCCGTGCTAGCGCCTTCTCGGCCTGCGCTCGATGCTTCTCAGAAAGCGTGCTCGACCCGCTCGGCAAAGCAATGATGAGCTCTGCAACTTCTTGCTAGATGTGTGGGCTATTCTCCTTAGTAAAGCGGTCAGCCTGGGCGAGGTGAGGGCGAGGCAAGGCGAGGAGAGTTGATTTCTTTTGGTCCGTTTGATTTTGATTTTGGAAAAATCGTTCATCGCTCGGACGGCGATGGGCCGACAGCCAATCACAACGCACCGATTAATTTGAGGCCAGGCAGATGCCGCTTCTTTCGCCGCGCCTTTCGCCTTGGCCGCGAGCCGGATCGCTCCTCTCCGACCCTTCCATCGGCGCGGCCGTGCCGTCCAGGAAGAGTCATGCCCTCGGCCAACATCCCTCCTTTGGCAAGCACGTTCGGACCACGGCATGGCGACCTCGTGCTCGCAGCTGCACGACAGGCCTGACTGCGCCAGTTTTGCCAGCCCAGGCTCGATGCGACAGCCTGTGAGTGCGGGCATAGGCGTGCGGGTCAGGGAGTTGAAGAGGGTCGCTTATTCAACCGAGCACGCGTTACCGCCGGAAGCGCCAGTCTGGGGCCGCTGATGTCCTTGACGTGCGGTTTCTCGGGCGAGCCTCCCGTCGTTTTTTGGCAAAGCCCGATGGTTTTCGCATCGGCAACGCCGATCCCAGATTGTCTCCCGCTCTTGCCAGATCGCCCTCGAACAAGACAGCGCTCGAGCACTCGACGCATCCCCAACCCGACGAGCGTGGAAGAGCATGCAGTCACATCACCAGCGAGTCTGCGGGTGCTCCTTGAGCGTAAGGGTGAGCGTACGGTTGAGGCAGAGCCAAACCCTCAGGCTTGCAGAGACGCAGAATCCCATGGCGAACCCCACGCTGTGTGAGCCTGAGCCAAACTCACCCCGCGGTGACCCTCGGATTGTTCCCGCTTGATTTGATGAGCCAGCACAAGCTGACCGGCCGCTGCGAAGACTCAATAGGCTCAGACTAGCAGCATCGAATGTCAGGCCAAGGCATGGCAGTCCGGACCCTGATCTGCCCTTTCCCAAAGCCACAGAAAATGCGGAGAAGCAGGCGCGGCAGCGTGACGCGCGTCTCGCTCCCAAAAAATCGTAGCTTTGGGGAAGGGCGGAGTTGCTGTGCTTGCAATGACTCCAAGCTTGAACGCCGAGTTCAGGCCGGCTCAGTGCCGCGCTGAGCAATCACAGCGCGGCCTCCATGTGATGTGTGCGCTGACAGTCGTGTCGAATCCCTACCTCAGCTACAGCACAAGCTGCGAGTCGAGTGGGCAATAGGCTATTCTGCTGGGTGACCAAACACACGTGCAGACCCACGATAGGGCGAAGCTGCACCAGAAAACCCTCCGTCGACGCTCCAGGCGGCGCTGATACAACCTGGAGTGGGGGAGGCAGAGATCGCCGACGTTGGCCAAGCCGTGTGTTGAGACAGCTCTGGGACGTGACTCGGGCTTCAAGCAAGGTCGCAGATGGCTATGTCACATCAAGAGACCGTCCGTAGCCAAGATAGCCTGATGACCGAGACTGGCCCACTCTGCTTCACGGCTTTGTGACGGCACAAAGGTCAAACCACTGGTACAGCAAGTGACGGGCGTGAGAAAGCACAGCTCAGTGATAAGGAGCGAGTCGCTTGAGAGAGACTCCCGCATTCCCTAGCGGCAAGGACCTGAGTCAAGAGATGGAATTTCCGACCAACGGCTTACATGCATCTCCGATAAAACGATCTCCGCGCTGTTCCACAACGTGGCAGCCAGCCGGTCGTCACTTTTTGGGGAAGCGCCTGATTTTCTCTGATCTGTCCAAAAACGCCGACGCAACGCTCGCCTACCGAACGGGCCACCCGACCAACGTTGGAGACAGGCCATTCTGGCTGCGCTCAGTCGGATCATGCCACATTCGCCTGTGTTTCTACCTGCAGCCCTGCAGTCACAGCTGCAGGCGCTTCGCCACACTCTGGTGTCAGTGAGGAGGAGCAACGTGTGGCAGCCGTCAGAACGTTTCGCCTCAAGATTGCCGGACCGATTTCACTCCGTCACAGCGCAAGGGTCTTCGTATAAAGAGGCACTCTGATCCGACTGACCACCCCTCACCTCATCCAGAGCACCGACATCCTTCGTCCCATATAATCAATTCCAATCTTGCCTGCCCTTGCCTTCATACCTATTGTCCGCTGAATCCTACCCTCTCGAGCCACCACCTCTCGTCTCCGTCAGCCCTCCTCATCGACGCCATTTTCAGCACAGTATGAACCCCATCATTCGCAGAGCCTTTTCGTCGCGATCGGCCATCCGCGCCCCTCCTGCACCCAGCTCTTCTACGCTGCCTCTGGCGAGCACCCAAAGAAGCAGCATCGTCCGCCCTGGCCGTGTCGCCATGCTGCCCAAGACGGCCGAACCCACCTCGGTCTCGGGCCCCGTCAGCCACGTCAGCACCACCGCCCAGAGCTTTGACGCCCACACCGAGGACGTCTTCCCCCAGGTCGGCTCCGTCTCGGTCCCCGGCGAAGAGCCCAAGGTCCTCCGCGTCGGAGAGAACCACTAGGCAAACCCTTCCAGGCCGTCCTCGCAGAACCTTCATGCTGGCTCTGCGTTTCGAACGGTTACGTCTTTGACACCTCGCATACGGACTCTTTCTAGCTATCTCTCATTCTCTCACAGTGTCGCATGTATAACCCTTTTCGTTCGCAATCTCTAGTCCATGTCAACAAAAATTGCATTTGTCAACTGTCTGCCCTCTGTGATTCTCGCGTGTCTCAGCGGAAGTTTCTTTCTCGGTCCCTCGCAAGAGAGCAACACCATGAACCCACATGCCAAGAGCGATTTGCTGGCAGCGTCGAATTACAGTTTTGAGTTGGCTTCAGCGTCTACTACAAGATGAGGTCGATCCATGTGCAAATACAAATCACTGGGCGTACATCTCCTTGATGTGTCGCGAGATGATGAGCCTCTGGATCTCGCTGGTGCCCTCGTAGAGGCGGAAGATGCGTGCGTCTCGGTAGAGCTTCTCGACGGGCGATTCGGTGTTGAAGCCAAGACCACCAAAGATCTGGACGGCAGCGTCGACGTTGAAGCCGGCGGCCTCGGAGGCGCGTGCCTTGGCCATGGAGGCGTGGAACGAGTTGCGCTGGCCCTGGTCCTTGATCCAGCACGACTTGAGCACAAGGTTGCGCGCAGCCTCGACGTTCATCTGCATGTCGGCGAGCATGAAGGCGACGGCCTGGTGGTCGATGATGTGCTTGCCCATCGTCTTGCGCTCCACGGCGTACTTGGCAGCCTCCTCGAGAGCACGCTGGGCGAGACCGACGGCACCGGCAGCAACCAGAGGACGCGTAATGTCGAACGCACCCATGGCGGTCTTGAAGCCGTCACCAGGCTTGCCAAGCACGTTCTCCTCTGGCACGACGACGTTCTCAAACGTGATCATGCGCGTGTCCGAGCAGCGCTGGCCCATGTTGATCTCCTTCTTGCCGACGTGGATACCGGGCGTGTCAGCATCGACGACGAAGCCGGTCATCGACTTGGCGGCCTTGGCGCTCGCATCGGTCTTGGCCAGAACAAAGTACCAGTTGGCCTTGCCACCGTTGGTGATCCACATCTTGGTGCCGTTGATGACCCACTTGTCGCCCTGCTTCTCGGCCTTGGTGGCGATGTTGGCGACGTCCGAGCCGGCGCCAGGCTCGGTGACACAGTACGCAGCCATGAGGGGCTCCTCGGTCATGCGGCCGAGGTACTTGGCCTTGGTGGCGTCCGAGGCGGACACGAGGAGGGGAGCCTCGGCAAGACCATTGGCCTCCATGGCGGTCTGGATACCAGTGCATCCGAAGGCCAGCTCCTCGGAGATGAGACCACACTCGACGAGACCGAGGCCGGGGCCGCCGTACTTTTCGGGGATGTGCGTGTTCATGAGGCCGAGCTCCCAGCCCTTCTTGAGGATCTCTGTGGGGTACTCCATGGTCTGGTCGTGGTGGCGCGCCTGGGGGATGATCTCTTCACGAGCGAACTTGCGTGCGAGGTCGCGGTAAGCCTCCTGGTCCTCGCTGAGGCCGAACGAGACGCCGGTGCTCTCGACGGGCGTGGAGTAGGCTCGGGCGGCACGGGAGGCGGTGAGTGCGGCTTTGTTGGCCGAGGCGACGGCGCGGCTGCTGCCGGCAACAGCCCTCTTTGCGAAAAGAGACATTTTGAATAGAAGGGGGTCGTGGGTGGTTGGATGGGTGATGGGCGGGGAGCGATGATGTGGTCGAGCGAGAAGGAAGGCGACACCTAGTGTGCGGAGTGATGAGCCGCTGTTGCCTCTTGGCGAGGAGCCCCGCCTCTCGCTCTCAGCTGAGGGGCGGCAACCCTCCGGCGTGTCGGGCATGATTTGCGCCCGAGCTCGAGAACTTGCATGCGCGCGTCGCCAGCAGCGTTGATTTTCGACGCTGCGTCCGCGCGGGCCGGTGTCTGGCTGAGCCTTCTTACCGAAGCAGTCAGGCTCGTGCATTTCACGTTCAACTGCGCGACTGGGCCTGTAGCGCTGGCTTAGAATCACCGATCGTCCTCCCGATAGTCAAGATAAACAATTTGGAATTTTGGAACCTAACATTTTGGATCTTCTTCCAAAGTGACAGTCCCGAAAGCAACAGACGGGCAGTCGACGTGGCGGCAAAGGGACGGCACGCAGGGCCAGCCGACAAGGTTTCGGCTCCGCTTAGCCTCACTTGCAGTGCCGCTGCAGTTGCAGTTGCAGAGAGCCCGCTCAAAGCGCACGACCCCTCCCCGTCGCCGCACTACCCGTTCTCTCCCTGCCATCATCTTCAGCATCGTCTCGACTATCGCCACGCTCCTTACATTCACACTTTCACAGGTGCTGAACCGACAAAAACCTTCATACCAACATGTCGACCGGAACATTTGACGCCAACAAGGCGCAGAACCTGCCCGAAATCGAGAAGCAGATGGCCGTCCGATGTGTCGAGCACGCTCAGACCTACTGGAACCTGTTGGAGAAGATCAAGCCGTCGTCGCTCCGCTTGACAAAGTAAGTAGTGCTGTTTGCGATCGCCAAGGCGATGGGCGCTCTCGCAGCCGCGGCTGAAAGCTGACCGTACATTGTTGCGTTGGCCCTTGACAGACTCGACGATGAGATGTACGAAGACTTCCAGGCCACCTTCCCAGAATTCGCAGAGTCCGCCGACCCCAAGTCCGTCCTCAAGATCGACGAGGAGGCCATGAAGAGCCCTGCGGGCAAGGAGAAGTGGCGTGTCTTCATCAACAAGTACGAGAACAAGGGTAAGCACCTGCACCAAATGCGCCTCATCAGGTCGCCTCCCCCGGCACATGTCGGCGGCCCGCCATCCTGCTGTTGCCTGCGGATATGCACTACCTCTCAGACATTGTAGCTTACCCGACCACACTCTGCTCCCCTGCCACTGCCAGTCGCCGACTTCAACTTTGGTACTTTGATTCGTACCGACGCTTCCGACGAGTACACCCAGTTCAACACCACCTTCGGTAGGTATTCCCCTCACATCGTAACAGCAGACGCTTCATACACACGCTCCTACTGCGTCATAAGCTAACAATTCACCCTCCTCACCATGTCTCGATCAACGACGCGCAGTCACGCGCCTTCAATTCTACGTCTACGAGATCGCACGTTGCCGTCGCGGCCTCAACGACTGGGTCTACGAGAAGGCCCAGAAGGAGGCCGCCAAGGAGAAGGCCAAGAAGGCTGCTTCCGGCTCCAAGTAAGAGAGAGCCTTCATCCTTCGAGCATCGAGACTCTTAGTCCTCCGGTTGCTTCTGTCCCGCATACCATCCCAAAACCAGACATTATCGATTCGTGATCCACATTGGCTGCAGATTGTGCCTCGCGCTGCGCCATGTTAACAGCTCTTTCGCCTTGGCTCCGAGCAGGCCTGCTGACCTGTGCGTCGATGCCGAGGCTCACACCCTTTGGTCGTAGCATCCGCAACGTGAGCGGAGCATGACGAGGTCAAGGACAAGCAGGGTCGCAAATTTACGAGTGTTAGAGCGACAATAGGAACGCAATTTCGGGATCGCTTCGCAGTAGGCGGCCTTGGCCGTTCCGGACTTCTGGACGGGGAATTAGTCGCCGAGCAAAGGACCGGCGAGTGTATTGTGTGGGGGAGAGGATGGTTGAGGTATGCTTCTGGCCGTGCCCCCGGTCCACACTCGCGCCCCGCCACCACATCAAACTTGACCGAGCAGCGCGAACGTAGGCCATCATCCAAGACCGAGCTTGAGCAAAGCACTGACTCGAGCCTCGCATTCAAAAGGCGACCGTCGTTCGAACTTTTCACGTCTCCCATCAACCCCTTCGCCATCCTCTGTACTGTCTGCAAAATGGGTTTTGCACGTCGCTTCTCCGCGCGAGCACTTGGCGTACCCCGTGGTCCGTCCAATCCCGCTGCATCTTCTACACGTCGTCTTCTGACCACCTCGGCGCCGCGCCAGAATGCCTCCACCTCGAACACGGGTAGCGCAGCCGGCAATTCCTCGACATCCCCGGGCTCGTACCGCAACCTTGCACTCGGCCTGCTGGCGGTCGGACTGGGGGCCAACGCGTACTACCTCTCCCAGCGCGGCTCGGGCGGTCAGTCGAACAGCAAGCTCCAATTCGACGGAGCCAAGGCGGTGGTGAGCAGCGACGAGTATGCATACAGCAACCCGCAGCTGCCATTCCAGTACGGGAGCAAGCAGGACTTTGAGGCGGCCATCGAGGAGCTCAAGGCGTACTTTACCTCGCAGGGTGAAGACTGGGACGACTTTGTCACTACGGACGAGGACGAGCTCGAGCGTCGTGGTCTGGACGAGAACGGCCACCGAAGCTCGTCCGAGGGCACCAAGCCTTCGGTAGCGGTGTACGTGCGCGACACGCCGGATGTGCAGCAAGTGATCCGCATCGCCAACAAGTACCGCATGCCCATCGTGCCCTTTTCGGGTGGAACAAGCCTGGAGGGTCACTTTATTGCGCCGTTTGCGGGCATTTCGATCGACATGAGCCGCATGGACAAGGTGATCGCCTTCCACCCTGCCGACGGCGACATTGTGGTGCAGGCGGGCATCGGCTGGGAGACGGTGAACCAGTACTGCGCCAAGAACGGCAACCAGCTCTTTTTCCCGCTCGATCCGGGACCGGGCGCTACGATCGGCGGCATGATCGGTACGGGGTGTTCGGGCACCAATGCTGTGCGCTACGGCACCGCGCGTGGCGAGCACTTTCTCGACATGAAGGTGGTCCTTGCCAACGGCGAGATCATCTCGACGCGCGGTGGGGGACGTGCACGCAAGTCTTCGGCGGGCTTTGACGTTGGCAAGATCATCGTGGGAGCCGAAGGTACACTAGGCATTGTGACCGAGGTGACGCTTCGACTTGCGCCCAAGATGCCTTCGGATGCCGTAGCTGTTGCGAGTTTCCCCAACGTCGAGGCGGCGTCGCAGACGGTGAATGAGATCCTGCTGTCGGGCGTGCCCGTGCAGTGCATCGAATTGCTCGACTACAAGATGATCCAGTCGATCAATGAGTCGAATCTGTGCGGTCGGAGGTACGACGAAAAGGACTCGCTCTTCTTCAAGCTGAGTGGTGGCGAGGCTGCTGTTGCGGAAGCCAAGGAGGCCATCACGCGTGCGAGCGTCAAGTTCGGCGCACGCCCCGAGAGCGTCGAGTTTGAAACGGACAAGGAACGAGCAGCCAAGATCTGGGAAGGTCGTAAGGCTGCCTTGTGGGCGGTGGCTGCTACGAATGATGCACCGGGTGTCAAGGTGTGGACGACGGATGTGTGTGTTCCCATCTCGGCACTTCCGAGGCTCGTGCGCGAGTCGCAGCAGGACTTCCAACAATCGGGTCTGACGGGAACCGCAATCGTAGGTCATGCAGGCGATGGCAACTTCCACGCCCTCATCCCCTTCAACGCATCGGATCCCAAGGAACTTCACACCACCACCGAGGTCGTAGGCCGACTGTGCGAGCGCGCCCAGAAGCTCCAGGGCACATGCACGGGCGAACACGGCGTCGGCATGGGCAAGATCGAGTACCTGGAAAAAGAATTGCCCGCCCCCACCATCCGCGTCATGAAGGCCATCAAACTCGCCCTCGACCCACACAACCTCCTCAACCCAGGCAAGCTCTATCCCACCGCCACCTCATCCTAGACTCCCTCTGCTTGTGTGTCGAGCCCGGAAAAATCAGTGTCAATTTTCAGAAAGAACAACGTGTTGAAACGTCCCAATGAGTGGCAAGCGGGTGTATGCGGAAATCAGTGGTGGAAGAGACGCAGGTTGGTCCTGACGACGACCATGTTGTACTTGTTGGCGGTGGCGACGCAGGCGTCGTCCATGACGGATCCGCCAGGCGCGACGATGAAGCTGGTTCCGCTCCTCTTTGCGCGGTGGACGTTGTCGGGGAAGGGGAAGAAGGCGTCGCTGGCGCACACGACGCCCGTGAGCTGGTCGGCGTGCTGCTTGCGCTCGTCGGCGCTGAGCGGCGCGGGCACCTGCTCAAACACGGCCTCCCACTCGGCCTTCTCTTCGGGCGAAAGGTTCTCGGTGCCCTCGACGAACAGGTCGATGGCGTTGGACTTTTCGGGTCGCTTGGTGCCCTTCTTGAAGGGGAGGCTGAGCACGCGCGGGTGCTGGCGCAGCCAAAAGTTGTCGGTCTTGCTGCCGGCGAGACGCGTGCAGTGGATGCGCGACTGCTGGCCCGCACCGAGACCGATGACCTGGCCGTTCTTGGCGTAGCACACCGAGTTGCTCTGCGTGTACTTGAGCGCGAGCGTGGCGACGAGCAGGTCGAGCTGCGACTGCTCGGGCACCTGCTTGTTGTCCGACACAATGTTGGTGAAGAGATCCTTGGTGATCTTGACGTCGTTGCGGCGCTGCTGGAGCTGGACGCCGTACACGGTGCGCGTCTCGATGTCCGAGGGCTCGAACTGAGGGTCGATCTGCAGCACACAGTACTTGCCGCCCTTCTTCTTGGAGAGGATCTCGAGCGCCTCGGGCTCGTACGCGGGTGCGATGACGCCGTCGCTCACCTCGCGCGAGATGATCTTGGCGGTCTGCACGTCGACGGGGTGCGAGAGGCCGATAAAGTCGCCGAAGGACGACATGCGGTCGGCGCCGCGCGCACGCGCATACGCGGTGGCGAGGCCCGAGAGCGCGCCGAGGTCGTCGACGAAGAACGCCTTGGCCTCGAGCTTGGTGAGGGGCACGCCGACGGCGGCGCCGGCGGGGGAGACGTGCTTGAAGCTGGCGGCGGCGGGGAGGCCGGTGGCCTCGGCGAGCTCGCGGACGAGCGCCCAGGCGTTGAGCGAGTCGAGCAAGTTGATGTAGCCGGGCGAGCCGCAGAGCGCCTTGACGGGCATCTCGCCTGCGGTGACAAAGGCCTGCGCGGGCTTCTGGTGCGGGTTGGCTCCGTAGCGGAGGGGCAGCTGCTGGACGACGTCGGTGGAGTTGGAGGCGAGGCTGGCGTACTGCTGGCGGTAGTAGTTGCTGATGGCGGCGTCGTAGTGGGCGGTCTGAGAGAAGGCCTTGACGGCGAGCATGTTGCGGCTAGCCTTGGCTGCGTCTGCGTTGGAGCTCTTGTAGCTGTCGAGGAACTTGGCGTAGTCCTTGGGGTCCGAGAGCACCCAGACGCGCTCGTGGTTCTTGGCGGCGGCGCGGAGGAGTGTGACGCCGCCGATGTCGACCTCCTCGGTGGCCTGTGCGATGGTGGGCTTGGGCTCCTTTGCGATGGTCTCCTCGAAGGGGTAGAGGTTGCAGACGACGACGTCGATGGGCTCGATGCTCTGCGCCTTGAGGTCTTGCACGTCCGAGGGCTTGCCGGTCTGGGCGAGGATGCCGCCGTGGACGGCGGGGTGGAGGGTCTTGACACGGCCGCCGAGCATCTCGGGCGCCTTGGTAATGTCGGAGACGTCGCCGATGGGCAGACCCGCCTCGCGGACGAGCTTGGCGGTTCCTCCGGATCCGAGCAGACGGACGCCGAGGGCGTGGAGGCCCTTGGCGAGGTCGAGGAGGCCGGTCTTGTCGTAAACCGACAGGATGGCGATGGGCTGGGTGGCAGACATGGCTAGTGATGCTAGTCTGTAGGGGGGGTCGAAAGGGTGGTGGGTGGTGGTGTGAAGGGATGGCGGTGGAGCGGCTTGGGTGCGAGAAGAAAAAAAGATGGCCGGTCAACGCACCGACGACAACTTTTGAGCTGTGGACAGCAGTCGCTGCTGCGGGGGTTGGTTGGGGTGGAGGTCTGGAGCGGTCTCCTGCGGCTCTCGTTGGTCGGATTGAAAATGGTCCTCTCGCTCGTGGTTGGCAGCAACTTTTTTTTTCCCCTTCTGAGCGGCCGTGGCGACTTTCTTCTCGTCGACAGACATTTCCTGTTGGGCCCGACTGACTCGCAATCACGAATTCGCGCTTCGGGTGTCCGTGCATGCGTGGGGCGGCGGCAAGGCAGAGATTACCTTGCAGGAGAGCGCCAATCAGATCGGGCGCATTCGCCACCCCGCTTCCGCCGCTCAAGGGTGCGGACCTTTACGCCAAGTGATGCAGCGACCTTGTAGCGGATCGGGAGCGACGATTCTGTATCGATCATCCAGCATGTATTCGGCTGCCGTCGGACATGCTGTGGCAAGATGTTGGCTTTTAGCGTCCTCAATTTTGATGGCCCTTTTCGCTAAATGAAGTTGCAAGCGAGTTGCAAAAATTTACAGCGTTTCGGCGCGGAATGGACAGCTGTCAGATTTTGACGTTATGTGTCATGCGATGTCAGCAGACCCCGATGCATCCCGATCCAATCTCGGGACGTGCGCGGACGAGAGGGCCAGGAACACGCGTGGAAGCACGGCCCCTCGCGCTTGGCAGCGGGCCCAGCACCTACAAGACATGGTCGCTCGGGCACCCGACCACACCTTTGCCTCAACATTGCGCCTTCTGGTCTCTCTTGCTTGAGCTTGGCGATAACACCATCAGTGCAAGGTTGCCCCGAGATCCCGCACAAGTTTGGAAGAAATCGGGGGACTGTCTCACAATCCGACGCATAGTGAGACATCGGGCGCTGAGTTGGTGTCCAGGATGGCAACCTGCAAACTGGGGGTGCCACCTTGATCACGAGTACGAATCGACCGATTGCGCACCGATCCCCGACTCTACATTGGGGAAGCACGGACGAGAGGATAGAGGTTCAAGGCGTGCCGAGCATCGGCGTCTTTTGAAGCATGCTGGCGATAGCGGACGGCAGGGCGGCACCGCAGGCGGGAGCTGCAACGGGGCCCACACGGCGAGGTTGACCGTCACGTTGGAGCAGGAAAAAAGATTGGAAAAAGAAGGCTTCGGTTGCAGATGGATCGACAGGTTGCTCGCATCGTCCGCGTCCACATGCTCGCCCGTCGCATCGCCCACTTTCAAAGTGGCCATGCCGAGCGTGAATTGCGGCGGCTTTCAGAATTTTTGTAATGGCCCGCTATGCCGCTCGGCCGCTCGGCCCCACTTCGGTAGTTGCGCCGGCCGCCGCCCCCGCTTGCTGCTGTCACCGAAACACGGCTGTTTTTGGTAGGCCCGTCAACCACACCCCCTTTTTTCTCTCAGCCGAAGTCGATTAAAATAATTCGACGCCCGCGGTGCCTGTTTTGAGAGAGCCGCACAAGGTTGATGCGACTTGCCGATCGCACCCTGGGATTGTCAGCTGCAATGCGAAGCTCGCTTGCGCCTTGGTGCGAAGAGTTGGTAGGGCGACTAGCACCACACCGCTATCACCCCAGCAACGCAACCATCCAACACGCCGTCGATCTACGCATGTTCTTCCACTCGAGTCCGCCGCATCCAAATCAAACTCCTCTTTTGCTCATTCTCCCCCGCGCAGAGCATGTGGGCGAGAAGGCTGGCTGCTGAGGTGATGAGCCATGAATCCGACGCTTGGACAGAATGTTCCCCCCTCCTCTCCTCTGCTGGCTGCTGCTGCCCCTTGGCCTATTGTTCCTGTGTAGACTCGTTGAACGTGGCCGATGTTAGTGTGCTAGGATATGCACCGGGAATCCCAGGCGAGTTGCATCGGCCACTCGCACCTACTTCAGCTGCTGCACCTCAGCTGCAGTGCCCACACATACCTGCAGCTGCTCTAGGCGCGGCTGCGTGCTTGCCGCCGGCGCAACGGCGGATTCGACTCGTTGGATTCGTACAGTGACGCCATGGAAAACACCGCAACTCGACTCCCGCCCGTCGTTGACCAAGCGCTGCGGTAGCTCTGCAACGAAGGCCCTGCGAGGGTCGTGTTTCCGTTGGATACCAACAAGAGACAAGGGGGAAGTGAAGCCAAGGGGGGAAAGTTGAAGGAGACACGGCAAACAATGCAAGAAGCACCGCCAAACTTCATCTGCACAACGGCGCCAAAATAGGCAAAACGTGAACGAGGCGGCGGCTTTCCTTTGTGGCTTCCGCTCCTCACTGCCTCCCCTTCCCGCATCGCTATCGATACCCTCGCTCCTTGTTACCTTTCTCCATCCTCCCTATTCGTCCCTCACGTCCACCTCCACTGCGTCCCTCTCCACTCCACCTTGACGATCTTGCTCGTACTCTGGCCAGTACAGCATACACTCTCTTTTCGTCACTCGAGCCAACTCCCCGCTTTCCAGCAACCGTCACATCTTCACCATGAAGTTCACCACTACTGTCTTTGCTCTGCTCTCGGCAGCTGTTGCTGTCTCGGCCACTATCGACTCCAACGAGTCTGGCCTTCACGTTCTTGGTGAGCGCTCGTTCGAGCGCAAGGCGCGCCATGTCGAGCTCTCCGCACGCACTGTTGACTCGACCACCGCCGACCTTGAATCGCGCGACTGGGTCTCGAAATCCGGCAAGGTCACTTGGTACGGCGGAGGACAACTCGACAACCCTGCCTGCGGCGGCCCCACCCCCACCGACAACTCTATGATTGTTGCAGTGAAGAAGAACGGTGGCTACGGCAAGTGCGGTGAGACCGTCCACCTGCACTACAACGGCAAGATGGTGTCGGCCAAGATTGTCGACTACTGCGCTTCGTGCGAGTGGGGGCATTTCGATGCTAGCAAAGGTGTCTTCAAGAAGCTCGCACCTCTGAGTCAAGGTGTTATCGAAGGCATCCACTTCAAGCTCTTCACCAAGGACTAAAACAAGATAGAAATCAAAGCCGATGCGAGGAGCAATGGTGTATGACAGCAAGGTGGGAGCAAAACGTGGTTCGTTGCATAAACCCCACTAGTTCCCGACCTTCATCACACCAAATCTTGCTTCGCATCATCGAATCCATTGTCACCGGAACTTTCTTTTTCACCCAAACCCACTTTCCCTTTCGCCGTTTTGTTTTACACTTCCACACCCCCCCTTTGCAAGGGTGTTGAGTCGATGTGCGCACCCACTTCATGTGCGGTTGTGCCACGATAGCTTTGATTCTACTGCGTAGAACTTCCTTTTTTTAATCAAGTCATGCCTGTTCTACATCCCCATCGTGTCCGACCGAGTGACAGTTCAAGGTTAGCGTGGAAGCATTCTCGCCATCCCACAGACCATTCTCAGACATTACAACAGAATGCTAGAATGCTCTTGTTCAATGTATGTGTGTGTCTGTATGATATGCAGATCTTGAAATGTATATGCTAACGAATGTTCAATGCAAATGCTCATGCTACGCCCAACCCTACCGGGGCCAAGGTAAAGGGGTTCAATGGTCGTCGTCAAAGTCGCTCGAGTGGATCGAGTTGCCACAGTCGCATCGGTCGCGCTCATCATGCGCATGCCCACCCCCACTCCTACTTGCTCGGTACCCGTGCTCCTCTGACCCCGCCGTGCTCGCATGGTCGTGTCCGCAGCACGAATGCGCCGCATGCTCACCGTGGCCATGATCATGATGTCCCCTTGCTGCCGTACGATCGCCCACAGTTTTCTGCCCCGCAGCCCGACCCTTGCCCTTACCCCGCGCCTTGGCTTGGACGAGCTTCTTGCGGCTCCTGCAAGCGCGCAGCATGAGCGGCGTCTCGCCATAGTACAGCTCGTACTCGCAAAACACACAGATCCAGTCGTCCGGCGTGAACAGCGCCGAGCCCGTGCCGCGTGGACGAGAGGATCCATGGGCGTGTCCGTGGCCGTAGCCGTGGCCGTAGCCGTGGCCGTAGCCGTAGCCGTGGCCGTAGCCGTGGCCGTGTCGACAGCCAGAGCCGTGCTGATGCGCAGGTTCGGCTGCCGCTTTTCGCGGCGCGTTGCGTCGTCCTGCCGCCGCTTTCGTCTTGCCAGCTGCCGTTCGCGGCTCTGTGCGTGGTGGTGCTGCGTGCGACGAGGGGGGAGGCGGCGCCGGTTTGGCGTCGTGAGAGACGGCTGCGCGGGGCGGCGATCGAGCGAGTCGGGCTTCTGCGTCGGCCTGCTGCTGCTGGTACGTCAGCGCGCCTTGCACCCACGGCGGAAGCTCGTCCCACACCAGTGGATCTTGCTGTCGTGAGTTCGACGATGGCCCCAGTGGCGCTGACACTGCGCCATTGGGAGCAGCAAGCGACGCCTTGTCGAGCGCCGGCACGCCGCCATCGGCCGAGTCGAACAGATTGCGAGTTGCCGCATCGAGCTGTGAGCGTACCTCGCGCAGGCGCTGCGAGACCGCCGAGGCCATGCGGAAGTGAAACTTGCCCACCGGCGGTTGCACGGCTGGCTTGGCGTGCTCGACGTGCTCGACCGGACGGGGGAGAGGCTCGGCACTGGAGCGCGACGAGCGTCGGCTGTTGCGTTCTTGGACTGTGGACGGAGATTCGGCCTTCGAAGGCGTTTCGCGGCCGCAAGTGGGCTTGGATGGCGGTGTGCTGTTGCGCTCTGCTGCGGGCGAGACTGAAGGGCGTTGCGGCGAAGCTTGCGCATGCGACGGGTTCTGGTTGCCCGGTGAACTTCCCGAGGCGGCGGCGGCGGCTGTTGTTCTGGCGCGGATCTCTGCGATGGTGAGTGGCTTTGCGGGAGTGTTTCCGCCGCGGATGGCCTGTGCTCGTTTGCCGGCCTTGGAGATGCGTTTGGGCGGCATGCGCCGCTCTGATGACTGGGATGCGGCTTGGTCGACCGGGGCAGCTGTGTTAGAAGGAGCTTGTGCGGCTCTTTCCGAAAGCTCACGTTGCGCAAGCGCGTCTGCTTCGAGCCTTCCGAGTTTGCGCTTGAGAATGGCATGGGAGAGACGGAGACGGATCCTGCTGCGGAGCAGAATGCGGCGGTGCTCGCCTGCGGACCGGCGCGGTGGAAGGCGCAAGGGAGATGCATTCGGCTGTGCTGGTGTGCTTGACGTCTCGCCATGCCCATCATGCGGCGAGCCTTTGACGTCGTCGTCATCGTCGAGCGATTCTGGTGCGGCTGCGCGGGCGAGTGTGTTGGTCTTGTCGCTCAGTGCACGATCCCGACGTGGGTGATCTGTGGCCGAGTAGGTTGGACGAGTGGGAGCGGGTTGAGGAAGGGAGCCGTTAGATATGGGCTGTTTGGTGCTGGTGTTGCTGGTGGTGAGCAGGGCGGGGCCTGAGGGGCCCGGGTGGCTGAAGCGGCTGCTCTTGCGCTTCTTCTTGTTATTGCCGAGATGGGCGGCCTGGCAGGCGTCGAAGTCGAGGCAACCTTGGTCGACATCGGCGTCGTCGTCCGAGTCGAGTTCGTGGTGGTGCGAGTTGACGCTGTCCGTGTCCGCCCCGGCTGTGGAGGCGCCGGATTTATCAAAAGAGGCAGCCGGCGTAGGAAGACCGCCGAGGAGGGTGCCTCGGTGGGCGGCTTTGCCTCGAGAGTTGACTGTTGACGAGTTGCTGATGAACGGCAGGGCGCGGCGGTTGAAGGCAGAGAGACGTTCGGGAGCGGCCTCCTGGCTCCAGAGGAGGATGAAATGTGCAGCACGCTGGCGGTAGTGGTAGCTCTCGTCGGTGAGCTTTGACGGAAGGGGTGGAAAGCGAAAGGCGGCCGTCGTGGCTGAAGGGTTGGCGAGGTGATGAGAAGCTTGCGACGACTCGTCAGGGGAAGCATCGTGGGCTGGACGAACGCTGAGCTGTTCGAAGTTCCTCGAGAGGGTATGCGGGTCGGTAGGCGGAGCATGGCTATGACGGGATGCGGCTGCTGCATCGTTGGAGAGACGCTCTGGCGTCTTTGGAGATGCATGAGATGGCGTGCTGGATGATGCTGTTTCCTCGTCAACGATGAGGTGCGGAAGGGCTGTAGGGACCGATGGGAAGGCTGAGGAACGTGTTGACGCAGAAGACTGGGGTTTCCTTGTTGGCATGGCGCGGATCTCGCGACGAGGATCGGGAATGGGCAGGCCAGATGCGACTGGGAAAGTCGGTGAGGGGCAGGACGGGAGAGTGTCGCCAGTTGAAGCTGGAGGATGTGCGTGATCCGGCGAGCGGTCTTGGGTCCATGATGTCTCGTAGGTCATGAAGCGACGGAAGAGCTCGAGGCTGATGTCGTGGTGCTGTGCCGGTGACAAGGAGGAGGGGAGAGGCGGGCAGTGAGCCGCCGCTTGTCCGGAAGACGGCATGGGCTGGGAAAGGCCGACGCCGCCTGCTATCCTAGCCTGTGAGCGGGAGTGTGGGTGGTTCTAAGAGGAGTGTAGCATGGTGCGGTGTGAGGTGATATGCGGTCGAGATCGAGTGCAGGGTCGATGGGATGGTGAAAGCGGACGGCGGTGCAGACCAAGTGGTGAGGCGATAGATGCGATCGAGGACGACGAGGCGATGCAAATCCTAAGTCGAGAGGGTTGCGGTGATGAGGACAAAGGAGTGACTGGCACAGGTCGAAGCTCGCCAAGTGTGATTGCGCACATGTGTGTCGAAACAAAATCACATTACTCGCAACGCTGAGGCTAAGCGCTGGACCCGGCAACTTGACTCTATTCTGCTCGCATTATTGGCACATCCACACTCCCCCTCGAAGCGCACAGAATCGCCCGTTCGGCGCGATGCAAGACTCGGAGTTGTGGGGCGGTTTGCTTGCCATCTCCCAAAAGGCGCCACTCAGTCAAGCGACTGGATGACTGACCGACCGACCGAGCAACCGACCAACTGCATGTGCGTGGTGAGCTCACCGATCCGACCAACACTTTTCGAGCCCAAACGCTTGCTACGTATCCATTTTTTTTTTCGGAGACCAACACACCGAGCAAAAAATGGTGGATCGGGCAGATTGGCGATGTCTCAGCGAACCGAGATCATGCACAGGTGGGTGGCTGGGCGAAAATCGCGCAAAACGGCAAAAATCGCGCAATCCGTCCGGCTGAGCTCCACTTTTCTCATCGCTCGCTCCGGCGCTCGGCAGGGTCCCCGAAACTTCCAAGGCTCCTTGCCCCCAACCTCGGCATCGCTCCTCTAGACCACCGCTGCATTATATAAAGACAGGTGCTCAAAGACTATGGTCGGGCAACAGCGTGGACCGCTTTCCTGTAGACGCTTCCTAACTCCATAATCCTTCAGCGTTGACTGGCGCGTCTCGCTCAAAGCAAATCAAGCGTCATGACCTGGAGCCAAGCTCGGCGGCACGAGCGTCAGCCGCTGCTCAGCCAGGACCAGCGCCGTGCTGTTCCCACGCTTTACCGCTCCATCGATAATGACACTTTGCACGATTCGGATCAGCCGCTCATCACACGGCGAGACCATCCAGCTGCGCTCCCTTCGCACGCATCCGCCCGCTCGAGCCGTGCCGCCTCGTCGCTCACCGTCAGAGTCCATGCAGTCTGCCCAGACATCCACTGCCCCTCGTGCATCTCGCATCTCTCCAGCCTGGTCGCTAGTCTCGACATCCACCCATCCTGCCGGATCGCCATCCACAATGCCGACACTTCCCTCATCCAGCGCACTGTCACCATCGACCTCGAAGTGGCACCCGCCAACTCGGACGCAGACGCACATGCTCCACACGGCTCCCATGGCGCCGCACGAGCAGCGTCGAAGCGTCTTCGACGGATCCTTGAGGAGCTCGCCAACATCCTGGCACAGGACGGCTTTCCCGTAGACCATATGCGCTCCAAAGTCGTCGCGGGACCCCCGGCAGACTATGCTTACAAGCAGGGCCTCAACCAGATGCTCGATGCATCGGATCTCTACCGACGATCGGAAACGAGTGCGGCAGCGTCGAGTCTGCCGGACACCGCAAATGCAGCGATAAAGGGCAGGTCCATGCTTGGCACGCTGCCAGCCTCGCTCGGCAACTCCTTCCGATCTGCTTGGGCCCGATCCGCCACCCGCGACACCGAAACCGAGCGCATACATCACGAGCGATGGCGTCAGCACGTCCGCGTCTGTCGCGCATGCCGAGACGGCGACGCAGATCACGCTTCGACAGAGCAAAATGGCACTTCAGTCACGCAGGAGCAACGTGACGACGACAGCAAAGATGCAGACGATTCCCACCGCCGAGTGGTCGCTGTCCTTTCCATCGCCGGAATGACCTGTTCGTCGTGCGCCAACTCGATCACCAATGCCGTCCAGGCCGAAGCATCCCATCTGCTCGACACGATCAAAGTAGACGTCCTCTCCGCCTCGGCCACCGTCACTGCACATCCGTCCGCACTGCCCTTCATCATCGAAGCGATCGACGACGCCGGATTCGAAGCGCACCTGGTCAAGTCCGAGACCGTGCGTGAAGCATCTCCCGCCGACACAGATACGCCGGACGAGCACACCTGGAGGGCAAAGCTCGCCATCCATGGCATGACCTGTGCGAGTTGTGTGCAGAGTGTGACCTCGGCGCTGCGGTCGTATGCGGACGAGACCAACCCTGGCCACGCGGTCCAAATCGATAGCACTTCGGTCGACCTCATGACCAACTCGGCCGACGTCGTCCTCTCAGCCTCCGACAAGACCCAGGTCGAAGCACGGCTCGGAGAGCTGATGGTCGAAGTACAAGACGTCGGATTCGAGGCGGAGTTGCTCACATTGCAGCCCGAGTCCGGGAAAGCGCGCGGAGCTTCAGACAGCGCGGTGTTCCGACACGTACGCATAGAAGTGCAAGGCATGTTCTGCCAGAGCTGCGTGCTCAAGGTGCGCGCCTACTTTGGCCGGCTCCGCACCGCGCACCCCTCGCACCTCGATGTGGCCGACGACGACCTCGATGCCTTCACCCTCTCCCAGCCGCTGCTCAGCTTCAGCTACCGCTCGGGCGCGCCCTCTCCGCTCCGCCTGCGCACCATACTCGACGACATCAACCAGCTCGATCCGACCTTCTCCGCGCACTATGCGCCGCCGCCGTCGCTCGCCTCGCGCTCGGCCGTGCTCGCACGCGCAGAATTGCGCGACCTTCTTCTACGCCTCGCCGTCACAGCGGTGTTTGCCGTGCCGGCGCTGCTCATCTCGATGATCGCCCCGCTGCTTTCGCCCTCGAGTGCACTGCCGAGGTGGACCGCGTCGTACGTGGTGGGCAGGGCGACGAGGGGCGAGGTGACGATGTGGCTCATCGCCACGCCCGTCCAGTTTGGCGTCGGTGCGCTCTTCCTCGCCAAGGCGTGGCGCAGTGTCGCGGCCATGTGGAAGAGGCGTCGCTCGTGGACGGACCGCTTCCTGCGTTTCGGCAACATGGACGTGCTCGTCGCACTCGGCACGCTCGTCGCCTACTTCTCATCGCTCGTCCTGCTCGGCCTCGATGCGATGCGCACCCCCGACACTGGTGCAGGCGAGGCGCACATGGACATGACGTACTTTGAGGTGTCGGTCTTCCTTGTGCTCTTCATCCTGCTCGGCCGCGTGCTCGAGGCGGTGACCAAGCGCAAGACCGGCGATGCCGTCGCCGAGCTTGGCCGCATGAAGCCTCGAACCGCGCAGCTCGTGCTTGATCCGACCGAGCTGACGAGCAGCCGCACGCAGCAGGTCGACGTCGACATGCTCGATGTGGGCGATCTCGTGCTGGTTGCCCACGGCGCATCGCCGCCGCTCGATGGCGTGCTGGTAGGCACCGCAGCCACGGCGCTGTTCGACGAGAGCAGTCTGTCGGGCGAGGCGAGGCCCGTGGCCAAGCAGACGGGCGAGCAGGTGTACGCGGGCACGCTCAATGTTTCGCACACCGCCGTCGTGGTACAGGTGCGCGTGGTGCCGGGCGCCTGTGTGATCGACGACATCCTCGATGTCGTGCACGAGGCTGCAGGCAAGAAGGCGCGCATCGCTCAGCTCGCAGACGCCATCACCGGAGTCTTTGTCCCCGCTATCGTGTACGTCTCGCTCGCTGTACTCGCCATCTGGTCCACGCTGCTGTACTCCGGCGCGCTGTCGGACGACTGGCAGAGAAGGCATGTGGAGCACTACGGTGAGCCGGGCGCGAGGTTGGTGTATGCGCTCCAGTTCGCCATTGCGTGCCTCCTCGTGGCGTGTCCGTGCGGTATCGGGCTCGCGGCGCCCACCTCGCAGCTCGCAGGCATCGGCCTGGCGTCCCAGCACGGCATCCTCGTCAACGGCGGCGGCGAAGCCTTCAGGGCCGCTAGCACGGCTGCCGACAAGGCGAGCCAGCTCGTCGTGGTGTTCGACAAGACAGGCACCATCACCCAGGGCGATGCGGTGCAGGTGGCCGACTACCGCTTTGCGGAGCAGCAGCAGCATGGCCTGGACAAGGCGCAGCTGCTGCACTGCATCGAGCTGGTGGAGCAGGCAAGCACGCATCCGTACGCGCGAGCCTTGCGTGCGTGGATCGCCGAGCGTCCCGTCCCTTCAACCCTGGATCGGCGGTACGAGCTGCAGGACGCGACCGAGGTGCCGGGCAAAGGATTGCGCGCGACGTTCAGCCGTGCTGCTGCCAAAGACAAACCCGCAACGTCGTTCGTGCTGCTGGTGGGTAACCGCGCTCTGATGAGGGAGCTGGGCGCCGAGACGGAGGATGCAGGCATCGCCGACGCCGAGCGCGAGTGGTCGGCAGCATCGCAAAGCGTGATCTATGCCGGCGTGCAATGGGCCTCGTCGCAGGGTGCGATTGTACTGGCGCTGGCGATGAGCGACTCGATCCGGCCGGAAGCGTCGTGGGTGATCGAGCACCTCACGTCGCGCTATGCTGCCCAAGTGTGGATGGTGACGGGCGACAACGAGGCGACGGCACGCAGTGTTGCTGCGCAAGTGGGCATCCCACCCACGCGCGTCGTTGCCGGCGTCCTGCCCATCGACAAACAAAAGTGGGTGGAACGACTTTCGTCGCTCGATCCTGAATCCTCGCTGCCCGCCGCACGCAGGGGGTGGATGGGCTCTGCGTCTCGCGCTCGAACCGTGCTGTTTGTCGGGGACGGTATCAACGACTCTCCTGCCCTCAGCGCCGCCAGTGTCGGGATAGCGCTCGGTTCGGGGAGCAGCATCGCACACTCGTCGGCCGACTTTATCCTGCTCGCACGCACCGCACCGTTGCTGTCCATCGCAGTGCTGCTGCAGCTCTCGCGCGCAACCCACCACAAGGTCACGTCGAACTTTGCGTGGGCGTTCGTGTTTAATCTCGTGCTGATCCCGATTGCCGCGGGTGCACTGACGGCGTGGGGTGTAAGCATGGGTCCGGAACTCAGCGGCTTGGCCATGGCGTTTAGTTCGACCAGCGTCGTGCTGAATAGTCTCAGCCTGCGCACTTGGAGACCCAGCAGCCAAGTTGCACGACAGTTGGAGCAGAAATAATAGAGATCGACGTTGCAACCTGTCTTAGCGAGGGAGGGAGTCGGGGATGGGATTGTAGCGCGTGCGCGTGATGGTGGCGGCGATACGGTCGGCTGTGGAATGCACCACTTGCGTGAGGTGCAGCTTGGTGCGTTGGATGCCGCCCAACTTCCACACACCGTACGCTCCAGCCGCACCTGCAATCAACAGCAGCAAGAAGAACAACGAGCCGGCATTGTTGCCCACACTGGCCCCCTGCGAACCAGACGACGAAACAGCCTCCACCACCGGCGTCGGCTTAGCAGCAACGGGAGAAGCAGCAGCGGGCGAAGCAGCAGCCGGCCAAGCAGACGAAGGTTGCACGGCCTGCAACAGTATCCCACAGAAGCAAAAGATCGACAAGATTTAATACGTCTTCTCCAATTGAAAGGCTTCGGAGTGGCGCGAGGGAAGAAGGAAAGGAGGACATACAGCCTTTGCATGGCGCAGACTTGTCGAAAGGAATCCAGGTCCCCCTCGAATTCAAGTCTCTGCGATGCTTGCAGAGGAAAAGAGGATTGGGGTGTTTGGGGGGGAAGATCTAGAGTTCGTCCTTCACCTTTTCTTCGCCATCGGCAGGCAATTCGCCCGAGTCCTTGACGATCACATCGCTGCTGGGCTTGTCGCCGTAACCCTTGGGGACGTTTTCAATGTACTTGACGATATCCATTCCGTCGATCACCTTTCCGAAAACTATCACCCGAATCGTCCGATCAGCATCACTTTTGCTCTCTCTTTCATCTTTCGGGGAGGAGGTTTTGGTACTTACCGACGTGACGGTTATCCAACCAGCTAGTCTTGACGGTGCAGATGAAGAACTGGGCGCCGTTGGTGTTGGGACCCGCATTGGCCATGGACAGGATACCGGGACCAGTGTGCTTGAGCTTGAAGTTCTCGTCGTCGAACTTGCCGCCGTAGATGCTGTAGCCGCCACGGCCATCGCCGCGTTCAAAGTCACCACCTTGGATCATAAAGTTGGCAATGACACGGTGGAATTTAGATCCCTTGTAGCCGTAGCCCTTTTCGCCCGTCGCCAGTGCACGGAAGTTTTCGGCCGTCTTGGGAACGTCATTCCCAAACAGACCGAGCGTGATACGGCCTACATCCTTGCCATCGTGAGCAATGTCAAAGTACACCTTGTGCGTCACAACGGGGTCGGAGGAAGAGGCAAACACAACTCCAAGCACCGCAATAAGAACCACAACAACGTTGAAGAGCACCTTCATCTTGAATACAGCTAAGCCAGTGGTGGTGGGAAGCAAGCGTAAAGGCAAGATGCGTGCACGGACGCATCTGCCTCCGCGCTAAAGCCAGCTCACCAACTCACGCGCGCTCGAGTCCTTCTTCCAGCTCACCATCCAAAAACAAAACCCGCTTTCTCGCGCGGTAACCTTCAGCCCCACCCACAGCCAACTCCACCAACCCGCTCACTCCCCTTCGGCTCTTGTGTACAACACCGTCAGTAGGAATAAAAATGCATTCGAAGCTGCTTCGGTGGCTCAGTCGGACTCGTCGCCGCTGCTCTCGTAGATCGCGCGCTCGTCCAGCGCTGCATCCGCATCGTCTTCGTCGCCAAAGTCGTGGCTGCGGTCGTCCCAACTGCCACGTCCGTGCAGACTGCGCAGTCGATGATGCAACGGCGACGTGCCAAAGCTCGCTCGGTGCGTGCCGCGCGTGACGCCTTCCGAGTTCGTCGCTGCCGAGAGGAACGGCATCTGCGCCTGCGCCTCGTCGTCCTCGCCTGCCTTCGCGTCGCCGTCGCTTCGGCGATGGCTTCGATCGAGCCAGTCGCGCACCGCACGGTCCGAGACCTCTTCGGCCCCATCGCGGCCGCCGTCCGGACGCGATGCCGTGCCCTGCGTGTCGATGAGGTAGCGCGAGTAGGTCGGGTACGGCTTGGGTCGCTGCGCACCCTCGCGCGGCGTGGGCGGGTCGCCAACGCTGTTGGGCGTGCCCACCGCAGAGTCGAGCAGCACGCCGGCCATGCCGCCCGCCACCTTGGTCAGGCCGGCCACTTCCTTGCTCGTAAAGAAGTCATCGCCATCCGTGTCGGACGGCAGCGAAGCGATGCTCCTCGGTGCCTCGTCGCCACTCGCGCGGCGCGCCGCATCGTGCGACCGGCGCGCACTCTCGCCGCTCGTGCGCGAGCCATCGAGCGTGGGCAGCGGCTGCACCTTGGCACCGGGCGAGCGTGCGCCCTTGCCTTCGCTCGCGCGCGCGGCACGCCGACACGCCTTGCGCCCTTCCTCGATGGCGCGCTCGAGGCGCACGCGATTCTCGATCATGTGCAGCTTGGGGAAGGTGACGCTCTGCCCGACTCGCATCATGCGCGTCAGCTCCTTGCGGTCCGGATCGGACAGGATGCGCACCCAATCCCACACGCGCGTCTTGGGCAGGATGGTCACGGCGCCGCCAAAGCGCTGCAGGAACACGCTCGACCAGTCCTGGCCGAGGATGGCGGGCAGCAGATCGAGATCGCGCAGGATCTTGAAGTTCATCGAGAGGTTGAGCTTGAGGATGCGCTCGGACGCCGAGAGGATGAAGCCGCCGCGCCAGCCCTTGCCCTTGCGGTGGGCGGTGGGACGGCCGGGCGAGCCCTTGGAGCCAAAGTGGAAGAGGTGCACGTGTGGGTTGACCTGGCTGACGATGGGGTAGTTGACGTTGAAGAGCGCATGCAGGTCCTGCAGCGGGATGTCGACGCGCAGACTGCCGTCCTTGAAGCGGTGGCCCCAGTTCCACGGAACAATCTCGCCCGTGCCCTTGCGCTTTTGCATCAGACACACGGGGTTGAGGATGCCGGGCACCGCCGCCGACGCGAGCAGGCTGCTCCAGATGACGCAGTCGGGCGCGGTCATGTAGTTGAGCAGCTTGACGGGCGAGTGACGGTCGGCGGGGATGACCGAGATGCAGAGCACCTTGCCCGTGCGCTCGTACGCCTCTTTGAACGTCATGCTGCCGCGCGTGAAGAAGCTCGCCTTCTCGGCCCATTGCACCGTGTCGAAGCGCGCGCCCGTCGTCCAAGCGCGCCGGGCCCACACGGAGAAGGGCTCCTCGCACGCTGTGATGCGGTCGGCGAGAGCGGGCACGAGCATGCGGCGCAGCTCCTGGTCGGTGCGTGTGCACGTGAGCGCGGCGATGAGGCCGCCGGCCGAGGTGCCCGTGACGACCTTGGGCAGCAGGTTGGCATCGAGCAGCGCGCGCACGACGCCGATGTGGTAGTAACCGAAGCTGGCGCCGCCCGAGAGGCAGAGTGCGCTGCGGCCGAGGTTCTTGCTGACGGCGCGGTAGAAGCTGCGCTTGGTGTCGAGCGGGATCTTGTCGGTGTGCTGGACATACTCGAGCGCGGTCTCGATCTCGGCGAGGTAGCTCTCGACGAGGTATTTGGTGCCGAGGTAGGTCTCGGAGTAGAGACGGAAGTTTTCGGTGCCGGCAAAGTTGTTGCGCAGGCAGAGGTCGAGCACGCCGAGCAGGTTTTCGGCATCGTCCTTCTCGCGGAAGGTTTTGAGCGACGACTTGACCTTCTTGACGAGGATCCAGTCGTAGAAGCCGCTGCCATCTTCGGTCTTCCACTTTTCGTAGCCGAGAAAGTCGTCCTGGGCAAGAGCGGCCTCCTTCCACTCCGGGTAGCTGGTGGCGCCGCGCATGCGTTTGCGGAGCTGGCCCTTTTGGCCTCGCCAGGCTATTGAATATTCGATGAGGTTGACGAGCTGGCGGACGAGGACGTAGAGCAGGAACTCGAGGCTGATGACGATGAAGATGCTGACGAGGAGCGGCCAGCGAAGCGTGTGGTAGACGAATCCCTCACGCACACCCGAGTCGACGATGCTGCCTTTCTTGTGCTTGGGCTTGCGCGAGATCTTTTGGTTGATGGGGGCAAAGTCGGAGGCGGCGGCGATCCTTCCAACTTTGCGAGGGTTGGAGGCGCGCGTCTCCGACGGCTCTGCCATGGCCGGCGACTTGGGCTCCGCCAAGGAAGCGGGAGCGGCAGCTGGTGCGGAGCCGTTGTCCGCGGCCGACTTGGCCGACTTTGCGTAGCCAAAGACATTCCAGCTGGAGGAACCGGTGATCTGGGACGAGGAGGTGGGTTGGTACTCCTGCTGGCCGAGGTCCTGAGCCAGGGCTTCGCGGAAAGCCTCGATGTGGTCCGGTACGACGTAGTCTGCGGTGAGGAGCGGGTCGAGCTCTTCGTCCGGGCTGCGCGGGAAGAGGGTGGGCGAGAGGATGTTGCCGAGGCTGCGACGGCGCTTGGACGCCGTCCTCACTGTGGATGGCTCGGCATCTGTCGATCGTGCCTGGTTGGCATGCGATGCTGACGATGATGTTGCGTTGGCTGCCTCTGCGATGGGGTTGTCGTTGGACGCAGAGAGCGAAGCCGGATCCGGCTGCTTGCGGCGCTGAAAGATGGACGACATGCTGCTCTCTATGGCACGGTGCTGCGGGCGTGCAATTGCAGCATCCCGACGTCGACGAAGAAGGAGGAGGAGGATGAGGAGGATGAGGATAGAGGGGATGAAGAGCTCAAGCGATGATGCTGATGATGGTGATGGAGCGAGGCAGTCGTTTGTGAATGTGAATGTGGAGCAGCGAGCATGCACGAGCGAGGTTCTCCACCGGAGCTTCCCCAACAAAGCCCAAAGAGCTGCACAACGAGGGATGTGTGACCAGGGTCGTGCATCTGACTGCGTCATCGCAGTGGAGCTGCGTTTCACGCCGTCACGCCGTCAGGCCGTCACATCGGCAGCCGCCATAAATCCACAAAAAAAGAAATATAAAAAAAGAAAAAGAAAAAGAAACTGATTTTGATTTTCCGGCGGTGGCACCCCTCAACCAGCGCAGATCGGGCCGTCCCACCTCCGATTCCAGCCCTATTCTTCTCCACATGATGGCTCGGCTCGAAGCTGCAGTCCGAGATTTTTTCGCCCAGCGAGGTCGGGGCAGCACTTCGAGAAAATCCAAGGAGAAGCGCTTTCTGGACCCTTCGGTGTGAACCACCACCATCTGACATCGACTGCACATCATGGCCAAGGAAGGCAAGGGCAAGGCTGCCGTTCGCAGCGGCGGCACAGATGCGACGCACGCCGACTCGCCCTCGCGCAACACGCCATCCAAGCGCAAGCGTCCTGCGCCCTCGACCTCGAACGGCGCATCCTCCTCCTCCTCCTCATCCAAAGCCAAGCCGCAGCATGCGCACAAGAAGCCGCGACACGACAAGCCGCAGGCGTCGGCGTCGTCGTCGGGACTGCCTGGCGCATCCAAGCTGAAGAGTTCGATTCGACAGACCAAGCGGCTGCTGGCCAAGCCCAACCTCGCGCCGGGCACCAAGATCGAGGCGGAGCGGCGACTGCGTGCGCTCGAGGCGGATCTGGAGGTGCAGTCGCGCAAGCAGGTGGAAAAGTCGCGCGCCTCGCGCTACCACCGCATCAAGTTTGTCGAGCGCCAGAAGCTCGTGCGGCGCATCGCGCGGTGCAAGCGCAACCTCGACGCACTCGAGAGCGGCGCCAAGCTGCACGACGACTCGGAATCCGACTCGGATGCAGAGGACCAGGCACGCGTGAAGAAGCAGGCGTCCAAGATGTCCAAATCCGACCTGGTCAAGTCGCTCCAGGAGCTGAGGGAGCTGCTCCACTATGTGGTGCAGTATCCGCCCGATCTGCGCTACGTGGCGCTGTTCCCCAATGCAGACTCGGGTCCGGTGCCGCCGAATGCGACCGAGAACGACAAGAGCCGTCAGAAGGCCTACGCCCACCTCGAGACCGTGCGCAAGGCGATCAAGGCCGCGCAGCTCAGCAGCGAGCCCGAGGTGGAACTGGCATCCAAAGATGCGCCGAGGTCCAAACTCGCCCGTCCCATCACACAGGCTGCGTCTGCGTCCACAGTGGATGATCACGCACGCAAAGCCAAGTCCAAGTCCAAGTCTGACGCCAAGCAGCACAATGCCAAGCGGGCTGCCGACGACGAGAGCGGCGAAGAGCAGCCAGACGGTGTCAAGGGCGACGACTTTTTCGCGAGCTCCGACGACGAGGAGTAGATGGCACACACGCTTGCAATGCACGACGTTTTTCTGTCCAGCGAACCATGGTATTGGGGTGTTTTAGAGTGCGGCGGATTCGTAGTGTTCCTTGATCTGGTTTTCGCGCAGTTGCGCCTCGAGTTCACGGATGGCTTCGCGGTCGGCACGGATGCCCTCTGGACTTCGTCCGGAGCTGTTTCGTCTTCGAGCCCACTGCAGCTTGGCCGGGTTTTCGGGCTCTACGGCGGGAGCGGCGAGGACGGCATCGTTGATGTGGACGAGCGTCGACTTTTCGGGTGCCGATAGATCGTCGAACGCCGCATCGCGTTCCTTTCGACGCGCCTCGGCATCCCAGAATTCGTGCACCTCGGTCTTGACTCCATACGCCTGCGGGAGGATCTCGATGAGCTGTCCCTCGCGAACCTGGATGCTCGGAATCTCGTGCGGCTGCAATCCCTGCAGATACGCAATCAGACAGCGCAGCACCGAGGATTGACCGATGATGAGAACATCGTTGCGCGTGCGTTCCAGCTCAAAGATGATGGGTTCCAGCCGCACGGATAGGTCGTGGTACGACTCGGCACGTGGGAAGCGGTGCGAATACGGCTCGCGAAGCTTGCGCTCGTACTCGTCCGGGAACCGCCGCCGAACCTCGTCCACCGTCATGCCATCGACGACGCCCGGATTCATCTCGCTCAACTGGCTGCGTTCAATCACCTTGTACCCGGCTTCGGCGAGCGGATAGGCCGTGTGCGAAGACCGCCGTCGTTGCGACGTCCACACTTCAAACGCCTTGCTGTCGGCTTCCATAAACTCGTCCTTGGCCTCTGGATTGGCCGTGGTGAGCGAATCGACGGGTGGAAGACCGGCCTTGTTGCGACGCAGATTGACCATGAAATGCGCCAGCTCGTCCGCATAGTCCCAGCCGAGCGACGACAGATCCGCATCCGCCTTGTACAGATGTTCCACCAACGCCTCGCCCGCGCGCACGAGGTAGATGGTGCGCTGTCGGTTGTGGATGTTCATGAGGAAGAATACGATACGCGACTGCAGATAGCCCTGGATGTTGTTGACCACCACCTGTTCGCCGACGTTGATGAGCTTGATGTAGGGGAAGCTCGGATTCTCGATGGGTTCGTACGTCTTTTCGTGGCCTGCGATGCGCGAGTAGTAGTTCTGAACCGCGCGCTCCGGGTCCCAATTGACGTAATCTGGGCTGCTGAGCTTGACGCTGCGCACATTGGCCTCGACGACGCGCGGATCGGTGCAGATGCTCTCGAGGAACATGACGTGCACGCCCAGCTTGCCGTACTTTTCACGGATGGCATAGCGGCGCTTCTGGATGCCATTATTCGCATCGTATACGACGACCTGACCGCCTTGGTTGAAGAAGAAGTCGATGACCGTATCGTCAAAGTCGTCGAGGATGCGTTTGCGCAGCGCCTCGGTTTCGGGGCTTTTAGGGCCCGTGTTGAAGTAGTCGGCGGGGATCTTGTCTGCGCCGCCCAACACCTTGCGACGGTGATCGCCTAGGGAGAAGACGCCGGACTTGACGCCGAGCCATGTGAGGTAGCGCTCGATGGCGTGCGAGAGGTGCGTCTTGCCTCGTGCGGGCAGGCCGACGGTGGCGATGAGGATCTTGCCCGCGTGGTAGAGTTGGCCGGAAGCGGTGGTGTACAGCGGCGCCGCCATGGTTGTGCGTTCGAGCCAGGCGCAGAGAAGAGCAGCCTGGAGGATGTGGGGTGTGGGGTGTGAGGTGTGAGGTATGTGCTGGGTTAGGATGATGATGATCACGATAGCGGGCGCACGAGGGATCAAGGCGAAAGCGATGTTGAAATGGAATGGGCACGACGCACAGGCCCGCAGCGATACGCAGCGAAAGCGTCGCCCAGCCAAGAGTGTGGAGGCGGCGCGGCGCCTTTTCTTTTTTTCATTCAACTCAACCGCCCCGCTTTGCTCGTCCTTGTCCTCAACCAAAGCGGGATCTCATCTTTCAATATGACCTGGGCACTGGTTGTACTGTATCACGATGCCGCATGCAGGAAAAGTGGGTATAGATTAAGCTCGTGACGTGAAAACATTCGAGACTTTGCGCCCATGCGCGCGACGATGCTAGGCTGAAATCCTTTGTGTGAGCGCGATGAGTTTGCGGTTATCCGCCGCCCTCGCCTGGATGTAGGCGTCGAGGTCTTGGAAGGAGCGGTCTCCGTCGTAGGTCTCTGCCCATCTGCCGTCGCGAAACAGCTCGATGGACGGGTATCCGTGGATGTTGTTGCGTGCGCACAGGTCGCCCTGCGCGATGCAGTTGACGCGCGCCATGTGGAAGTCGGACGAGTCCTCGAGATGGCGTTCGGCGTCGGCAAGATCGCGCCAGGTAGGAGCGAGCCTCTTGCAGTGCGGACAGTAGGGCGAGAAGAACTCGACGAGCCACATGCCCGTGTCGGTGCAGCTGGTAAAGTTTCCTTCGGTCAAGGAGAGCACGCCTGGGTCGTACGCGGGCATCGGACCGGCTAGCGATACAGCGGCCAAGGTGACAAGCAACGCAAGCAGCGCAAGCAGCGCACGGAGCCAACGTAGCAACAGGGACATGCTCCAAGTGGTTGCGTTGGTGGGATATACGTTCGGGAAGGGCGACGGCCTGCGCGCGCTGATTCGAGCCGGTCCAGCCGTGCTCTGGATTGGCGAGATGAGCGGGCTGCTGCGAGGTTGGGCGAGGGAGAGGTGGCGGTGGTAGTATAGGGGGAAGCAAGCAGCGCTAGGGATCTTCAACAGCTTGCGGAGGGGATGGTCATGATCGTGAAGGAATGGTCATGGCAAAGAGCCAACGGGACGACGCCAGCAGATGCAGCCGGAACATGGATCTCTCGCACTCAAGCCGCTGCCGCTGCCGCCGCCGCTGCGGAATGCCAAGAGCTGCAAAGTCGTTCCTTGCGCGCCGCCTTTTTTTTCCTTCTTGCGACACTAACTTATTTGCCGGTCTGCGCTGGCTTGGCTTCTTGCCTTTTGTTCGGATCGCAGCCGCTGCCTAGCCGCTGCCTAGCCGCTGCCGAGAATGCAGACAGGAACACGAGGTGCAGGAACGCAGTGCGCATCAGCCCCCTTCCTCCATCGCGCTGCTTGGCGTCGCTGTCGGTCCACGCAAGGGGCTCGCGAACAGAGCGCCATGGGTGCATGCTCAACGGCGCGCTTCCAAAAAGAATGTGAGATCGAAGAAAATTCCTGAAAAGAAGGAAATTCGACGTGGAAGGAGTGTCGCTAACGAGAGAGACGCGTTCGAGTCGGCAGGTTGTCACGTCAAAAAGCCAACACGTCGAGGGATCGGCCTCGTGTCTCAGGTTGCGTCGCTTGGGCTGAGCCGCGAGCGAGCGAGCGAGTGCACGAGTGCACATCGGGAGCCGATCACGATCCAGCCAAGGTGTTGCACTCGATGCCACGCATTTTCGGCTGAGCGCGCAGCCGCCTCTTCTTGGTCGTGTTGCCACGCTCGCTCAGCCCGACTTGCCTGAGTGAGCGAGTGAGGCAGCCTCTGACCATCCCTTTCTTCTCTCATCCAATCCAGCCGGTGGGTGGTTGTCCAGACTCAGCCGCCTTCATCAACCCTTTGCTCATCCCACCGCGACAACTCATCCGGTCCTGAGGCCGACCTGCCGTTCAGCCAGTTCCCACCCACAAAAGCGCCGACATCTCGCCCCCCTACGCAGCATACGCTTCATCCGTCTCGCAGGCTGCCTCCATCCTACTCGCACTCCGAAAGAGTGTATGGTCAATCTGCCCATCTTTACAACGAGCATTCTTCCTTTCAACGCACCCATCGCTGTCTCGCCTCCTGCTTGCCTGCCTGCCTGCCTGCCTGCCTGCCTGCGCGCACGGCTGCCTACCGAAACTCGCTAGCTATTCAGGTGGACCTAGCGAGTCGACCCGCAAGAACCCCACCTTGGCGCCTGACTCACCTCCAACGCAGCCTCCAATCATGTCCGCCTGGTCCTCCTCAACGGGCAAGCCCCAGCTCTCGTATGCTGACCGTTTGCGCCAGGCCTCAAAGTTTTCAGCCGCGCCCAACCACGACACGGTGTCCGCCGCCGCAGCTTCCTCCAGTTCCTTTGAATTGGCACCATCCTCTTCGCATCGACTCGCCGGCTCAGACGCATTCAAGCGCAATGCAAGCCTCAACGGACGCCCCGACATCTCTTCCACACCAGCGCAGACCAAGCAAAACACAGCCAACCCTACCGATCACACCAGCGCATCATCTCACGCAGACTCTAGTACCTCGAGCCAAGCCACGATCCCCGCCGCAAGCAATCCCGCGGCACCAGCTCGAGATGACGCCGCCCCAACCGTCAACGTATGGGAGGTACGCCGCAAACAGATCGCCGAGCGTGAAGCCGAAAAGTCGCGCGAGCGTCAACAGTCGCTAGCACACCAGCGCAACGACCTTGCTTCTTCCACAAAAGCGCCAATATCCCCACCCGCAGCTAATGCCAACCACGGCGCCACTAAGCCCAAGCAAAGCAATGCACCACTCAACACAGTGACCAAAAAGGGCGCAAAGCCTTCATCCAACCCCAGCATCTCCGACAAGAAGGCCGTCAAGACCACCACCCAACCTGCTACTGCGACCTCCGCCACAGCATCAAGTCAGCCTGCTTCGAGCTTGTCAGACACCAAGAGTGCAACGGCTTCTGCCTCGTCGCCATCCACGGCCAAGGCCACCACTTCTCAAGCTGTCCAAGCGCTCGAAGCAGATCACGATGGATCTAGAAAAGACCTCCCCGGTCATTCCGCCTCGTCCACGCCTACCACACCCGCAAAGTCAGCAGACAAGCCGAGCACGCAGCCAAAGGACACTGCCAATAATGCGGACAAAGAGCATCGCGCCCGCCGCGAACCTGCTCCCACCCCCTCAACGTCCGAAAAGGTTGCGGGCGCACGCGCGCAGTCGGCAACCGCGTCCGCTTCGCGCCAGCCAGCGCCCGTCTCGATGCCCGTGCACGACGACATTCCCGGCAGCCCTGCTACAGTAGCGTCTGCCATCGAAGAGGTGCTCAAGAACGGCGGCCCCAACGGCGCACAGACCGAAGACGACGACGCGTGGCTCGCTCGTATCCATCTGCTCAACGGCGGCCAAAACATGCCCAAATTTGGCGGCATCGGCCCCAACGGCGCACTCGGCCTCGACGGCGAGGAAGAGGCCCAGGCGGCCAAGAAGGCAGAGCGTGCCGTCGCCGCTGCCTGGGGCGCTGGCAAGAGCGTGTGGAACAAGTCGCAGCAGCAGAATGCGCAAGATGCCGCGCCCACTGACAAGCCTAGCGCCACGCCAGTTGCCGATACCCCTGTGAGCCAGGCACCTACCGCATCGGAGCCGCGTGACGAGGCTGCAGGTGAGAACGCCGACAAGGCGCCTGCCTCGAGCTCCACAGCAACTCAAGTCGCAGCTCAAGCTGCCGCGACCGAAACCGCCGACGCAGCCAAAGCACCTTCCGCAAAGAGCACAAAAGCGACCGCCGCCGCATCGGCGGCTAAGCCCGGATCTGCCGCCGGCGGCGCCGGCAAGAAGACCAAGGACGAGACCACCAAGCCGAGCAAGGCTGCGTCGCAGTCCAAGGCGCCAGCATCAAGCGTGCCTTCGTTTGAAGACGTCAGCAACTGGCCGAGCCCGTTGGATGCGGGCAAGAAGCCGGCCGTCGACCGCGCCAAGCCCAGCACTGCTGCTGCCACTTCCGCCGACAAGGACGCACGCGACGGCGGCAAGGGCGCGACCACGGCCAAGGCCAAGAGCTTCTACGAGACGCTCGACGAGCTGCAGCTGCGCCTGGCGCCGGGTGCACATCCGCAGGCAGCCGGCGCGAGCGCAGGCGCACGCAAGGGAAAGCAGCAGTGGGTGTCGATCCTGCCGGAAATCACGCATGCCGCGTCCGGCTCGGCTGCTAAGCCCGCCCGCGCGAGTGGCGAGGCCAAGCCGGGCAAGGCGGCCAAGCAGGCACGCAAGGAGGGACAGAAAGGTAGCACCGCGGGTGCGCAGCAGAGTAAAGGCGACAAGGATGGCGCGGGTAAAGGCAAGGGAGCCAAGCAGCGCCAGAGCGGCGAGACGTCCAACAGTGCCACTGCCAAGGGCGCCGCAAAGACGGGCAAGGCACAAGTCAGCAAGGATGCGGTGGCGCTGCCGCCATCGCAAGGTGCTGATGAGGCGAGCGTGCGCTCGCAGGAGACTGCGACGGCAACGCCGGCGGCAGCGGCGGTGGAGCAACCTACGGTGTCTGCAGGCTTTGCATCGCAGTCCGAGTCGGGCAGCAAGCCCGCCAAGGCCGCACGCTCTGGCTCGCGCCCCGTGAATGGTGCGCCACCCGCACCAGTGACCGCATCGCTGCCCAACGGTGTGCGCCCTCCGCGCAGCGGTGCGTCTTCGGGCACGCACACTCCCGCAGGTACGCGCGGCTCGCCACGTGCCTCGGTGTCGTCGCCACCGGCGCCGTACGCTGCGGCGCCGTTGTTCTTCCCACCTGCAGCGGGCGCGCCGGTGATGGGGGGACCTTGGCTTCCGTATGCGTCCTTTGCGCCCGCGGTGGTGTACGAGTCGACGGCGCAGACGGGGGCGCCCGTGCCGCCTGGTGTGCAGGGACAGCTTCTGGCGCAGGTGGAATTCTACTTTTCCACGCGCAATCTGCAGGGCGACTTTTTCCTGCGCCAGAAGATGGACAGTCAGGGCTGGGTGGGGGTCGAGACGATTGCGGAGTTCAGGCGCGTCCAGGCTGTGACGAGCGATGCAGGCGTGGTGCTGGATGCGTTGAGGGCGAGCACGGTGTTGGATGTGGATACGGCGGCGAGGAGGGTGAGGAAGAGGTTTGGATGGCAGGCTTGGGTGCTTCCCGAACAGCAACAGCAACAGCAACAGCAGGTGCAGGTGCAGGGAGAGGACGAGCCGGCATTAGGCGTCGTTGCTGCTGATGGCATCGCCACACTCAACCAGCCGTGAACCTGGCATTGTAGCAGCAGCATACGTAGGAGAATCATCGCGAGTGGGGTTGCACTCGGTCGCACAATGAATGTTGCGCGCATGCAGATGCTTCCAATGTGTGTCTCGAGTGAAGCGGAGAGTGGGGGAGAAAGAGGAAGAGTGAATGGCTTCGGATCGGAATGCGTCGTGGTGTCGAGGGCTCGTCAAAGTCGGCGCAAGAAGAAAGGAGACAGATCGACCGAGTCCGCTTCCAGGCTTGCGCAGTTTTAAAATCACCCATGTACGCCTTGCTTCAGCCCCACCTTGCTTCCTCAGCCCTCAAACCTCACCTCTGCGCCAACATCCAATCATTCGCGCTCAGCTCCTCCACACGTACACACGGTGAAAGATGTAGAGAAAAATGGCAGTTCCTCGTGGATTCTAGAAGATGCGGATGACATCGGCAAGCAGTTCGTCGAGGCTGTCGTCGATCTGGCCGAGCTGGCGGTTGATGCCCGAGTAGGCTTCGCGCAGCTTGGTGTCCTCGACAAACGGCATGGGCGGCGCAAACAGTCCGCCCGGCTCGGGCTTGAGCGTCTCGCGCTCGTCCTCGAGCAGCTGCGCCAGTCGCGACGACGCCGCCGACGACGAAAGCTTGCTGCCCGGTCGCGAGCCAGGTCCCGAACCAATCGCATTCGCCCCCACCGCAGCTCCGCCGGCGAGCGCCGACGATCCAAGCACGGGCGACGTCGTCGAGCCAATCGAACTCATGCTCGCGTGCGACAGCAGCCTCACCTTGCGCGGATCGCGCCGCGCAGCCGCCTCCACAATCGTATACAGGTGCGACAGCGACGCATCGTCCGCTCCAAACGACAGCGCAGCAACCGACGGGTATGCTGACGGCGTGTTGGACCGCGATCCACCCACCGACGAGTCACCACCCAGGGCGCTCCCCGAACGCACACCCGTCGGCACCGCCCGAGGCTGAACCCCGGCTCCAGCCCCGTTGGCATTGGCCACCAACGTCGACAGCGGCGTCAGCATGGTACCGCTCGTATTGGTCGCCTGCGTCGCATGCGTCGCCACCGAGCTCGTGCCCACCGTGAGCGGGCTCGACGTCTCGCGCGAGTTGCTCAGCTCGGATCCGATCGACGTCTGCTTCTTGTGCGCCGCACTCGTCGCCGGCAACGACCGCGATCCAGACGCCCGTCCGCCCGCCTGGCCGTCCTTGCCCAACGTTGGTGTCTGCACGCGATCCAGCACCGCATTGATCCTCTCCTCCATCCCGCCGTTCTGCGATGTGCCACGCAGCAGATTGTCCAGCAAGTCGCCATCCGACACGGCCGCCGCCGCCTCGGCCGGCTTGCGCTGCCGCCCGATCGAGAGCGGAGCGACGCCGTCGAGCTCCGCCGTGGGACTGCGCACCTCGTAATTGACCTGATCCAGACTCAGCGGGCTCTCGGCGCCGGACGAGCTACGTGCGGAGGCATACTCCTCGAGCGTCATGTCGCTCTGCATGCTCTTCTTGGTGCTAAACGGCGGCCTCGCATCCGGTGGGGCGAGGCCCGAGTCGGTGCTCGCGCTGCCAGGCTGGGCATCGCGCATGACATCCTCGATGATCGAGCTGATGTCGCGCTCCTGCCCATCGGCGGGCACATACGAGTAGCGGAACTTGTTCGAAGGGCCGAGCTTGGACGAGCGGATGCGTGCCTGGTTGGACAGCACCACGTCGACGCCCTGCTGCGCATTGCGCTGCGCTCCCAGCACGGCGGCGTTGCGCTCGGCCGCAGCAGCTCGCTGAGCGGCGATGATTTCCTGCGGTGTCATGTTCTGCTTGGCCGCGAGCGGTTGGGCAGCCACTTCCCTCGTGCCGCCGAGGCGTGGGCTCGCCTGGTTTGCTGGCTTCGCGTGTGCCTGACGCGCCTCGTGCGATGCAGCCAAAGCATTGTCGGTGGGACTCGATGCACGCGCGCCCAGAGTGTTGTGGTGCTGGCGTCCCTTGGGACCCGAGTGCGCATGCGTGATCTGGCGCAGGACAAAGACCGGGTCGTGTGCGCCGACGTCATCTGAAGCACCAAGCAGCGCGGCGGCATCGATGGAGCGACGCTTGCCGTCCACGGATCGACGATTGCCAATGCCGAGCTTGAAGGCGGGCGGCGAAGGGTAAGCCTCGAGCACCTTGCTCGTTGGCGCCAGGGCGCGCTCGCCGTCCGCGGCCTGAACGGCCAGACCATACTTGACATGCAGCTTGCTCTTGCGTCTCGAGGGGCGGTCTTCGACATCGTCGCCGCCCTCGACGACACCCTCGGCGATGCCGAATCGGTCGAGGCCCTCTTCCACCACCTCGGCCACCGTGGTGTTGCGCGGGAAGGTAAGGATCTTTTCGCGGAAGCGAGGCTGCGAGCCTGTCTCTGTGGCGCCCTCGGGTCGCCCCGATAGCCTCTCGCGCAGCGTGGCCGAGGGGACGAGTGCATGCGACTGAGGATCGAAGACGATGCCTTCTGGAAGATCGGTGGCGTAGATGATGAGGCGCAGAGCAAAGCGTGCGGTCGGACTCTGTACCGTCTCGCCTGCCTCACCGGTAAGCACCGACGAGTGACTGCTCCGCGCGCCGTCCTGACCATCGAGGCTGAGCGAGGTGACGTTGCTGACGTCCTGCGAGGTCGACAGATCCGACACGTTGACCGAAGGCGCTGCCACCGATTCGTCAATGTTGTGACCGCCGCTGAGGTCGACGTAGCCCTGGAGTCGGTCGCGCCTACTGATGTAGAACTTGACGGCGTGATCGTCGCTAAAATCGTTGCCGAGACGTGCGATGGCAGGATGCGTGCTGAGATTGGACGAGATGGACGAGATGGAGCCGACGCTGGAGCGCTTGACGCTGGGCACGGTGACCTGGCCCTGCTGCAAGATGTCGGTGAGCGTGTTGAAGAGGCGGAGCGGATGCTCGTCGTCATCCAGCGGACGCTCATCTCCTTCGAGGCGCTTGATGGTCAAGACGTACTTGTCGGTATCGCTAGGATTGACACCGAAGCGCTGCAGGGCCTGGCGCTGCAGATCCACCGAACGGGTGCTGTCGTTGAGCAAGACGGTCTTGAATGTGGAGTCCGAGTCGACTCCTTCGCCCGCAAAGACGCGGAGCACACTGAGCATGGGCGTGGAGCCGGAAGGACCGATCAAGGAGCCGGGGCGCTGGTTCATGCGGCGCTTGTCCTCGCTGCCGCTCGAGTTTGCGATCGACGACGTATCGAAGCTGGCGTTCTGCGGGGAGAGGAACTGCCTCTGGTACGCTTCCTGCGTAGCGCGATCGCGCTCCTGCACGGCTCGGCCCATGCCGATGCTTTGTCCGGGCTGAAGTCCGGCGTTGGCGGCTTGAACGGCCGGATTGACGGGCGCGGATGCTGCGGCGGGACTGGAGCGGCCGCGCAGGTAGCTGTTGTGGCTGTCCTCGGAGCTGATACCGACCATGGAGTCGCGCTCGTCAAAGTTGCCGCTCTTGCGGTCCTTCTTGTCCTTTCTGGAGAAGAGGCTGAATACGCCGGAGCGCTTCTTGCCCGCCTTGTCGTCGGAGCTGGTATCGAGGCTGTCGTTGCTCTTGCTGGTGCGATTGCTCTTGCGCTTGTCCTTGTCCGAGGTGGCGGAGGACTCTGCTGCGATGATGGTGGAACTAGCGCTGGCGTCGGAGCTGGCGCGCTCGCGCTGAATGTGGGAAGGGAGGAAGCCGTTGCTGCTGGATGTGCTGTTGCGGCTCATGGAGGTGGAGATGGGGCGTCCGTTGGTGTCGGAGGCGGAGAGGCTGGAGACGCTCGAGATGGAGCGTTCTGCCGAGGCGGTACGCATATGCTCTCCGGGCACGCGAGAGGGCTGGAGGGCACCGTAGCTGGGGCCAGCCATGTGCTGCTGCTGCTGCGACTGCTGCTGCGACTGCTGCTGCGAGGACAAGGAGTTGCGACCGTTGACGGCGAGCTGCTGGTGTTGCGTAGCATACTGCTGCTGCTCTTGCGATTGGCTGAGACGCTGTGCCTGCGATGGACCCGCGGGGCCAGAGTGATACTGTTGGGAGTAGGGATGCGCGGTGGAGGGCTGCGCCGAGCGCGTCTGGTGATCCGGCTGGGATGGATTGGCCCCAGTGGCGCTGGCAGCGGAGGCGGCGGCGGCGGCGGCGCGCATGGCGTCCTGGTGCTGCTGCTGGACACGTTCTGCCTCGTGACCGTCCCATTCCATGCCATCGTCGGGTTCCATCTTGTTGAAACCGAGTTGATCTGTACGGTGCTGATCTGCGTTGGCTTGGTCGTCGTCGATGGCATCGTCCTGGTCGTCGTCGTAGATGGCGTCGGGGTCCTCCTCGTACTCGAGACCCTCTTCGTGTGGGTCGTCCTCGTCGTAGTCCGAGTACTCGTCACCGCTGTGTTCAAGGTAGGTGGAGGGCCCAAAGACGACGCCGCGCTTGTTGCGGCGCTGCTCCTTGGTGAGGGGAGCGGGAGCGCCCTGTGCACGACGGGATAGGGCGGAGAGCTTGCCGGAATGGTGGGAGACGCCTGCGGTGCCGGAGGCGTTGCGCGCCTTGACGAGATGGCTGGTGAAGATCTTCTCGGGGACCTGGATGTGGTCGTCGTCGGTGGCGGAGGTGAGGTCTACGTTGCGATGCTTGTTGAGGCGTGCGAGGCGCTCGAAGGGGGTTTCGATGTTTTCTGCGGGGATGTAGCCGACCTCCTGTGTGCGAAGGACACGGACGAGCCACCAGTAGCTATTGCTGTCGTCGAGGAGGGTGAGGCTGTTGCCCTTGTGTACGGTTGCCTGACCTTCGACGGTGGCGACAAAGTTGTGAAGCGCGTAGACGAGGTCAAAGTCGATGTTCTCGTCTGGGATGGAAGGGCTGGAGCTGAGGTCGGACTCGTCGTCGTCGAGGTGCTGCGCATCGTCTTCGTCCTCGTCCTCGTCTTCGTCGTCGTAGTCCATCTCGTCGTGGATGCCGTCTGCGATGTGGTGGTGGTGGTGGTAGTGCTGCTGGTCCTGGGCGTAGGCGTCGTGACCGTAGGCGTCTACCTCGCCATCGTAGTCGGCGGCACCGTCGGATGCGTCCGGGTGGTAGCGGTGCTGCGTGGCCGAGTGTGCGGTGTCACGGGTGGCCCTTGCACCTGCGCTTGCACTGCCAGCTTTGAGCCTGCTGGTGGCGGCTGCATAGACGTCCTGAGCATCGTCGTCGCTGCTGAAGCCGCCGTTGTCGTGGTGGTCGAATTCGTTGGAGTGGTAGTCGGACGACTGGGGCGCGAAGGTGGAAGCGTGGATGTGGTTTTGGATCTTGTTGTTGACGGCGATTTGGTGGGAGCGCGGGGTGGTGCTTGTGCTGGATCCACCGATGGCTGCGTGGTTGGAGGAAGCGAGGTTGACGTCGAGCGTCAAGGCGGGCTTGACCTGAGCCATGGTGTGCGGCGTGGAGTGGAGTGGGATGCGATACGGAGGTGCACCTCGAACGGATGATCACGAGCTGCGTGCGGTCATGAGCGAGCAGCCAAGCACGAAACTAGGAAGGCGAAGACGGAGCAGACCGAGCGGATGAGTTTGAGGATCAAGCGGATGTGCAGGCCATGCACAAGGGTTGATGGACACCAAGTGCGAGTGCGCGTGATGTTGCACGCTGTCAAGCGCAGCGGCTCTCGAGTGGTTTGGTGTGCGCAGGCGGTGCGAGCGTCGATGTAGAGCGGGAGTGGGAGCGAGAGTCGAGATGGTGGATTGGAGCTCGGCGAGAAGCGAAGAGCAAGAACCGGGAGGACGTGAATTGCTCGAATGTGAGTTGGCGTCGTCGGTGCGTTGATGGGCAGACCAGCCGAGGTGGGCGGCGGCGGCGGGCGGCTGCGACACGAAGCGCGCCGTGGCAGCCCAGCTGGCGTCGATGGCCGTCTGCAACGCTGCTCTGGTGCAGTGCCCAGGTCTCCTCGCCCCCCTCTCTCTCTCTCTCTCTCTCTCTCTCTCTCTTGCTCGCTCGCTCTTCGCCCGCGCGTCTTCGCTGGCCGAGTCGAAATTTGAAAAAAAAAGGCACGTCGTTGGCGTGACAGCCCGAGACAGAAGAGAACATCACAGCACAGCACGGCACTCTCGTTTCAAGAGCCAAAATAATAATATCCACCAAAATTGGAGCCAAAGAGTGCCTTTTTCCAGCAGCCTTTCATCGAAGCCGAGGCCTGAGCGGACCAAAAAGGGGGAGGCGCTCGACGCAAAGCCACGCCGAGCCAACGCGCGCCCCCTCTTTGCCTCGTCGCATCGTCGCCTGCTTGCCCGACGCGATTCATCCGCGCCTCTCGGCCACACAGCTGTCGCCAGCGAGCAAGTCGAGTCCAGCAAAGGGCGCCCTTTTTTTTTCTCGACTTCTTCTTCTTCATGCACCAGCAGCTGCTCTGTCATCACGCGTTGACGTCCTCGCCCTTTCTCAGGACCCTGCACGCGTGCGCCGCCTCCCCTGCAGCTTTGCGTCCCACGCCGCCTCAACATCCAATCCACATCGGCTTCTCTCGCTCACTCGATCGGCGATTCCATTTTTGGACTGCCAGGGTCCAGCAAATGTCATCTCGCTCATCAACGCCAGGCGCGCACGTTGGTTTCTTCTCGCTCGCCCCCATCGCCCCCATCGCCGCAGTCAGCAACGATGAAGCTCGCCATCCAGGGATGCAGTCATGGCGAGCTCGACGCCATCTATGCGTCGGTGCTGCGCATCGAGCGCGAGCGCACCATCCACATCGATGCGCTTCTGCTCTGCGGCGACTTTCAGGCGGTGCGCAACCACGCCGACCTGCACGCGCTCTCGGTCCCGCACAAGTACCGCCAGCTGGGCGAATTCCATGCCTACTACTCGGGCCACAAGCTTGCTCCCGTCCTGACGCTCGTCATTGGCGGAAACCACGAGGCGAGCAACTACATGCACGAGCTCTACCACGGCGGTTGGCTTGCGCCCAACATCTACTTTCTCGGCGCAGCCGGCGCCGTCGAGCTCAACGGTCTGCTGGTGGCGGGGATCTCGGGCATCTACAAGGACCACGATTATACAAAGGGAAGGTACGAGAGGCTACCGTACGATGCGAGCTCGTTGCGCAGCTGCTACCACACGCGCGAGTTCGACGTGCTCCGACTCAGCGCCCTCGCCACAGACAAGGTCGACGTCGTCATGTCGCACGACTGGCCGAATACGATCGAGCAGTGGGGCGATACAGAGATGCTGCTCCGCAAGAAACCCTTTTTCGAGAAGGAGATTAGCACGCAGAGCCTCGGCTCGCCGCCGCTCATGACGCTGCTCCGACAGCTCAAGCCTTCATTCTGGTTCTCGGCACACCTCCACGTCAGGTTCGCAGCCATCTACCCGCACCGAACCACCGCCACCGGCCCACACCGACCAAACAGCAGCGAGAATGCCAATCCCGAAGCACTCGACATTGATCTTGATTTCGACGACGAACCCGCTCCAGCACAAGCCTCACTGCCCGCAGAAGACAAGCCAGCGTCGGCGTCGGCGTCGGAGTCGGCTGGATCGGACGTGACGCGCTTCCTGGCGCTGCACAAATGCCTATCGCACACTCCGTTTCTGCAGATCATCGACCATGCGTCGCCTCTTGACGACGAGCTCGCCGCACGCAAGGCAGCGCTTCCCAACCAGCGCATCCTTCCGCGGCTTCGATTCCACCGTCGCTGGCTCGCCATCACGCGCGCCTTCCATCCGCACCTCTCGCTTTCCTACCGCCAGCCTGCAGTGCCCGACCCGGCGCAGCCCGGATTCGCGGCTCGCATCGAAGCCGAACTGCGCGCGGTGGACGCGCATCTTGCCTCGCTCGCTTCGCGCCCCGGCAAACGCAAGCACGATGCGGAAGAAGCGCTGGACGACTCGGTCGACGATGCGCTCAATGTATTTGGCGTGCAGCACTTTGCGCGCACCGCTCCTGCACTGCACGAGCCCGGGGGACAAGACACCGGCCAGCCGGCGTGGTACACCAACCCGCAAACCGAACAATTCTGCGCACTAGCCGGCATTCCGAACAAGATCAATCCACGACCCTATGCACCGCCCATGCCACAGTTGGCGCCACAAGAAGCTCGGATGCAAGCATGGACGGATCCGAATGCGGTTGCTATTGATCTGGACGATTTCGACGATGCTAGCGTCGCTGATGCGGATGGTGTTCTTCGACTCGATGATGACGAGTTGCACACACGCTGGAAGGAAGGTACTGGCTAGACATCCATGCATGCACCAAAACAACTGATTTTTTGATTTCGTATGAAGGCGTGGCTGTGAGCGTGGTCTAGGCGTTTGCAAGTGGGGTTTTGGATTCGTACGTTTGGAGGAGCGGTTCGATTTTGCGAATCAAGGTGTTGACCTCTTGGGGAGCGATGTGATCCATGTAGGTGTACAAGGTCCTGACTGTATCTTGGCCTTTCTTTCGCTTGGTTGTGCCACGCATGGCCACGTACGATAGCGCAGCCGCAAGGTTTTGGTAGAGACGAACGCTTCGTGCGCGAACGAGCGTCTCCTTACCCATCAAATACGCCTCTTGCTTCGGATGGGTAAGTGCATGATGCGCCGCATTGGTCAGCATGGAGATGAGCGAATCCACTCGTGCGTACATGGTCTTGAGCAGCGGATTGGTGGGTGCGTTTCGATTCGACGTCAGATAAAACGCCGTAATGTAGGCTCGAGGAAGGTGCGAGAGAAGCAAGGCATCGTACGAATGCACGTTGGGTCGCAACGTCTGCGCCAGCGTCGTGAGCAACGTCATTCGATCAATGAGGCTCATCTGCGCACGTGCCAGTGGCATATCAAGCTCATGCTTGCTCGAAATCGCTTCCGCCTTACCCTCCTCCGCCTCCGCAGCAGGTGCCGATTCAGAGGGAACAAGGCCAAACACATCCGACTTGTGCGCAGGTGCACCGGGCAATTCGGCACTTTCCAAAAGCTCGTCCCGGTTCTTGCGGTTGAGCTTCTTGGTCAGTGCCGCTTGAAGCACGTACAGCGACTCCATGTCGTACTCGAGGCCATACGTGTACCTGTCCAAGAACGCATTCAGCGCCAGCTCCGGTAGCCTAATCCTTGCCGCGCGCGATGCGACTTGCCTACCGGACTCGACACCCAGACTCCCCACCCGATCGCGGTACATCTTGGCGATGTCGAGCAGCTGCTCGAGTTCGTCGCGCGTGCCCACGTGCCCGGCCAGCGCACGGAAGCGCGACAAACTCGGGAATCGTCCGCCATCCAGCACGTCCCACTCCAACGATGCACGGTAGTCTTCCAGTGCCTTGACAACGTCAATGCGCGAAGTCTCGGCCGCGGCAGGCGTCGCTGAAGCCGACGTACCAGCATCCGCAACACTGCCGAACAGATCGTCGTCCTCGATCGCAAATTCATCCGCCTCCTGCTCGGCCTCAAAGTCCTCCTCCACAACGAGACTCTTCTTGGCCTTCTTCTTGAGCGTGCTGCTCGACGAGCTGAATGGGTGCGCCGATACCCACTGCGTTGCGGGAGCAGCCGCAGCGGCGGCGGTAGGAACCGCCGGTCGAACCAAGGCGCGCGATGCAGGGCTGCGAGCAGCAGCGCGCAGTACCGCTCTCGTCAACGTATGCGAGCGCATGTTTTTCGGTGTCGGTGAGGTCGAAACAACAATGTCGTAGAGAATGGTGTTGGTGTAGAACCAAGCAGCTGAAACGGGTTAGCAAAGCCTTCGCGGTGAATTGGAAGAAAATCACTTTCCGCTCCTCTCTCCTGCGACTTCCGACAAAATCGGCTCGCCTCGTCACGTGGGGCGTTCTTTTTTTGAGCTGCTTCATCTCCCGATCCAACTGCCCCAACCCGATCGTGCGATCCCTCTTCCTCTCAGTCACCTCACACTCTCCCAAACGACAGGATGCAACCCACGACCGCACAGCAAGGCAAGACGAATCCATGGATGACGAGAGGCAGCTAATGTGGAGTGATTGTAGACATACAGGCGAGAGACACAAGGCGTGGGCGCTGTAACCCAACTAAGAAACGAGCGAATGAAGGTGGGAAGTGGCTTATGCTGGTGTGTGTGTGTGTGAAAGAGAGAGAGAGAGAGAGACAGGTGAGTCGGGAGCTCAGTGGCCGTTGGGCGCGTGGTTGCTGAGCGCGGCGTCGGCACGGTCCAGGTCGGCACTCGAGAGGAACTTGCCGCCGCCGAGACCCGGGGTGGATGCGCCGCTCATGCTGCCCACCGAGGTGCCGCGGTTGCGCGACTTGATGACAAGCGGGAAGCGGTATGCCTCCTCCTCGTCGTCGGAGCCGTGCTGGCTCATGGTCTTCCAAAACTGCTGGTGACCCTTGTAGTCGGCCGTGGTCAGGCCCTGGAGCTCCTCGGTGAGCGTGCCGAACTCGCCGGGCGTCCTGGCGCCCGCGCCCGACGGGCTGCCGGGCATCGAGAGCGGCGGAGGCATCTTGCCGTCGCCGTGGATGTCGTCAAAGTAGCTCTCGATGGTGTCGTCCTCGTCAAACGAGTCCGGATACGCCCTGCGCAGCGCGAGCTGGCGCGCCTTGGCATACTCGAGACCCAACCTCTTCCAGTCGAGCAGCTCGGAGAGACGCTCGGTGCGGTTGCGCTGGTTGATGCGCTGTCGGCGCGTCTTCTGGCTGAACTGGAACATCTGGTCGGTGAGCTGGTTGACCGAGTCCTCGACGCTCTTCATGCGACGGTCGACAATGTAGATGCCGTAGTCCTCGCCGCGCTCGATGGTGTCCTCCATGAAGCAGCCAAAGCCGGACAGGTTGGTGGTGATCGACGGCACGCCCATGACGGTGCACTCGGCGGGCGTGTAGCCCCACGGCTCGTAGTACGAGGGGAAGACGCCCAAGTGGCAGCCGCGCACGAACTCCTCGTAGTCGAGCCCGAGAATGGGGTTGTTGGCGTTGAGGAACTCGGGGTGGAAGATGACCTTGACGCGGTCGCTGGTGCGGTTGAAGAGCTGGACGCGGCGGATCTGGTTGAGGATGGGGTCGTTGTCGTCGTCCTGCATGTTGTGCGTCACGACGGGCGGGAGCGAGTTGCGCTTGAGCGCAAAGATGCGCTTCTTGAGCGCAATCTTGTCGGCGTCCGACAGCAGTGTGGCGGGATCGATGACGTCGGAGCCCGACTCGCCCTGGTAGCGCGCCATCTTTTCAAACAGACGCTCGCCGACGCGCGCCTGGATCTGCTCGACCGTGTCGCGCAGCTGCTTGGTGACCGCCTGGCCCTTGAGCGCCTCGATGGTGTACGAGTTGGTGGCGGCGGGCATGATGATGAACGCCACGACGGTGGTCTTGGAGCCGCTCTTCTGCAGCTTGTAGTTGAGTCGTGCGAGCGACTCGATAAACATGTCGACACCCTTGTTGCGGTACTCGTATCGGCCCGCGGTGAAGAAGTAGAGCGTATTTTCGAGGTCAAAGTCGTAGTGGCCGTAGAAGTGACCCTTGACGAATTCGTTGATCTTGGCCTTGGAGACGGCGTGGAGGTTCTGGAACTCGTGCATGGCCGAAAACTTGACGACGTTGAGGCCGTTGGGCAGGACGCCGTCTGGCTTGCGCTTGAGCAGGTGCTCGGACTCGTATGCGGTGATGTGACTGACGGTAGTGAAGACGTCGGCGCAGTGGGCGGCGGCGCGCTCGACGCAGTAGCGGTGGTAGATGCCGCGCTTGCCCGCCTCGTGGTCCACGTCAAAGTACTGGAGGTTGTTGTAGAAGTCGACGCTGCCTGCGCAGAGGTAGCGGCCAAGGAGGGTGGCGTGGGTGGTGAAGATGGTCGTCACGTCAATGTGGCGCTTCCTGCAGAGCGGGATGGCGAGACCTGCCTGCCACTCGTGGAAGTGGGCGATGATGGCGCGCTTGCGCTCGCGGCTCGAGTACTCGCCGAGGAACCATGCGACGAGGTAGCCAAAGACAAGCGTCTCGTTGGTCTCGTGGTCGTGGGAAGGGGTGGGGATGCCGGCGAGGTTCCACAGGTCGCCCTTCCACTCGTCCATGCGGTGGTACATGCTCGAAGTGTCAAAGAGCAGCACGCGCGGTGCACGCTCGATGAGCCAGCGACCGTAGAGGAACTTGACGCCGGCATCGCGCATGCTGTCGAGCGTCTCCTTGAGCAGCGGGTCCTCGGGCTCGAGCGCCTCGACCTCCATGGGCGCCGTCTTGTACGAGAGCGGGCCGATGAGCGTGTAGCGGTCTCCGTACTCCTGGTGGGTGACGGGCGCCTTGGTCTTGATGACGGTGTAGATGCCTCCGACCTTGTTGGCGACCTCCCAGGCGCACTCGAAGAGCAGCGGGTTGTGCACATCCCGCTTGGGGGACTGTGAGTGGTCTGGCGCCATGGTTGCGAGCTACGACTGCGTGTGGATGGATGCCAGATTGGCGGGGGAGGATCACACGGACCGGACAGAAGAGAAAGGCAACGACGGTAGCGACGGCGGCAAAGACGCGAGAGGTGCGCGATGGATATAGGCCAGTCGAAGGAGCGTTGCGGAAGGGATGAGGTGATGGACAGACGGGAGGGAGCAGGGAGCGGGGGATGCGAAGCCAAGAGGATGGCTGGATTATGTGGACGAGGCACGGAGGGACGCCGAGGCGAGGCGGTCAAGTTGAGCGAGGCAACACGAGGCGGAAGGGCGGGCGTCTGAGAATCCGAAACCCAGGCGCGATGACGGCGGAACTCGCGCGTGGGGTGAGCGAGTGAGGCAGAGACAGCGGGTGGCCAAAGCGAGCGAGTGGCGACAAGGCGGCGGGAATTTGTTGCGACTCGAGTGGATCAGGCACCTCGCTTGGCTCGCGCATCGTTTCCATCTCATCTTCCCCCAATCCCACTTTGTTTCTGCAGTGCAGAGTGGTGCAGCTGAGCGCCCAGCCGCCAAACTTTTGGCAACCGGCGCGCGGAATGTCCGTCCAGTTTGATCTAAGCGGCTCTTCCGAACGACCAAACCGACTGGGAATCTCGCCTCGTCCGATCGAGCGCCTCGTGCTGCTTCAGTAGGCGAGAGTCAAAGTTCGGGTCGCGCGCCGAAGCTGCAACGACAAGCCAGAGCGAGCCGGCGTTGCGCTGTGCCACTCGACTCTGCCGCGGAAGAGTGTCCGATTCGAGCGGACGGGGAGCTCTGTCGGCGCTGTCTGCCTGCACGGCCGCGAGCCGGGCACGAGAGAGACCGAGCTGGCGGCGTCGCAGGGTGGAGGAGCGGCGCGGTCCGAAAGTGCGGTGGGCACAGGCGGGCGAGCCAGCTGACCAGAATGAGTGAGCTGGGGCGCGGCGGTCCAGAGCCAATGAGGAAGGCCGAAGTTGGGCCAGGATCAACGCATTCGGCTCGACAACGGTCGGTCTGGCCCTCCCCAAACTGGCTCAGGCCACTGAGGAGAGGCGAGGGAAAATCATGCATTCGTCGTGGAGCTCCTCGCTGGGGACTCCGCTTTGCGAAGCCCAGGCGAGGCGAGGCGAGGCGCAACTCTGCACCGGCAACCACACAGAGCAGGCCTTCGCACACGCCAATCAGAATCGCACAAGATGGCTCTGCGCTGCAGCCACGTACGCACGGATGCGCCAATGTGCGCGCGGGCGTGGGGGAGCCAAAAAAAAAATGTAGATTTTCGGGCGATCTCCAAGGCGCGGCGACCTGCAGTCCCTGCTCCTTCCTGTCGCTGCGGCGTGCCTCACTCCCCGCACACCCTCTCCCGCTGCGGTTGGGTGATGCAGCAAGGACTGGATTGTGGATATGGTGCAGGAATTCGAATTCCCTGTGCACTCTTCTTCCTCTCTATCTGCTTTGGCGAGACAATGTGGATTGTCGTTGTCTCGTATTCGAAAGGCATTGGCAGCGACCGCAGCTCTAATCGATGAGAGCCATCAGCAAGCCAAAAGGGTAGCTAGCGAGTGAGACAATCATATGTTGCATGCGAAGGACGCTGCTCACCTGGGGACGCGCCCGCAACGGCGTTCGCTCGCGCTGTCGAAGTTTGACAGGCGGGGATGCGCAAAGGCCCGTCTTCCGCGGCTGTTGAGCCTATCGCCGTGTGCAGCCGCAAAAAAACAGACCAAAATCGATACTGCCGTCGCGAGTCCCATCTTCAAGATTTCGAACCGTGCGACGGCGAGCCCGTCCACACGTGAGGAGGAGCACATGCTCTGCTGCAGGAATCGTCTCAATTTTGTTCCCATCAGCTTTTGGCTGCTCCTGCGTGCCGCTCTTCCGCAAAGTTGCAAAGCTGCCACTACTCTGCACGCACTGCCAAGACTGTCCCCATCGGGGCGGGGTGAGAGTGCAGCCCAACCTTGCCGCCTGCAGCTTGAGCCACACCGGCGATTTCCGCCACGCTTAGGCACTCTTCGGAGAGATTCAGAGCCCACTCATGGAAATTTGGTGGGGGAGCGCAAATGCAGTGCCGACCAAAGCCGGGCTTGCCGATCTCACAACGACCACTGCAATGCGGGGTCCAAGATGCTGTCAGCCGTCCGTCGTTGGCGTGAGCTTGTGTGTCACATGTCCGAACGGTCAGCACATGTCCCTGCGTCGTGCGGAACTCCAAGTTGTTTCTAGCTTTGGTCCGTGATGCCAGCCTCAAAAGGGCGAGAGAGATTTCCGACATGGCGGTCGTCCGACGCTCGACCGAACCTGGGCCCCACTCGGTCGCGGCTGAACTTGGGCCTCTCGGTCAGGTTTCCCCACATGCACAGCGGACCCTTTTGTGAATTATGAGATGCTGTGGTATGCTGGAACATCATCTCGGATCTCCTTACCTATGCGGCCCGGTGTCATGGTCCATGGTCGACGGACCGGATGCAGCCGAAGGGAGCGCAACCTTGTTGCAGGGAGTGTGTAGATCCGCTCTATCGCAAATTCGAAACTCTTGCTCACGGGCGGTCGATTTCGACTTGGACCCGTTTCGCATCTGCCTCCATACCCGATCTTTGGCTTGGCCCCGATCGATGAATTTGCGGTTGTGAGCGGCTCTCGTACGGAGCCATCGCCCTCGGGGTAAAAGCTGAGCCACCTCGCTCACGCGACCCTGCCTTGCCTCTTCTCCACATGCGCTTTTCAACTTGGGCCGAGGCGTGGCGGCTTTGTCGCGCTGGGGAGTCGCTTACCCCGCATTTTCGGGTGCGCACCATTTTTTGTTGGGAAGGCGCAGCAGAACGCCGCGTTGCGCTGACGTGGTTGCAACGCCGCTTTCCGGCTCCAACTGCGCCTGGACCGGACATGGCCCACGGACCAGCTCGCATCCAGGTGTGCTTATCTACAACGCCACTCCCCGCACCCATCCATCTCTCCTGCCATCCACCATCACTACCTCGTACTACGCTCGAAACGCTGCTCATCACAGATTCACAGTGCACACCAGCAAGCAAGTACAGCAGGACCATCGCAGCTCATAGATAAGCCCATCGATATGCAGCCCATCTTGACCCGCCAGCGCACGCTGTTTGCTGCGTCCGCCGCGTTCGTTGTCGCCTCCATCTCGGTCATCTCGGCGCGCAGGAGCGCTTCCGTCGCAAGCAGGACCGCTGGCGGTCGCATCGTCTGCCCCGAACGAAGCGGTGGCGGCATCTGATCTCCCCAAGCACAAAGCGCGCACAAATCTCGGCTACCACTCGTTTCAACCAAAGGACCCAATGTCACCACCTCATTCAATCGTCCTGCGCCCCCATCGCAAGCTCATACTGCCGCAACATCAGTCCACCAAACTTCCACACCTCTCTTTAGGCTCTCACTCCGTCCCACACCAGCTGTACATTAAGGCCTTCTCTTCGTATTCTAATGCACAAATTCTAAACGATGCAAATGCTAGCGAAACCTGTCTTGTTCTCGGCCACTCAGACCATGGCGATGATGTTGTCTACCGCCGCCTGCACGGTGTGCAGCGAGTGGAAGCCCGCAATCGTATGCAGCGAGCGTAGTTTCTTGAGCGTCTCCTTGCGTGTCACCATCAGTCCAAAGCTGCCCGAGCACTCGCAGTGCGGCTGCAGATTCGTCTGCTTGAGCGCACCGCACTTGTTGCAGCGCAGATCCTGCAGATGGAACGACTCCAAGTAGCTCGTCGCAATGTTGACCAGCCTCATCTCGAGCTGCGCCACGCTGTAGGGGAATGCGCACTTGGCGCACTTCCACTTGGGCGTCTGCCCGACCGCGTTCGGACTCGGCATCAGATCCGGGTCTCGGCACAGATCCAGCGTGCGGTCGTCGTTGCAGAAGGCGCAGATGACGAGCGGCAGCTTGAATGGCTCGCACGGATTGCGGAATTCCGCCTCGGGCGCAAACTCGCGCACGTTGATCATGTCGAGCAGATTGCGTTTGAGGATCTGCACCTCGATCGCATTCTCCCGCGACAGCGCCAGCACCGCCGTCGTTGTCTTGATGAATTCAAGCAGCGGATTCGACATGGCCAACCACGAGCCCGGCAGCACGGGGAACGCCCACGAGCGCTTGTGCTCCGCCGTCAGCATGTCGATGTACTCCTCGTCCTCGTCGCGCGCCACCGCCGCATTGATCTCGTCCGACGACGCCTGCATCGCTGTCTTGAGCGACGTCAGCTGCTTGAGCATCTTCCTCGTCATCGTGTGATTGATCAGATCCGTGCTGAACTTGGCCACCGCCGCCGCCGACGATCCCACCACCTCGTCCCGGTCCTTAGCTCCACCTTCCGCATCGTCCTTCGACTTCTCGCCGGTCGCTGGCGTGTTGGGCTCCGGCACAGCACGCAGAGGCGTGCGATCCAAGTCGCCCGCCACCGCCGCCTGTTGCTTGTGCTCGTACATGCTGAAGATGAACGATCCCACCGCAATCGAAAACTTGTCCTGCACCGCCAGCGGCAGGAACGTCTGGATGTTCCAGTTCATCTCAACGTTGAACGTCGGCATGCCCGCCTTGGCCTTCTGTGCTGCCTCTGCCTCCATCTCCTCTGTCGGCGCGACGAGCGAGTCGGCATCCGCAATCACACCGCCAAAGTTGGCCGTGTCCATCCACAGCAGGTATTCCCAGTAGTGGATGATGTCGAGCTGGATGTGCTTGAACAGCTCGCGGCTCGTCACCGCCGAGAGCAGATACCGCGAGTACGCCATCGCATTTGCTGCACTCGGCTTGGTCGTCAGCAGGAAGAGCCGGTTGAAAGACGCGTACACAATGTTGGCGCCCAGCCGCTTGAACTCGGCCAGCAGCTGCAGCAGCGTCTTCTTCATCAGCCCGAACAGGAACCGCTGCAGTGCAGGCTCGAACATGGCCGATGCATCCGACGACGCCCAGCGCCAAAAGTTGTCCGACAGCAGCGACGAGAACTGCGACCTTCCACGCCTCTTGGTCATGAACCACGCCTTGACCATGCCCTTGACCGCCGAGAACACCGCCGATGTGAGCACCGAGTCGCCCAGGATCGTCGAGCTCTCCACGGTGCCACGCGAGTACTCGTCGAGGTTGTGCGAAGCGCCCTCGAAAGCCACGCCAGAAGAGCTGCCCTCCATGTCGTTGACCGTTCCAGACTGGAGCACCGCGTCGACCGCCAGATCCACCAAGCCGACCTCGAGACACACGGTTGCATACGCGCCCGGATGGCTGAGCTCGAGCGACTCCTGCTCGTCCCACCGGGACTGCGCGTGGATGTCCTGCTCGCGCCCACCCAGATCCGGCTGCGAATGCGGCGACCACCACAGCACCATGTCCTGCTTGACCAGCCTGCGCGCAAAGTCGATGTCGGCGCCAAAGATCGTAAAGTCCTTCTCCAGGTTGCACAGCGGCAGGTCAAAGTGACCTGCCAGTTCGATCCATCCGCGGATCCAGCTCGCCGCGCGCAGGTAGCACTGGAACATCCTGCGAGCCGAATACAGCTGCCAACCGAGCGCGGGCAGCTCGTCCTCGAGCGCCGCCGCGGCGATCTTGATGATGGGGAACTCGGCGACACTGGGCACGTGCGTCTCGTAGTACGACTGGTCCTTGGACGTGCACATGGCGAGCAGCGCGGACCCCTGCTTTGCCGTGCGCAGCGTGGTCAGATCCTTGGCGAGCGCCTTGAACGCGCGCGATGCCGACGTGTGGATGCGCACATCCACGCGCATCGTATCGCTGTACTCGAACACGCCATTGACCTCGGCGAGCGTGCCGCGCTTGCGCATGTGCGCTACGCGGTCCGCATACATGGTCTCCAGATTGGGCACCTGGCGCAGCCCGGCGCTGTCGACAATGTGCACCTTGACGTCGCCCTCGGGGCTGAAGACACTGAGCACGTGGCGCCCATCACGGTTGGCGTGGTACAGGTAAAAGTATCGGATGCCAGCACCGCCCGACAGGTAGGAGTGGCTGGGCGAGATATCGACCGAGGTTGGCGTCGACAGATCCTTGAGGCGGAAGCCCGTGTCCAGTGCGCGGCTTAGCTTCTGCGACGGGCCATTGCGACCATAGACGCAGCTGGACCCGAGCTGGATGAGCGCACGCACATCGAGTGGCAACTGCTTCTCGTACACGCCCTCGACGTTGGGATGGTGGATGAGGTTGCTGAAGTGTGCCTCCTGCTCCTGGTAGACATCTTCGTCGACGGTGATGCGGTAGAGGTGGCGGCAAGGCGCGTCACGCGGCAGCGTCTTGACGAGTCGCTCCGCCTCGTACACGCCCGGCAAGAAGACTTCGTTGCCCGGGTTGCTCTTGAAGTTGACGTAGAACTGGCGCGGTACCTTGAGCTTGAGGGCCTGCATGTGTTGGTCGATCGAGATCCACATGCGGTATTCGCCTGGGCGTGACGATGGGCAGATCTGCACCACGTCCCACACGGCTGTAGCCATATTGGCGGAACGCTGCGAGAAGAGCGAACCCACGGTACCCTTGCCGATCGAAGATGATCCAAACACGCTCGCGCCTGCCGCCCTCGCCTTGCGCTCCTTGGCCCTCTGCATGCGCTGTTTTCGCCACTTCTTCTTCACCACCGCAACCCAGCCGGGATAGTCGACGTTCATGTCTGGAGCGATCTCCTCGATCTCGGGCTCGGCCTCCTTTGGCGGCGCAGTAGCGGCGGCTGGCTTCGAGGCCGAGCTTGCTTCGGTCGCGGACGGTTTCGCAGCCGGGCGGAAGACGTCGGTGAGCTTCCTCTGCTTGAACTTGTCCTCGCGTGCGGCGACCCGCTTGTGCAGCCAGTCGGGATGACGGACACGCGGCACCGGGTTCGAAACTTTCTGCATCGCCGCGGGGATGGTGATGAGCTTCTGGATGACACCGCCGAAGCGCTCGATGTAGTAGTTCCAGTCGAGGATGTTGCGGATGTCGAAGTCGGTGATCGAATTGTCGCGCAGGAACTTCTTGAGGTAGTGCTGCTTGACCGAGGGCTCTGCATTGAAGAGCGCCACGGGCACCGCGCGCTCGGTGACAGGCGCTCCGAAGGGCTTGGCGCTGATGATAAACTTACATGCGAGGCCCTTGTCCTTGATCATTTGCGCACCGAGGAACTCTGCGAGACGCTTTGCCGTGGTGATGGCCGTCGACTTCTGGCTGCCGTACTCCTGCAGCGTTTTGGACATGGACTTGTTCTCGGCAATGAGGTCGATGAGCTCCTCGTCGTGCAGTGTCGACCCCTTGCTGTACAGCACGTCGAGCCACTGGTTGGCGACCTTGGCAACGGCAGCGTAGCACTCGTCGAGCGTCGTGCCGAGCAGGAACTTTTCGAAGATCTGCTTCTGGAAGTCCTTGATGAGCTGCAGCTCGCCACGACGCTTGACCTCGAATCCCTTAAGCTCAGCGAGCGAGCCGTCCTCGTTGAAGACGGCATATCGCTTCTTGAGCAGCTTGTCCTCCTCCTTGGACGAAGGCAGGATCATGGCCTTGTACGGGCCGTCCAGCTCGAAGAAGATCGAGTTCTCGCTGCGCACCTCGTAGCGGCCGGTCTCCTTATCCACGAGCTCATGGTACTGGTGGTTGGTGAACTTTTCGTGCACGAGGTGGTTGAGCATGGTGCACGGATACGAGATGCCGAACTTCTTGCCGCCCTTGACCTTGAAGTTGAAGTTCTCCGGGAAGACGCCGGGAAGCATGCACCAGATACCGTCCGTGTCGAGCTCGAGCGGGCGTCCGATGCGCTCCACAAGCTCCTTGGCCATCTGGATGATGGAGGCACCCGTCAGACAGGTGATGCCGGCCATCTCCATCGAGTACCATCGTGCGCCCTTGCGCATCACGTAGCCGTAGAAGGAGTTGAGAATACACTTGTGCGCCAGCTGGAGCGAGTCGTAGAGCACGATCATCTTCTTGGCCTCCATGGTGTCGTTGAGAGAGTCGGCCTTGTCAAGGTTCTTCTTCCAGGTTTTGTGCAGGCCCTTGTACTCGTAGCGGCGGTCACGGAAGTCGCGCACCGTATTGATGTAGAACGGATTCTCACGCTGGCAGATGACGGCTTCACGGATGACCGTCTTGGTCTCGTGCGTTTTGCGATACACCTTGCGCGAGTAGTCGCCGAGTCGCTTGTGCAGGAGCGCTGTTCGCTCGCTCACCTCCAGGTCCTCAAACGTGCGTCGTGGCTGGTTGGGATATCTGGGCGGAAAGGTCTCGCTGGCCAGGGCGTTGCGGATCATATTGACCTCGTCGCGCTTGGCGGGGAAGTACTCGCCTCGCCAGGCCCAGTCCATGCGCTTGTCGCACTTCATGCCTGGGCGATTGTAGTCGCAGGTGGCGCACATGGCCTCGCTGACCATCGAGTCCGGCTGGAGCCGGTAGCTCAGCATGATGTTGGGGTACATGGCAGCGACGTCGAGATGGTAGATGAGCGGACAATCTTTGCGGTTCGGATTGTCGCGCATCACCTCGAGCATGGCGCGGATCTCGGCCTTCACCTCTTCGTAGTTTTCGATGTCGTCAAGCGCCAGCTTGCCCTCTTCGCGGATGCTGAACTGGAGTGCTGCGTCGAGGTCGTCAATGAGCTGCTGGATCGCGGCGGGATCGACGCGGAAGTCGGTCTCGATATCGGAGCGGAAGACACCGGCTTCGAGCGCTTCGACGTGGCCGCCGACGTAGGTCTCGGACTCGAGCAGGTGGCCCCGGTAGGTGTTGCCGACGGGGTCCTCGTGACGGTTGGGCATGATGATGTTGCCCTTGTAAGCCTGGACCATGAGGAGCGTCTCGCAAAGCGTGCCCGAGCCCTTGCGCAGCACCTCGTCCGGATTGAGAGGGATGATGTTGCAGAGCGAAAAGATGAAGGGATGCACGTACTTCATGTAGAGGTAGTAGGTGGCGACGGCGTCGGAGACCGAGTATTGTGCGAGCGTCTGGGGCTGCTCGATGGCGTAGGGCGTCATGAGCTCTGGGTCGAGCTCCATGGGATCGTAGCCAAGCTTGGCTACGGTGACGGCCTTGAGGCCCTGGGAGCCCTGCGGCAGGTACGAGTCACGCTGCACCCAGCGGAAGCAGTCGAGATGGGAGCATGCGCGCGACTTGTACTCGTTGTCCGAGTCCTTTGCGAAGCCGATCTCGTCCATCATGTTGATGCCGTGAGCGCGGGCACGTGCATCGATGAAGGGAAAGTCGAACGAATCGCCGTTGTACGTGGCGACGACGGTCGGGCTGGCCTCACGGAAGTGGCTGAAGAATCGCTGAAGGAGCGCGAGCTCGTCGGGCTCGTTGAAGATGATAAAGGGACCCTCGTACTCGTCCTTGGGGGTATATTCGAAATCTTCGATGTCTTCGGAGACGATTTCGCGGTTGGTGATGAGGAAGCCCTGACCATCGATCATGTAGGAGATCATCATGATGGCGTCGGTTTCTGCGTCGGGGAACTTGAGCGGCTGCTTTGTGGTTTCGATGTCGAAAGCCATGACGACGGGATCGGCACGCTTGACACGGCTGGGCACCGACTGGAGGCTGACGACGCCGTCTTTGAAGCTGACGTCGTACCAGAGACCCACGCGAATGTCCTGGTCGATGGCGACGCGGAGGTAGTAGGGGATGTCGTACTCGCGGATGTCGACGAGGCACTCTGCGGGATCGAGCGCGCTGGCTGCGGCTCGCTTTCGGCCGCCGGTCCAGCCGTCTTCGCCGACCAGTCCGCTGGATTCTCCGATGGCGTCCATCTCGATCTCGATGGAGGCGCCGGCGGCTGCTGCAGAAGCGGCGCTGAGCACGTCGGCGTACGTGTCGACGGCGGAGAGCTTCTTCTGGGCCGCTTTTGCGAGGGGGAGGAGCTCCTTGCGCACGGAGAGCAGATCCTGGACGTTGAGGAAGGTGAGGCGGAGGTAGAGTCGCTTGTGTCCGAGGAGGTGGTTTGGCAGCTTTAGGTCCTCCTTGCGCTCGCGCTGGATGGACTGGATGAGGCCTTCAAACCTTCTCCTGAGCCATTCCTCTACAGAGCTTTCGGAATTCGGTCGACAGCCGACGAGAAAGTATGGCTGATAGAGGACGGTGGCCTTGAACATGCTCGCGTCGTCCTCGATAAAGTAGAAATCGACGCCGCTTTTACCTGTGGGATGATCTGGATCGCGGATGAGGGTGGGGTGCATGTTGACGAGCCATGCCTGGCGTGTATCGCCTTGCTCGAGGCGGTGGAAGCCGAGCTTCTCGTCGATGTCGTCGCGCGCCTTGACCTCCTGGAAGCGCTCCTCGACTGCTGTGCCGTCCTCGACGCCTTTGACGAGCTGTGCGGCGGCATCGGCGATGGCCTTTTCGGTTGCGCTTTTGAATGAGCCGGATCGTGGTCCTCCGCCGCGCTTGCGGAATGTGCCACGAGAGCGGACGTTGGAACCGCGACTTGTGAGTCCAAATGTGTTGGGCATGGCGGCTATGTGTATATGGCTGTAGTCAGGGGTGACGACGAGGACAAGGCGGATGAGAGTTTGCCAGGGGCAAAGACGGCGCTCGAGCCGAGCCAGTGTACGGTCTTGGTGGTGGGCCTTGACGGAGACGGATGCGTGGACTTGTCAGATGAATAGCATGAACGGGTATGAAGCAGGACAGCAGATGCGCTTGACGATGATGCAGAAGATGCCGGAGGATGGAGACTGGGAAGAGCAAGAGATGAGAATGGGGCTTGGCTGCTGAAAAGATGCTGTGGAAAGGGTCTGATGCGTATGTGTCCTGAAGAGCGGATAAGAAGATGTCTATGGAGATGATGTTGATGATCTGGAAGCTACGACGATGGCCAGGCTCCTCTCTATAGGTTGCACCCTCGAGCATGAGGGCCTGGCGAGCCCGAAAGCCATCCATGTTGTCTAGCCTCGAATTTTGGGCCAAACCAACACCTCTCCCTCCATCTGCAGCCAACTTTGTCGGCTGCTTCGCCGCGACGCGTCTCGCCAATGGTGCTGCGCTTCGTTGCTGCGCGCTTTTTGGCTTTGGCGTTTAGTAGGAGCGCGGCGCGTACGCGTCTCCAAAACGCTGTCGAGTCGACTCGCTGCAACAAATTTGTGGCTCGCCGCGTCAACGTGTTAGACTCGCGCTCAAATTCACCGGTCTCGCAGAGCCACGGTCAGGGTCCATCGGTCCATTGCATTGGTGGCAGGGATCCTGGAGCCAATGCAGGTGGTGGTGGTGCTGCTGCTGTGCTGATACTGCTGCTGCTTCAGGATCAAGGCGCTCTTCTGGCGGACTCACCACAATGCAGCTTCATCCATCATCATGTCCGCAGATCATTAGAGGTTGCATGCCGACCAGGCCTTGTGTGGATTCGGAAGATTCCGAAAAGGCTGCAGAAAAAAGGTGGAGCTGTCATCTGACCCCACTTCCGAACCAAATCGGAGAGAAAAAAAAGCAGCGAGCGGCGGGCGGGTGGGCCGAGCGTTGATTGAGGTCGGATCCATGACTTCTTCTCGGCACCTCTCGAGCCATTGTGCGGATGAAGCCGACTCGCTCCGATCCTCTGCTCTTGTGATTGAGTTCAGTGCACACGCTGGCCTTGGTACCCACCTCTCTACCATCACCACGGAACGACAGCGCTGCCATATACCCTTGATCCGCCCTTCGGACGTCTGCCGATAACGACTTGACAGCCATGTCGACATCCGATGAGGCGCTGGTGCTGTGCCTCTATGCGGGCGGCACGATCGGAATGGTGCGCAAGGATGCATCGTCCGGCTTTGCCCCCTACCCCTCCTTCCTCACAGAGACGCTGCGCAGCCAGTCGCGTTTCCACGATCCGCACGGCGACTCTATCTTCTCCTGGTCCGATTCCGTTGATCGCTACAAGGCGTGGAGCGAGGCCTACACGCGACCAGGCTCGGGCGCCTCGACGCCGCTGCATTCCAAGGACAGCACCGCACCCCTCTCCGAATCCACACTCGCAAAGGCGGTTGCAGACAAGTCGGCCAACAGCAGCCTGCTCGACGTCAACGGAGCCCAGCCGTCCAAGAAGCGCAAGAGCGACCACGACTCGGGCGCCGGTGCGGGCCCGTCCGGTGCACTCACCCCTTCTACGCAGGCGCATCTCGATCACCTCTACGCCGACTCGGCTTCACGCTCGCCTTCCGGTGCCGCCTCGGCGGGCGCGCCCCCTTTTGGCCACCCTGTTCTAGTCCGCTCCTCGGCGCCCAAGGGAACGTCGACACACCACGCGCTCTCGTCGTCGCTCTCCGCTGACGGCGCGCACCTCGAGCTGCAGCTGCCCACGCTCATCACGCCGCGCGGCGGCGCGCACGCCAAGCGTGTACGCTACGCTGTGCTCGAGTACGATCCGCTGCTCGACTCGTCCGAGATGGACATCCCCGACTGGATCCGCCTCGCCTCGGACATCTCGCTCAACTACCAGAACTTTGACGCGTTCATCGTGCTGCACGGCACCGACACCATGGCGTACACGGCGTCGGCGCTGAGCATGCTGCTCGAGAATCTGGGCAAGTCGGTCATCGTCACGGGCGCCCAGGTGCCGCTCTCGGAACTGCGCAACGACGCCATCGAAAACGTGCTCGGCGCACTCATGCTCGCTGGCTCCTACATCATCCCCGAGGTTGGGCTCTACTTTGCCTCGACGCTCTACCGCGGCAACCGCACGAGCAAGGTGAGCAACAATGCGCTCGCCGCCTTCGACTCGCCTAACATGGCGCCGCTCGCGCGCGTCGGCATCAACATCGAGGTCGCCTGGAACCTCGTCGAGCGCTCGCGCAGCGTCAAGAGCTTCCGCGCGCACGATCGCATGTCGCCCAACGTCGCCGTGCTGCGCCTCTTCCCCGGCCTTCCCACCTCCACCGTCAAGAGCTTCCTCTCGCCGCCGCTTGAGGGCGTCATCCTCGAGTCGTACGGCGCGGGCAACGCGCCCTCGCGTCCGGACCTGCTCGAGGTGTTCAAGCACGCCTCGGACCGCGGCCTCGTCATCGTCAACATCACCCAGTGCGTCCAGGGCGAGGTGTCGGCGATCTATGCCGTGGGCAAGAAGCTTGAGGCCGTCGGTGTCGTTGCGGGCGGAGACATGACGCCCGAGTGCGCGCTTGCCAAACTCTCCTACCTGCTCGCCAAGGGGCTGGAGCCCGCCGAGATCCGCGAGCTCATGGGCAGGCCGCTGCGCGGCGAGCTCACGTCGAGTCGGGGCGGTGCAGCGCAGGCGCTGCCGCAGGAACTCACGCCCGCAGCCAAGCCGATCAAGGCCGACGTGCGCACGCTGCTCGCGCACATCCTCCAGAACCCGTCCAAGACGCAGGCGGCGGCGACGGCGGCGTCGCCCGACAAGTCCGCCGTCGGCACCACGTCCAGGGACACGCGCGCAGCCGCGTGGGACAGCTCCGAACACGAAGTCTCGGCAGCCGCCATGGCGGTGCTGCCCTGGCTCATCTACGAGGCCGCCTCCAAGAACGACGTGGCGCTGCTGCAGTGGCACATCCATGCGCTCGGGCAGCTCGAGACCATCCCCACGATTGCTATTGACGAGGAGCACTTCCATCCGTCCACCTTGCATCCTGCTGCGTCCGGCGGTGCGTCGGGCGAAGCCGCCGCGACGGGCCACATTATCGGTGATGGCGTGGCGAATCCAGAGGCGACGACGCCGATCGAGAAGCTGCAGCCGCTGCATGTGGCGAGTGCCAAGGGCTACACCGGCATCGTCGAGGTGCTGCTTCAGGCGGGGTGCAGCGTCCATGCGAGGGAGACGACGTCCGGTCACTCGCCGCTCTTCCTGGCGTGTCAGCACGCCCATGCTGCCACCGCCAAGCTGCTGCGCGACGCAGGTGCGCATCTCAAAGAAGACGAACTCGCCCTGGCGCGCTTTGTCGTGAGCCAGCAGCGCGAACGCGATCCCACCACACCCGACGCTACCGCCATCTGGCAACTCGCTGGCGTCACTTTTGCATAAATCCCCAAGCAAGCCTTTCCTTAGACAAAGCATTTCATATTTCGGTATCATGCTGGCAGCTGTACGTATAGCGAGGGCAATATAAGGCGAAGCCAATCAGGTATCCAGAGAGGTTTAGGAAGACTGTGCGGGACGCGTGAGTTGGAGGATGTGGTTGTTGAGCACAATGGCGATTTGGTGGCCTGCAGCCTCTGGTTCGAGACGGAAGTTGTTTGGCAACGGTGTAGCGAGGACCTGGTCGTTCAGCTTTTCGGGTCCAAGTTGGGCTGCCTTGATCATGGCAGCAGCTACGTCCTTGACATCCGCCTGGAGGCTGTCCGAGATCTTGGAGCCGAGGTTAAAGAAAGGCTGCGAGAGTTTCTCGAAGATCCTCGATTCCTTTCTCTGGGCGTTTTGCAGGAATCCCGGACGCATGATGATCGTCTTTGCATACATGCTAGCCAGACCTTCTTCGGTCAAACCTTTGCTCTTGAGGTAGGGGAATCGAGACGCACTGCTTGCCTGTCCACTCGAACAGTACACCATCGTAGCTGGGTGCTTGGGATCGTGCAGTGCTTTGGCAGCAGCAAGCACGTAGCCTCGATCGATCTTTTCAAATGCAGCAAACGATCCGGCTGCAGCACGCGTGGTTCCCATCGTGATGAACACCGCATCCGCTTTGACATCGGCAAACTTGGCTTGCTCAGACGCATCCTTCTGGAACAGCTTTTCGAAATCCACCACCACCTCCTCGAACTTGACCTTGTCCGAAGACGGTGGTGCCGGATGTTCGCGCCGTGCGAACGAAACTACGCGGGTGTAGGGCGAAGAGTCGCTCACCAGCTGCCCGAGAAGAGGCGTTCCAACGGCTCCAGTCGCTCCCAAACTAGAACCCACCCAAACAACGAAATCAGCATGAAACGAACAAAGAGGCATCGGTTGGTGGAGAATAAACTTACATCACAGCTGTAGCTTCGGTCACTGCGGTAACTGCCGTCGACGTCGCCGCCATTGTTTCGATAATCGCGAGAGGAAGCACAGGTGTAGGTGGGTAGGAAGCGGATGGAAGTCACTTTGCAACCAGTCCATCACAAAGTCTCAGGGGCTCTCGCCCATTCGGTTGACTGCGCATCCTGGCTGCGCATCCACGCAAGTCACCCTCCTCAACCTCCACACAGGTCCAATTTTGCATCATTTCACAAGCACGCCTATCGCCGCCGCATCATCCACGCCAAGCTCCTCCGCTCCTACGCCACGAGGCTACCGTCCTCCTTTGGCCCGTGTGAAATGACACAGTCTGACCTCACCCTGTCTGCATCTGCCCTAGGGTCCCACAAGTGACCTCACGTCCGGCCTACACTTGCGCTAAAATTACACACACTGCTTCCACAGTCCAAGCTAACACGTCGTAGCGCAAACGAGACTGAATTGCATCGACCGAGTCCATATTGGAGCGGAACTACACTGCCGACCTGACTGACTAGCCTTACCAGCCGAGCCGACAGTATCGACCCTCCCGGCCATACGACGCCGCATCAGCGAGCCATGAGATTGTACACAGAGAGACGAAACGGAGAAACGGAGAAGCGAAGAAAAAAAAACGAGAACCCACTGCAAACCGGGAACCTGTATACTGATGCGAGATCGACGGCGGCCGCCTCTACTCGGTGCCGCCGCCGCGACGGCTTTTGGTGCTGACCACACCGGCTGCTTACTTCTTGAGAGTGCCCATGACACGCGCGGGCGTGGCCATCTCGATGTGGAAGTCGTCCGCAGGGTGGCGGTAGAGACCGGCCTTGAGGCGCTTCTGGTCGATGTGGTGACCGATGAAGCCGATCGAGCGACCGAGGGTGAAGATGCCGTTGAGGAAGCCGTAGCTGAGGTAGTCGCGAGCCTCCTCGATGGTGAAGGCACCCGAGTCGCGCAGCAGATCGACGAAGCACACGGCGAGACAGCCGTCGACGTTGAGGATGAGCGTGTCCTTCTTGGCCGTCGTCACCTTCTCGACGGCGAGCGCATAGTCGAGCATCTTGTGCGAAGGGAAGTTCTTGAGAACAAACTCCTTGACCACCTGCACACGGTAGTCGGGGTTCGACACCGACTTGATCTTGTGGCCGATACCGGGGATGAGCTTGTTGCCCTTGCGCATGCTGTCCACAAACTCGCGCGCAGTCATGCCGCGGTCGTAGGCGTTGGAGAACTCGGTGGCAGCGTCGTCCAGAGCACCACCGAAGCGGTCACCGATGGTGAGCAGACCCGACACGAGCGACGAGATGAGGTCCTTGCCGGCACGCGACGTGATGATCGTGTTCATCGCACCCGACACGGCCGGACCGTGGTCGGCGGTGAGCATGAGCGCCATCTCGATAAACTTGGTGCAGTAGTCCGGCAGGCGGCGCTTGAACCACAGCAGCGAGATGACACCGCCGATGCCCATGCCAGACTCGAACACCTCCGAGATCTTAACACCGGAGTACATGAGCTCCGATCCACGCTCGTCCGAGATGGTCGAGATGAAGGCAGCGGGCTTACGCACCATGCCGAGCTCCTGCGCCCACTTGTAGTCGACGGGGATGGCGGGAGCGGGGCGCTCGGGCTTGGGCACAACGACACCCTGGGCAACGAGCTTGTTGTACACCTCGCGGATCACCTGGGGCAGGTCCTCGAAGGTCTCGGGCACAATGAAGCCGGCCGCCTTCATGGCGGCGTTCTTGGCCGAGGCGGTCTCCATGTCGCTGTTGGCCATGGAGCCGGCGTGGCCGAACTGCACCTCGGTGGTGAACATCTTGGCACACGTGCCGATGGCCCAGGCGACAATGGGCTTCTTGATGATGCCCTTCTTGACGGCGTCAATGACACGGTACTCCTCGATACCACCGACCTCGCCGAGGAGGACGAGCATCTTGCACTCGGGGTCCTGCTCGTAGCGGAGCAGGTGGTCAATGAAGGTGGTACCGGGGTAACGGTCACCGCCGATGGCGATACCCTCGTAGGTGCCGTTGGTGGTGATCGAGAGGATGTTGTTGAGCTCGTTCGACATACCGCCGGACTTGGAGACGTAACCGACCGAACCGGGGCGGTAGAGCTTGGACGAGAGGATGTTGTCCATCATGCCACCCGAGTTACCGATACGGAAGCAGCCGGGCTTGATACCACCGACGGTGGCGGGGCCGATGATGAGAACACCGGCCTTCTCGGCACGGTGGAGGATCTCACGGGCGTGGCGCTCGGGCACACCCTCGGCGATGAGCGCCAGAGCGCGGATCTGGGGGCAGTCGAGCACCTCGAGCGTCGACGAGTAGACCGATCGGCTCGAGGCAAAGTTGACGACAACGTCGGCGTCGGGGTGCTTGGCGACGGCCTCCTTGATGCTGGTGTAGACGGGAAGGAGCGTCTCCTTGGTGCCCCAGTAGAACTTCTGGATGTGGTGGCCACCGAAGGGGTAGATCATGGCAGCAACCGAAGGGGTCTTGCGACCGCACGAGAAGTCAAAGTCGAGCATGCCCTGGATGGCACGGGGCTGCAGACCAAAGACGAGCGAGCGGGTGTTGGCGTCGAAGGGGCGGTAGGCGGGACGCTGGCCAGCGGCACCAGCGCCAAAGTGGACAATCTGATCCTGGGGCTGGACGCGCTCGCCAGTGGCGTGGTCGACGGTGCCGATGGCCTTGTCCTCGGCCTTGGTGCCGTTGGCGCCGCCGTGGACGGGGGTCTGGGCGCCCGAGGGGAGGGCGTTCTGCTGCTGCGAGGCGAGGGTGACCTCCTCGAAGGTCTTGACACCGAGAGCCAGGGGCACAATGTCGGTAATGTGAGTCTCGGGGCCGAAGACCTGGATCTCGACACCGAGGTCTTCACCGAGGAGGCGCATGGCCTTGAGACCCTCCTGGTAGTTGGGGCCACCGCGGCGGACAAAGATGCGGACGCCGTGCTTGGCGAGCGCGAGCTTGTACTCCTTGAGCGCACGGATGATGCCCTTAAAGGTGGAAGCGACGTTGGTGAAGTTGGCAATACCACCGCCGATGATGAGGAGCTTGCCCTGAGGGTTGACCTCGCCGCGGGTCATGAGGTCGAGCAGCGTCTTGGCGTACTCGAAGGTCTGGCCCTCGGAGGGAGCACCCGAGTACTCACCGTAGTTGGCGAGCTCGTGGGCGTAGCCGTGGGCAGCGATGGCGTCCGAGTAGACGACCGAGGCACCACCACCGGCGACCATGGTCCAGATGCGGCCCGTGGCGTTCAGCACGGTGAGCTTGAGCGAAGCACCGGTACCGGCGTCGAGCTTGGCGATGTAGGCCTCCTCCTTGGTCAGGTCACGGCCGAAGGGAGCGGGCCAGTACATGGGCGGGCCGCGGTCCTCGCCCTTGTTGCCGGCAGCACCGGCAGCGATGCCCATGACGATGGAAGGGTCACGAGCGATGGCCCACTTGGGGCCGCAGATGAAGTCGGCGGTCTGGTCGAGCTTGGCGGCCATGTCGAGGTAGGCGATCTGGCCGTCATCGGTGGCGACGAGCGGGTTGATCTCGAGGTAGGCGAAGTGGAGGTCGACGTAGACCGAGTAGAGGCGGATGAGGAAGTCGGTGAGCACCTCGCGCTTGGCGGCAGGAACGCCAGTGAGCAGGGTGCTGGTCCAGACCTCGCGCTTGGGGAAGGGTGCGGCGGGGTCGGCGGGGATGAGGAGCTTGAGAGCCTTGGCGTCGACATCGCCGACGTCGACACCACCCTCGTGGGTGAAGAGGATCCAGTCACCCTCTCGCGCCGAGTTGATGCAGACGTAGAACTCGGTGTCGGCGGGGTGGGGGCAGAAGGGCTCGACGATGAAGTTGTTGAGGGTACCGGTGACCGACTCGACCTTCTGGGCCTTGCCGGCACGCTCCTGGATCCAGGCCTTGGCATCAGCCCAGTCCGAGTTGAGCTTGAGAAGGCCGGCCTTTCCTCGGCGCTTGATGAGCTGGTCTGGCTTGGCGACGAGCTTGGTCGACTGAACCCATGCTGGGAGCTGCGACTCGTCTGTGATGGAGTTGGTGGTGGGGTCCCAGGCGATCTGGGCGACCTTGGGGGCAGGAGCGACAAAGTCGGCGTTGACCTTGAGGTCGGCGTGGGCCAGAGGCGAGCGGGGCAGCCAGTAGTTGACCAGGAGCTTGGCGTCAAACTCTCGGATAGCTGTGGGAACGAATGGCAATCAGAAGAGCGCAGAAAGGCGGACATACGTGTCAGTTTTGCTTCTCGGCATGATCTGCGTTCCCCGCGGGTGCAAGCCGGCCAAATTAGACCTGATTCGGCACTTTTCCGAATCCTTCGAGACAGCAGAATGGAGCCGCTACGAGTGCCATCTTCTCGAGACGACCTCGCAGAGCCCGGAGCTTTTGAGAAGGACTTCACCCGCAGAAAACTTCCTACGCCAGAAGTACTTACCCTTGGAAGACATGGCGAAAGTTCAAGTGTGAGGTGTTGATGAAAACGAAAGGGTGTTGTTCAAAGTTGACAGCGATGCTGAGGAACGAGTGAAGATGACTCGTTGACGAAGGATACGGGGCGATGTGCGGCGACGGTGAGTAAAGGCTAGATACTCAAAGCGACGATGTTCGCGGGGATGGTTGGCAAGCCAAGAAAGTGAAGAAGGAGCAGATGGAGGAGGCGCCGTTGAGAGCGATGACGGAGGAAGGATGGATGACGGTGGTGATGGAGAAGAAGGGAGATGCTGAGCTCGATGGCCAAATACACCTGGGTGGGCGAGGGCGGCGCGGAGCGGCTCGCGCAGGCCTTCCAGTCTTCCAGCACGAAACACCACGCTGTGCGGATTTGAGGATTGGGGGTCTGAGCGTCTCGCCGGGTCAGGCGGAAACTGACGGCAGTGCCACACGCTTTGGCTGGCTGGCTCGCGCTCTCGAGGACAAGGCCTGGCGACGCAGCACCAGCATCAGCAGCACCAGCAGCACCAGCGGACGCGGCGGCGCACGGTCGATTGCAGGCCAATAAGGGCGACAGAGAGCGTTGACAGCCAGCCATCCGGATTCGCGCTGCGCAGGAGCGCGGACTCGAGTGGAGCCGGGACTAAAGCACGACCCAACAAGCCAGAGTGCGGCGCTCGCCCTGCCCCAAGTTGCCGAATCAAAAAATGGACGACGCAAGCGAGCGCTTTCTTCCGTGCATCAGGCAGGTGGGCCCAACTCAAAATGCACCACCCAGCAGACCAACACTTTTTTTCGCCTTTTTTTTTTTTTTTTTTTGGTGGATGCGTCGCGGCTGCCATCACGAGAGTGGCGACCCTTCGCGACGCTCGGAAAACGCTGGAATTCGGGGCAGCCGACACCGCGGGCTGGGACCAACAACTTCCGACGTTGCCCCAAGCGTAGGGTGGCCTCGCTGCAGTAAACTGCTCGAAATTTCAGGATGAATTTAATTTTGGCAGCGCCTTTTCGTCCAATCACCAAAAAAATGGAAATGCAGTGCGCTGTGCTGCTGTTGCCTCCTTCCCTCACGCGAACGCAGCGTGGCCTGGCCTTGCAGCCTTGCAGCAAGTTGGTCGATACGCCCGCCACCCTGGAAATGATGACGCCGAGAGCCGATCGCGCTCCCACCAAAGAAGCAGCTGCAGCGAGGCTCAAGGCCAACGTTTGGGACGAATTCGAATCGATGCGACGCACCCATACGATCAAACTTCGATTTGGCGCTGCACGCATACACGCTGCCCTGGCTCGGCCTGTGTCCGTTGTCCAAAGTGCCTGGCTCGACGTCGACGTTGACGTCGGCCGGAACTGGCCCTGTTTTTCTTTAGCACGCATCTGTTTGTTTCTTCCTGCGGTCGGCTCTGGAGCAGAGTGTAGACGAGGTGGGATCGTCCAACTTCACCGCGGCCGAGTCCGCGATCAAGACTGCAGGCGGCGGTGCTGCACGTCTGCCTCGGCCTGCTTAGCCCTTCTGTCCAATAGCAGCGCACATCGTCCGATGCTAGAGGTGGCCTGATCTGCGCCGCATCATGCAACCTGATCCAGCCGCATCTCCGTGTCGCTCATTTTTCCAGCCTATCGCCCAGGCGTGCTCCATTTGGCTTTGATCACATGCTCTCAACGAGGCTAGTAGGAGCGCAGAGCAGTGTGAATCCGAACCTAGCCGCGCCAAGCCGCAAGCGAGCCAGTGAACCTTTGCAGAGCGCGTGCGTGAAAAATACGCAGAGAGCCGGCCAGCCGGAGCAGCCGCTGGAACAGCTTGTTTGAGGCGAACAGGGTCCCTGCAGGCCAGAGCTTCGCGCATCTTTGTCGGATCGACACGAGACCCACCGACACCACACACACGCAGCGGCACCGCCGACACCACAGATTTTGGGGATGATCGCTCTTCAGTTCTTTGGGAATTTATCAAAAAAAAAAAAGTTTAAAAATTCGTGACGGGTACCGCTGTATTCCGAGCTGCCCCGGCCGCTTCCAGACAATCCCATATCCCACCCTCACCCTTGCCTGAAGGTGATTGCCACTTCACACCTCGTAGAGCGGCGTCAGCAGTGTAACTGTCTAGCCGATGTGAGAGCTTGGACTGAGTCCGGTGTGGGATCACCAAACGCATGGCTTGCCGACGATGGAAGCTCGATCAAGGCTCGTGAGTTTCTGTTGGGGTCCCGGCTTGCGTGGAGCGCCGACGAAATTCTCCGCTGCCAAAATGCACCGCGCGTGCGATACGCGACCCCGCCGCGCCCTGATCGATTTGCCTCATCGATACTGCCCACGCGATCGCTGCCAAAATCCAGCGTGTTAGAGCCCGATCCTTCGAGTTCTTATTCGTCAAAATGTTAAGCCGGGAAGTGGATGCTGAAGGACCTCGGAAGTCGGTCTTGTTCGAGGCTGCGTGTGCACGAAGAAGCTCGAGATCAACACTAATGGCCTCCACACCGCCGCTTCTGACACTTGCCTCTTCCACCATCCTGTCCTTTGCATCTTCTTGTCTCTGACAATACCTCTCACGATGATGGCTTCGAATCCGACCTCTGGCTCTGAGATGCAGATCTCGGTCGCTAAGGTCCCAATCTCCTCGCCTGTGCTTCCCACGCGCACCGCAACCGAGACGATCAGTGGCACACCGACCACCGTGATCACGCAGTCGTTCGCCGACCGCATCATGATCACCATCACGCAGCTCAACAAGTTCGGCTGCATCTACCAAGCCACCACCTCTGTCAACCCTGCCGATCCCCTACCCCAGCACACCGAGCCAGGACAGCTGCCTCCACCACTACCAACGACAGCAGTGACCAAGCTCGTTGGTACCGAGCCCTCGCCGGCGTACACGGCTCTGTACCACCTCTACATCGCCCAACTCGCTAGCATCGTCAAACACGCCGCTCCAACAGATCAGCGCCCCCTGATGGTCACCCTTGCCCTCAAACCGACAGCTGCACAACGACAACCCGACGATGATGACGACTCGCTCATGTCCAGCGAGACCGAACGCACAAGATTCATCGCAGTCATGAAGATGGTCACAAGCTGCAGAGTGTGGTAAATTCTACCCGTTTCGCTCATTACACGACTGTGCGCAGTGGGAAAAAGGTTCAGAAGGCTGTGCGTCGCGTACGACCGGACGCAGTAGCGGGCACATCGCGTCTGCGCCGCGTGGAGGAGCTGCGACCAAACCCGGCAAAGTTGCCATTGTCGTCCGCATCGTCCTCGTCTTCCTCGTCGTCGTCAATCACCATGGCTGTGTTTGCCGTTCTGGCCGCTTTTGCCGATGCGCGCGGTACGACTCGAGAGGGCACGAGCTCGTCGTCGCTCTCATCCACCAGTCCCACGGGTCTCTTTCTCCCCCGCACCTGCGACACTCTCTGCGACGGCCGACCGTGCCGCCGGTTCATCAGCGTCGTCATGTCCGCGCCATCATCCGACTCCTCGTCCAGGTCATCCAGCCCAAGATCGACAGACCCGCCCTCAACAGACGCGGGATCCAATGCCACCTTTGCGCGACCGCGACGTGTGGGACCCGCCGCTTCCTGCGGGACAGAAGCCTCGTCGTCCTGCTCCCAATATGCTGCGCCCAGCCCATAGTCGTTGCTCTCGGGCAGCGCAAGTGCCACTTGCGTGCGCGAAGCCGGCGTACCTTGCACCCGCGTACCAGCCTCGGCCTTGCGTCGGAACTTCTTAAAGTTCGGCCCGGCGCTCGTCGCCGTGGCTGTGCGAGGTGTCTGCTTGCGGACGAGCGGCACAAAGTCGACCTGGACAAAGTTGCCGCGCACGTGCATCCGCAACTCTTCTTCCGCCATCCGCTTGAATGCCTCGTAATCCTCATCCACCGCTGCGTCCTTGCGTGCCGGTTCTGCCTGTGCACGAGTCGATCGAGAGGCAACATGGCGGTCGAGAGGGCCAGAGGAACCTTTGGCGATATTGAGCCGGTTGAAGTCGGCATCAAAGTCATCGACTGCACTAACCTGCGCGCGTTGTGAGTTGAGTGCGGCCAGGAACTGAGGTTCCGTGTCGGGCTGTGCGCCGTCAGCCAGTCCCTGCGCAGCATCTGTATCAGGGCGAACAATGCGAGACGCTTCCGGTGCTGGGTCTGCAGCAGGCACCTCAGTGCGCGTCCGCTTGGAAGTCTGTGCAGTCTCACCACCGGCCTCAGGCGGTGGCGACTTTCTCTTGCCGAGGTCGACCGCCTGGCTCTGACTCGAGGCTTGCGCGTCGACCAAGGATTGCGTTTGAGCTCGGTCCTCCTGATCCAAATCCATCCTGTATCGTCGGCTGCGCGGTACCGAAGTGGCACCGCCGGCTTGCGTCCCCAGCGAGCCGCTCGTGCTTCCGGACACATCTGTGGAAGCAGACGCATCGCCAGTCTGTAAGATGGCGTCGAAGATGTCGGAGCGCCGAGAGTTGGTACGAGTGGCGCCTGTACGCCTTGTAAGTCCGCTCTTTGCCGAGCGAGCAGGCTGCAAGCCAGCCTGCGATTGCAGCGATTCGGAGGCCTCGGCATCCTTCGCATTTGCATCTGCGACGCTGGCCTGTGTCGGGGTAGGAGCAGGATCGTTCGCCGTGTTGTGGGAGATGGCTTCGTCTGCTCCAGAGGCTGGCTTGCGTGTTCTGCGGGTCAGCGGTCTCCTCTGCGCTTCTGATGCGCCCTGTGTGGATTGTACGTTCTCGACCGTGGGCTCGTTGGTAGCGGCGACGACTTGCCTGTCTTCTGCTGGAGCTGCTGCCGCCGCATCGACTGGCATGGGCGATGGCTGCCTTTGAGGAGCGATATGATTCGTGTGCGTCTCCGCACAGGCCTGTGGAGCGGCGGATTGGGGAAGCGGGGACGAGCCGGGAATCGTTGCTGGAGGAGGGATGGATGCATCGTCGTCGTCGGACGCGTTCGGGACGACGTTGAGGTGTGCACGGACGTCGGCTGTGAGGATGGCGCTGGTGAGTGCATGGAAACCCGAGGGCATAGCGATACGCAGATTGCTGCAGGCTACCGCACAAGCCTGTCTCCAGGCCGAGTCAGCGTGCCCGCCACTGACCAGCACGACAAGGCCTTCGTCCGGCGCCTCGCTGCGAGCCTGTGCGCCACTGTTGCGCCAGTAGGAGAGAGCGCTGTTCTTGTAGGGCATGAGGAGCTGAGCAAAGTCGGCCTTGGTAAGGAGCTTTTCGGCGACTGGATTGTGGGTGAAGACATGGGCCCCCGCCACGGCGAGTAGATTTTTGTAAATTGTGATTTCGGCCTGATCGCTAGGAAGCGCAAAGAAGACACAAGTTGTGCCCTTGAGCATATAAGTGCGACGCTGTTCGGGAAGGAGCCTGTGCGGAGAGTCGATGAGCTCGCTCAGCTCTCCTGGATCGACGGGAGGTGCGTACGCTGCGGGTGAGAGGTCATCGAATGTGGTTTCGAGCGAAGCTGGGTCATGGCGGGGGAGTTCTGCCCTGCGGAAGAGCTCGTGGCAGTAGTCGATGGAGACGAGAGGGCGTGCCTGAAGCAGTGCGGAGAGAACGGACTCGGTGGAGTTGACCTGCGCAAGGCACAGATGCGTGTAGCCATCCTTCCAGCGCGACTTGGCTGGGGATAGATGGATTCCCAGCTGGAGTGCAGGCTTTCGGAGAGGCGCTATGACGTTCTCCTTGATGCGTGCCGCAAAGCAGACTGCAAAGGGCTGCCATACGAGGCGGAGGGAGATGGTGGTGGTGAGTGCAAAGGAGTCACCATGCTCGAGCGTATGCTCTTGGTCTGCAGGTATTTGCACCTCGATGGCATCTGTAGCGTCGGTGACGGTGGTGGTGTTGGTGCTGGTGGATGCGGACTGTTTGGTCACGGCAAACGTTTTCCTGCTCTTGTTGGCCTCGAAGCGGATGGTGACGCGCGGTCGAAGCGAGGTGTCATTGTGAAATGCGAGCGGATCGGTAACAGCTGCAAGACGAGCTTCGATGGACTGCTCGGAGGCGACGCTGATGTGGCAGGAGTTGCGCGAGACAAACTTGCTATCGACGACAATGTCGGCGGGGATCTTGCGTCCGAGGGTGTAGGTCTGTCCGTACTTGAGGAGCTTGGTGAGCTCCTGCCGGCTGTCCTCGGCGAATCGACCCTGGAGCAGCCACATGAGAGGCTCGTCAACGTGGCGAATGCATGTGATGCCAGGCTGTACGGATCAGGATTTGATGGTCATGGTATGGTGATGAGCTTCTGATCCAGCCTGGACCCTGAACTGCGGACGGTGTGACGCGTGAGAAGAGGGTGTTACTTTTGACGATATCGGATGTGGAGTAGCCCGATTGCGTGCAGATGGGTATGCCGATGCGCGCCGCTCGAGCCAGCTGCTGAGGCCAAGTTGGAAGGAACGAGCGGAGAAGGGCAGTTGAGAGGAGGCGCGGGCCAGGCAAGGAGGGAAAGGCGAAAATGCGAAATCCACGCGCCTCGGCCTCGGCGACGCAGGGCACAGCAGAGCGCAGCAGAACGCAGCGCTGGAGGCCTACAGCCAACAAGCACACACGCACGCTTCACAGCTCAGATCTCCCACACACGGCCCGGTTGGAGCTCGAGAGCATCATCGTCTCTGCTCTCTCCTTCGCATAATCCCGGCAGTCACTTCACTGCTCGCCGCTCCATCGCCGCCGGACAGACGACAGACGTACGCCATGTACAATCACCACTCGCAGGGCCGCTATGGCTCGGGCTCGCGCTCCTCCGGCAGCGCATCGGACTCAATAGCTCCGCAGGGCGCGCTCAATGCGCTGGCAGACTGGGCGGCACGCAACCTCGATCCAGAGATCCAGACCTCGCCCGTATCGGTCTACGTCGAACGCTGCTGCCATCCCGCGCTGGGCCAGCCCAACCTCGCGCTCAACCTCGAGCTCGCCGACTATGTCAATCAGAAGAAGGCAAACACGCCGCGCGAGGCAGCCTTCGAGACGGTGCGCAAGATCAACTCGCGCAATCCGCACGTCGGCATGCTCGGCCTTGCGCTGCTCGACATACTCGTCAAGAATTGCGGCTATCCGCTCCACCTCCAAGTCGCCACCAAGGAGTTTCTCAACGAGATGGTCAAGCGCTTCCCTGAGCGCCCGCCGCCCTTCCCCTCGCCCGTGCAGACCAAGATCCTCGAGCTCATCCACGAGTGGAAGCTCACGCTCTGCGTCACCTCCAAGCACCGCGAGGACCTCGTGCACATCCGCGACATGCATCGCCTGCTCACCTACAAAGGCTACCGCTTCCCCAACGTCGACTCGCGCGCTGCGAGCGTCATGAACTCGGACAACAACCTCAAGTCGCCCGAGGAGCTGGAGGAGGAGGACCGTGCAGCGCAGGGTGCCAAGCTGCAGGAGCTCATCCGCAGGGGAACGCCCAAGGACCTTGCGCAGGCGCAGGAGCTCATGAAGATCATGTCGGGCGCCGAACCGGAGAACAAGCCCGACTACACCAAGCAGACGCGCCGCGAGCTCGACAAGGTGCAGTCGCGCGCGATCCTGCTCAACGACATGCTCAACAACGCCAAGGCGGGCGAGAAGTTTGCGCAGGGCGATGCGTACGACCAGATCGCCGGCCATCTGCGCAGCGTGCAGCCGCGCATCCAGAAGTGGATCGGCGACGCGGACGAGGGCGATGCGGCGGGCTCGGACAACATGGACAGGCTGCTGCTCGTCAACGACCTCATCAACCAGGTCGTCGAGCGCTACAAGCAGTTCACCAAGGGCAACTATGAGGCACAGGCGCACATCGATCCGTCCATCGATCCTTCCAAGGGCGGTGCGGACGCTGTGCCGACAGCCAAGATCTCGGACCTGATTAGCTTTGATGACGAGGCGGCGCAACCGGCTGCGTCCGCTTCGGGTGCAGCCGGATCGTCGAACATCATGGACGACTTTGCGTCGCTCACGTTTGACGATGCTCCTGCCGCCAAACCTGCTGTGGGCGCAGCAGCGGCGGCGGGATCGACAGCACCGACGGGGCCTGGCGGGTTGCCTGCCGATTTGTTCTCGAACGACAGCGGCTCGTCCACGCCACGCTCGGCTACAGGCAGCTCGAATCCAGCCAGCGGACTCGGCAATTGGGGCGCACTCCAGCTGCCCACCACTGCTACTTCGACGTCGACATCGCCGCGCATCCCGCAGTCGGCACCCAAGCCGGCAAGTAGCAGCCTCGTAGACCTCCCCACGCTCACACCTTCGGCGCCACAACAACAGCAGAAACAGCAGCAGCAGCAGCAGCCGAAGCCAAAGTCGAACGATCCATTTGCGGATCTCGACGCCATGTTCAAGTAAAGCACGCCGCCACGATGCGAGCGATGGGATTGCAATTGCCAATTGTTATTTCTACTCGAGTGCGATTGCCGAGTCGGCGGATGCGCCTGTGGGAGGTGCGGTGGGTTGGGTGGGTTTGGGTTTCTTGGTCGCGATCGGGGCGGGGTCGTCGTCGCGCGCGCGCTTGCGCGGAGGAGGCTGCACTTCAGGCAGGTCGTCTTCGGTGTCGGACTCGGGATCGCGGGCGGCAGGCTGTGCACGCGGTGCGAGCGTTGGCACCTTGCGCGTGATCTCGACTGGCGATTGGGCGGTGGCCGAGACGGAAAGCACCACATTGACCGCCTGCAGCTTCTGTTCTTCGTCCGTGAGTGTGAGGATGCTGCCGTCTCGCAGCCCGAGCGAGTCGAGCGAGCGCGCATTGTTGTCGTCGAAATCCGGATCCGCCAGAATCCTAGAGCCATCGTAGACCACCACATCCTCGAGCGCCACAGCCTCTGCCACCGTGCTCACCACCTCGTCGAGCGTCACACCCTCGAGGCTCGTGATGGCAACGGGCACGTACGCGTCCTGACACACGCCGCAGTGCGGGTTGGGCTTCGCAGGCGCACACGCGGCGAGCATGCGGTCCTGACCGCGCATCAGCGTCACAAGGCGCGCCCGATCCCACGCACCCTGCAACACATGCACCGCCTGCAGCACCAGCATGCCCGCCACGATCGCATTCGTCGACGCAATCGCAGGGATGATGTTGCCCGCCATCTGCTTCACCTCGAAGCGCGTCTTGCGATCAATGTGGTACACGGCCGAACGCAGGTTCGACGCCGCGGTGACAAGGTCCAGCGCTGCATCGTCGTCCTTGTCGAACGACAGCGGCACGGAGAGGTCGGCAGCAGCGCGTGTGGCCAGCGCAGATACGCTGCGCAGGAACAGCTCGGCGTTCTCGCGCAGCGTCAGCTGGCGCTGGTCCTTGAGTGTCGATGCATTCGAAGCTGACGGTGCAGCGCCGTTCGACGCACCCTCTCCTGCGGGAGCGGCGCCGCTCGGGTCCGCGTCGCGCTGTCCAGCCATGACTTCGGCAAAGACGAGCGGCACTGGCTTGACGGGCCGATGGGTCCACATCTCCTCCATGCCCAGCAGCCGCTCGATATCATTCTTGTACACCTTGTTGAAGATGCGTTCTGCGACGCTGCGCACGTCCTGTTCCTTTCCCTCGGCTGCGGCCTTGACGAGTGCGGCACGCATGTCGCGCATCTCGCGCTGCTCCTTACGCAGGCTGTCGATCTCGGCGGCATCTTCGCCATCGGCAATCGCCTTGTCCAGCTCCTCGTCCTCGGTCTCATCGTCGGCACCGAAGAGCTGCGTGAAGAGCCAGCTCTTGGCCCACACGATGCAGTGGATGGGCGTGGAGGGTGTGGAGCGGATGGTGCACACGGGAAACGTCTTGGGCGTGGCCTTCTCGACGCAATCGTAGCATTCTGTGACGCCGGGGCGGATGGGCTGGACCTGGCCGACGAAGCCCGTGGTGCCGCTCTCAATGAGCGCGACATCGGCGGCGATGCACATGCGGTTCACCCAGCGGCGCGCATCGAGGTTGTCGAGTGCATTCAGCACGAGGTCAAAGCGCTGGAAGTAAGTCACGCCGAAACGAGGCTCCTTAATGTTGGCGTGGTGCGCAACAATGTTGACGAGCGGATTGAAGGATGACGCGGTCTGTTTAGCGACGAGCGACTTGGGTTTCTTGATGTGCTGCTTCTGGAAGAGGAACTGGCGGTTGAGGTTGGAAAGGTCGATGGTGTCCAGGTCGATGATCTCGATGTCGCCAAAGCCGGTGAGCACGAGATTCTTTAGCAGCTCACAGCCGATACCGCCCGCGCCGACGACGAGGATCTTGGCGGTGTTGATGCGCTGGAACGTATCGGCGCCGAGGATTGTCTTGGCGAGCGAGTAGCGCTCGGCATCCGCGGCGGGCTTATCCGTGGGACGGGAGGAAGAGGAGGCCTCTGTCATGCTGAGGCGGCAGTGAGACGGATGATGAGAGCGAGCCGTCCGCGATGGGGTGATGTGCAGCGCCGCGCAGCTTGGTGCGAGGGTTACGAGGTGTTTGATAGGAAGACGGTTGCGGATTGCCTCGCACAAGGTCCTGCTCTGCTGACCTGCTGCGCGTTTTGCATTCGACGTCTTCTCATGTCGCGGCACGAGTCGCAATCAATTTTCTTCTGTCCATGATCAAAGCATGCAGGTGACTGTACGAGCAAGGTCCAAGTATTTTGATTGAGCCCGCAACTGCGGACGCTCAAAGTGGAGGCGTCAGGCAAAGTCAGATGTGTCTGATGAGAAGGGTGTAACATCTTTAGTGGAATTAATGCGCTCGCGTCAAGGGTCCATCGCGCGTGGAGCTGCACGCCCCGGCGCTGTCTGCACACGCTCCGCTTCGTCGCTTCCTCGACGCATCATCCCCGGTCCCCCTTGTCTCTGCACCAACACATCGCACAGCATGGACCGACTCGACCAGCCACTTTCGGACACGCCGATGCCACGGCGCTCGGGCGCCACGAGTCGAAGCTCACCCTACAGCGTAAGTCTCGCTTTCCCTCCCAGCTTGCCCTTTTCCGTGACTGACGGTAACCACGACCGGCTCTCTGCAGCGAAACGCACGGTCACGCGCAGCGGACGACTCTGAATCATGGAAGCACGATCGATACGACCCCGATGCTCCCGCCCGCGGTCCTCGTCGCGGCAACTCTGGTCGGCCGATGTTCTTCCCGCGCGATCCGACCGAGACGAACGAAGTCAAGCCGACGGGCAAGCTCTTCATCGAAAACCTGCATTGGGATGTGTCCGAACAAGACCTCAAGTCGCTCTTTGAGCAGATCGGCCCCGTAAGCAAAGCGTATATCAAAGTAAGTCTCGTTCCTTTTGCCGTTGAATGTCGAAGAATCTGATGGTCTGATTCGGGTTTTTCGTGGGTTAGTACGATCGAAGTGATCGATCGACTGGACGAGCAGTGGTTGTGTACGATAACCCAAACCATGCACTGCAGGCCAAGACAGAGTACGATGGAGCCAAAGCCAAGGGACAGGTGATCAGCATCACGCAGGAAATGCGCGCCGATCGTACCAAAGATGTGCAGCCAAAATCGCTTCTTTCCAGATTCGATCTCGGATCCCGTCTCAAAGAGTAAGCTACCTCCAAACCCCCCATCCCTGTATCACAGCTTGCTTGTACTGACTTTCGATATCTGTGATGTAGTGGGGAGCAGGAGGCGGTGGGAAGGTTTGCAGATCGTCTTGGACCCGTCCGCAACGCCAGGGAGACGCACAAGACCAACCCGGCAAAGGGTGGTGCGCCGCGCAACAGCGCACCAAGGAAGGAAAAACGCAAACCTGTCACCGCTGCCGATCTCGATGCCGAACTAGAGGCCTTCATGAACGCCCCTGCCAAAGACTCGCAACAGCCACAAGTGTCCAACACACAGCAACACGACGTCGAAATGGCCTAGATCATCCATCCCTCTACATATGCTACACGATCCCTCATTGCTGTCAATGGAATACACGCAAGCACCTCAGCTCTTCATCCAGCCAGACATTCACGCAACGATGCTTAGGTAACGCTGGAATGCATTACGAGTGTGGACGGCCTACGTGACAGAGACATGCAAAGACAGCGTTGAAACAAAAAAGACAAGAGGAAGGCGGCGTGCAAAGGGTGCAAGGGGAAACAGACATGCGAAACGAGGAACGAGAACCAAAATCCCAGTGACTAAGAGACGTAAGAAAAGGGCCAACGGTGAAGCGAGGTAAGGAATCTTCGCGCCCATAACAAGAGAGACGAGTAAGAGACAGAGCACGCCCTGTCACCACTAGGGTGCAGGGCGACAAGACGACGGACAAGATGAAAACGTAGGACAGAGAATAGACGAGTAAGAACCAGAAAGAGACAAGAGTCCGTGAGAATAGAAGGCGACTTCGATCGAAGCGTGGTCGACATAAAAGGGGTCAAGCGCCCCCATTAGGCGATCAAGTACCGCATATTGAGAGCGGTGATCTCGCGCGCAAAGTAACCCCACGTGAGGCGCGATGCTTGGTACGAGAGGCCGCTCGGGCTGCCCGAGCCAAACGGCATCGTGGCCGAGTGCACCATGTCGAAGCCGTGGATGCTTCCGGCGCCCGCACCGATCTCGACGCCGGGCAGGAGGTGCTCCAACACGCCGTCCTTGGGGTTCGCCAACTCGAGCTCGTGCACGGCTGTCGTCAGCGGGTACGTCGCTCTAGGCGAGCTCGAGGGCGACGACCGAGCCGACTTGTAAGAGCCAGAGCCTTGATCGCTGCCCGAGCCGCTGCGAAGCGAAAGAGCCCCGAGAGCGTTGGAGGCCTCGCGGCTGTCGCTGCTGCGGCGCAGATCCGGCGAGCCCTGCTGGCCGCGCACCAGCCTGATCTGCGCCTGCTTGGCCCGGAAGAGGAACGTCTCCCAGCCGCGCAGTTCCCAGAGGAACAGCAAGTGCGGCTGAATGACGATATTGAGTCGACGACTGCGCACCAGCAGATAGCTCTCCACCAGTCCGAGATCCAGGTGGGCCATGACGTACGCCAGCACGATGGTCGTGCTGCGGCTCACGCCGACGCGGCAGTGTACGAGCACCTTGCCGCCGGACAGGCGCGCCGCTTCGATGAACTGAACCGCCTCGCGCATGGTGCCTCGGAGCGGGTCGATGCCATCATCCGAGACGTTGCGCACGTTCAGCACCGTGATGCCTTGCGATGTATAGTTGAGCGAAGGCACGGTGGGTGGATCCTCGGCCATGGCGGCCTTGGCAGACGCCCGCTGGTACCGAGTGCGGCCGTGCTCTTTCAGAGGCGGGTTGATCTTGGCCGAGATGTGGTCAGGCGGAGCCAGCGCCGTCTCGCCGACGGACACGAGATGCGTGATGCCGAGCACGCGGAGCATGTCGACATTGGAAGCGTGGTCCAGGTTGCCGAGATACAAGAAGGGCAAGATGCGCGAGGGGAAGGATCCGTCGAAGCGTGTCTTGTCAAACCAAGCGTGGTTCTCGACCAGATCCGTGTCCACACCTCCTCGACATTTCTGTGGCGTGGGCGTCGAAGTGCGGCAGATCCCGCCCGCAAGCTCCGACGACGGCGCCATGGCAGACGACGTGCGCACACCCTCGGCGGCAAAGTCGACGCCATGAACGAGTCCGTTGGCGTTCTTAGCCGGGCCGCCCTGTGTGTTGCGGCCCAGATGGGCCGAAAGAGACATGCGACGGATCTCAGCGTGATGTCCCTCACCAGAGGCACCGCTGAACGACTTTGACGCGGCATGACGCGAGCGGCGAGCAAGAGCCGCCTCGTTCAGATCCTCCCGCGTGGCTCGCGAGCGTGCAGCGCGCATCTGCTGCAAGAGCAGATCCACAGCCTCAAGCACTGCGACATCGGCCGGGTAGACGAAGAAGGAGCGATTTGCGCGCAGCTGAAGGTCGAGGTAGGCGTTTGGAAGGCTCAGCTCCCGTGCGAACATCAAGTAAGAGAGCGCGAGCACCGAGGTTTCGGTATATCCGTCCGGGCAGTGGAGCAGCACTCTTCGAGGTCGACGGGACGCAGCGGGCTGTCGATCCGCCCTTAGGTGCGAAGTACGGTCCCTGCTGTATATAGGCGAGAAGGAACGCGTAGGCGATCTTGTTCCGTCTCGGAAGGTGCGCAACGTAGACGAGACCGTGTTGAAGGCCGGCAAATCGCGACTGGCAGGGGACGACGACGACGCAGGAGGCATCGCTTGCTGCTGAATCCACATGCAGAGGTCGACTAGCTTCTTGGCCAACTTCTGGTGCGAGCCGTTGGCGCGAGACTCCGCTGCGCTGACGGTCTGGTAGTCGAGGTGGACGACACTGGCAGCATCGAGGTGGAGCACACCGCGGCGGTTCGAGTCGTTGGCATAAGCGTCGGCGCCTCGAGCTATGTCTGCAGCGCGGGTGCTGACAAAGTGGGAGGCCGAGGCGTCGGTCCGCACGGGGACCGAGCGCGGCTTGGGGGTCCAGCCATTCGGACCGAGCACCAACGAACCGTCGCGCGAGTCGGAATCGCGGAAGCCGTCGTATGCCGCGTCGCAGAGGTCGCTTCCGTCGAGGCGAAGAAGCGCATCGCGGCTCAGGCTGCCGAGCATCTTGTCCGTGTCATCCTCGAGGCGCATAGATGCATCGATGGAGTCCAGATACTGTGCGGCGTTGAACAGGGTTTCGGGAGTGCAGGCGCTGGACGTCGGCTGGCGGTCTTCCTCGCAATTGATGCAGATCGAGAAGCATTGCGGGTTTGCCTGCTCGTCAGGCGTGGGAGGGTCGCTATCGTCGCCGTAGCCGGATTTCTTGAGCGCGCCGGGCGCATCAGCGGTGGAGCCGAGCCAGACGTTGTCGTAGATCTCAGAGGCGCGCGTCATGCGCTCCATTTCCTCGCGCTCGCGATCGGTAAAGTCGACGCGGTTGCGGTCGTAGCCGTGGCTGTCGACGGAGACGAGCGAAGTGAAGCGCTGCTCGAACACGTCAAAGGCATCTGTGACGACAAAGACGTTGTACTGCAGGCCACCCCAGCCGCGCAAGAGGCGCTCTCGGCGCGTCGTGGCCTGAGCCTCGCGAAACCACTTGGCAAGCGTGAGGGCGCCCGAGTGATAGCCGTAGGGGCAGTAGATGACAATGTCGGAGATTGTGGCATACTTGGCACACTGAATCCTGAAGTTGCGCAGACTGACGCCCGAAGCCTGGCTCGGCTCGACAAAAGTGGGCCCGATCCTGCGGATCTTGGCAGCCTCCTCTTCGTCGCCCCAGCTGCCTGACTCGGAGAGGCCGCTGTAGAAGGAGCTTCCGTAGACGGTTCTGCGAACGGACGGGGGACGAAGTATTTCGGTGGGGAAGACGGTCGAATTGAGGATGGAATGGCGCGGCTGCGGCTCGACAGGCGTGGGGCTGACCGAGCGGAGGCCCTTGGCAGAAGCGCGTGAGCCATCGTCGAGGATGCTGCTCTCGGTGGAAACGCTAGTGCGGGAACCGGCACTAAAGCTGCCGGATGCGACCGAGAAGAGCGAGGGCCTCGAAGTCTGCGACGACACGGTGGATGCAGTGGAAGCCGAGGCGGAAGCGGTGGAGGCGGCGGTGGAGGCGAGTTCAGAGTCGGCGACGAAGGGATCGGGGACCTTGAGGCCATTCCAAGAGGATTCGAAGCCGTCGTCGGTGTCAGGAGAGCTGCCGGACGAGTGTGTGGTAACGCTGGAGAAAGTGCGAGCGCGTGCACGGGAATTGGTGGAGGCATAGGCATTGCGGGAGGCCTGCATGCGCTCCATCTCGAGGGCGGTGGGCATGTCGGCGCGAACGATGGTGAGACCGCGGTAGGCCGGCGTTGGTTGGCCGCTCAGGGGAGCACCAAAGAAGGCGTTTTGAGCAGGGATGCTGCCGTCGACGCCATGGAGGAAGGGAAAGACGACGTGGTGAGGCACGTCGAGCGAGACGTACTGTTCGTGCAATGCAGCCAGCTGGGCCGCCGACATTGCGCGGATGGGTGCAGCCAGGCTCTGTTTGGAAAAGTGCTGGGAGCTACTATTTGAACAGTGATCGTCGGCGTTGGCGACGATGCTGTCGTATTCGCCCGAGCTTTCATCATCGCTGGTCGAATTCGAGGGAAGAGGCTCGTCGGAGATGATGGGATAGTCTTCAAGGTCGACATGCTGGATACCATAAGACGGCGGCTCACGGCTTTGTGCGGGCAAGGGGAGCGACTTTGGCGAAGGCGACCGACGACGCGAGGCGGTGTAGGCGGGCGAGGATGGATGCAAGCGTGGAGTCCCGTGGTCTTCATGGGAGAATGCGAATCGATCTTGTGTGTGATGGGCGGCGCCATCGCGCGGCGACTCGTCTTCAGCACCTGGAAGGCTGACAGGCACCAGGGTGGACGAGACGGCGCCGTGGCGCGAAGCTAGTGGATGCAAAGACACTTGCGCATGGCCGGTAGTCTGCGACATGGCGCAGAGCAAGCAAGTGGCTGACGATGGGGTGAGGCTGGTGGATGCCGAAGTGAACAAAGTTGGAAGACAAAGACGGTTGCGATGGTTGAGCGAGATGGTGGTTGCAAAGGTAGCGTCAGGAGGAGGTGTGGGGGTTGGTAGACGTTGAAGAGATCGCTCTTGCAGGTCGCGGGGAGTGGCCGACGCGCTCGAGGCGAAAAGGGAGAGTAGGCACGGGTCGCACGAGCGTTACAGTACCACCAAAGCTGCTGTGATGCACGACGCGTGTTGGGTGTGGTGCGCGTGAAGGGAGGTGGGCTCGGGGTGAAAGTGAGGTAGCTAGAGGCGAGGAGCCAAGCACGACGCCGATCGGTGGGGTAAGGATGCCGGACGCGAGTAGCCAGGGCAGCCAAGGCCCGGCGACTTCTCTCGGTAACGGTGAGCAGGTGCTTCGAATGCTCAAAGTGAAACGCAAGACGGAGATCGTTGCATTTGGTGCAGGGGTCGGAATGGGAATGTTGAGCGGTGGGTGGACTGGAGTCGAGCCAAGCTAGCGGGGTTCGGTACGCAAGCGGCGAACAAAGTGGCCCTCGTGATGAGCCCGGTCGGCACGAGTGGTGGTGAGTGGGCGAGAGAGAACGAGAGCGGCTGGCGCAGAGTGTGGGGGGTGCGACGGAGGGAAAGCGAAGCCGTGGTCTCAGTGCATGAAGACCGGAATGCAACGCGGGTGGTGGAGGAAGCGCGAGATGAAGGAGTACTTGCGGCGAGGACGAGGACGAGGCGACGCCAACTTTGTCGAGTCCTGCGCCATGCAAAAGCGGATTGTGGGTGAAGCGGCTAAGGAACGGAAGTGCAGATGCAGCTGGGGCAGCAGAGGCGGCCGAGGCAAAGACACACAGGAGGGCAGCAGCGGGCCTCTGGAACCGACACTGGAATGACGGCCGGCCATCTGCGCAAGTGAGGGCGGCCCAGACAAGGGAGGGAGGGCCACGCTGAATCAAAGCGGCGGTGCGCAGCAGGACACAGGGGAAGCGCAGGGCACGATATGGGCTGCATCCACTCGCTCAATCTGACAAGGCAAGGCAAGGCAAGGCAAGGCAGGCGGGCAAAGGGCGAAGGGACGGGCAGCCAAATTAAGTCACTGTTGCTGAGGAGCCAAGCGCTCTCTGTCCAAAGTCACACGCGCCGTCCGCTGCTGCCGATACCGCAACTTCGCTTGGGCGGCTGTGGTTAGGTTCACTCAGCCTTGACAGCTCGGCACAATGCAGGAGGACAGCGCGAATTGAGACAAAAAAGGAAGGCGCCGTGCTCTAGAGATTGGAACGCAGGATAGCGCGGGCGGGTCAACACTCGCGCACCGCCCCACAGATAGGAGCTTAGAGAAACAGGGAACAGCAGAGAGGGGGGCCGAGCCCCGCATCACCCTGCATCGGTGACAGCCGCCGCTTGCAGTGAGGGCCGAAATTTCGAAAAATTGCATCCAAAAAAAAAGCAAGCTTGGCGAAAAATCAGCCACGCTTGTAGCCGTGGGAAAAATCCAACGCCAGCACCAGCTGCAGAGCATGAGCATCGATGTTGAAGCAAGGGAAAGATCGAACCGCGCGCCCGCCCAGCTTTTGGCTCCCACCCCTCTCAAGCCCACGCCCACGCCCACGCCCACGACGCCCACGCGACATCTGGTCGCCGTGAGCCAAAAAAAAAAAAGCGAACCGCCGACGAGTCCACCTGGCTTGATCTTTGGTCACAAATCCTCGGCTCGGACGGCCATGACGCTTTCACATAGTGGCGTTCATGCATCTACCGCGAAGGAACCTTTTCCTCCCGACGGATCTAGGAACGGAGACGCTCGTCTCTCGTCGTGGCTGCCGGTCGGTGATCACCAAAATCTACGCTTTCCCATCATCAACAACGGCGACAGACATGGTGAAAAGCAACGAGTCTGTTCTATTGCGCGGCTCGAGTGATTTGCGTGAGGCTAGCTAGCGCCAATTCTACTTCTTGACTGTGTACGCCCAGGCCTCGGTGGCAAGGCGATCGATCTTGCCGTTCACCTCGTCCTCCATCTGCTGCATGTAGGTCTGCATCTTGTCGAGGTAGGTGGGATCGGCGGCGGCGAGGATGCGCACGGCGAGCAGCGCGGCGTTGGTGCTGTTGTTGATCGCCACCGTCGCCACGGGGATGCCGCGCGGCATCTGCACAATGCTGTGCAGCGAGTCGACGCCGTCGAGCGTGCTGCCCTTGACGGGCACGCCGATGACCGGCAACGCCGTCTGCGCCGCCACCATGCCCGGCAGGTGCGCTGCGCCGCCCGCGCCCGCGATGATGGCTCGCAGTCCACGCGCCGCCGCACTGCGCGCATACGTGCGCATGCGGTCCGGCGTGCGATGCGCACTCACAATCGTCAGCTCAAAAGGCACGTCGAACTTCTTGAGGATCTCGGCAGCCGCCATCATCACCGGCAGATCGCTGTCCGAGCCCATGATGACGCCCACCAGCGGCTGCGGATGCGAAAAGTCCTTGGCCGACTTGGCCGAAACCTCGCCCGCCTTGGATGCCGACGACGACGACGATGCCGATGCCGACGCATTCTGCGCCACGACGCCGCGCAGCGTCAGCTCGGCAGGCAGCTTGCCGCCTTGCTCGGCCAGCTGCGTGGCGCGATCGAGCCCTTCCTCGACGATGCGCAGGCGTGAGCGCACCTCGGCATCGCTCTGTCCCACGATCGTAATGTGACCCATCTTGCGGCCTTTTCGGCAGCCCGTCTTGCCGTACAGGTGGCACGTCGTGCCTGGTACGTCGAGGCTCACCACCCCGGGGACGAGCGTCTTGGCCACCGCCTCCGGGTCCTTGTCCAGGTCTGCAAGGCCGAGGATGTTGATCATGGCGGCCGAGGGCACCTTGAGCGCAGTGCTGCCGAGCGGCAGCCCGAGGATGGCGCGCACGTGGTTCTCGTACTGGCTCGTGTCTGCAGCCTCGATGGTGTAGTGGCCCGAGTTGTGCGGGCGTGGCGCGATCTCGTTGATGAGCAGCTCGCCGTTGGGCATCAGGAACATCTCGACGCCAAACACGCCCGCACCGCCGAACGTGGCGACGGCCTGCTCGGCGATCTGGCGCGCGCGCGCCTCGACGCCCGGATCGGCGGTGCGCAGCGGCGCGAACACCGTGTGGCAGATGCTGTTCTTGTGCACCGTCTCCACGGCAGGGTAGGCTCGCACCTCGCCCGTGGCGCTGCGCACCACCATCACCGCCACCTCGCGCTCGAACGGCGCCCACTTCTCGGCGTACAGCCCGCGCTTGCCATCGCCCAGCGCCGCGACGGCCTCGGCAGCCTGGTCGGCCGACTTGACCACGTAGTTGCCCTTACCGTCGTACGCCTGCGTCCTCGACTTGAGCATGAGCGGGAATCCGAACTCCTTTCCGATCTGACTCACGCCCTCGATCTGGGCCGCGCGCGCCTGCGAGGCGTCGGTGGCTTTGGACATGTCCTCGGGGCCGACAGCCAGGTATTCTGCCAGCGGGAGACCCTTGGCGGCGAGGTGGACCTTCTGCAGGTACTTGTCCTGGATGAGAGCGATGGTGGATGGGAGCGGGTGCACGGCATCGACGAGCTTGTCATCGAGCACCTTTTGGAGCTGAGTCGCGTCGACGTGCTCGATCTCGATGGTGAGCACATCCACCTGAGACGCGAGCTCTCGTATCTTTTCTGGATCGGCAAAGCTGCCGTCGATGTGCTGCGACTTGCCGTCCGGTCCGGGAAGGTAGTTGATCTGCTTGGCCGGGGCAGTGTCGCCGACGTCGAGCAGACGCACCTGCACGTTGAGTCGTGCCGCAGCCTCGACGAACATGCGGCCGAGCTGGCCCGCGCCGAGCACTCCGACCACCCTTGACTCCATGTTGTTCACGGCTAGATGGGCGTTTGATATGTGAGGTTCGCTCAAAGCGATGTGCCTGTGACCGGATGAGGTACGAGAGAATGTGGGGAAGGAAGATGTGCAGCACGAGGCTCTTCTGTTCCCATTGGATCGTCCTCCGACGTCCACTTTGCACTTCCATCATGACTCCCGAGTTCCTTCCAACATTTCTGCCATTTTCTTTTTTAGCCTTTGTTCGGGAGTCGGGCGCGTGTTCTGCGGTGAAGGTGTGGAGTCGTTATCAGAGGCCGCACGCCGCTTTCAGCAAATCCTAGCTTGGGAGCGTCACGTGCAGCCAGCCAATCCGAAATTTTCTGTCTGAAGCTCCAGGCGGCCTCGAAGCAGCTGCACTCTTTGGGCTCACCCGCTGCACACTGGACTGCGAGTGCGCTGCTTCCGTGCATGGAAGCGACGCAGCATCGGATGCACAGGCAATGCAAAAGGCACCGATCCGCACCGATCTACACTTCGACCAGCAATGCTACGCAATGGAATTCGGCTCCATGCAGCTTCGCAATCTCGGTGGATAGACCGGTGCCATTCGCGATAGAGAGAGGGAGAGAGAGGGACGGATGATTGCGACTGGATTTCTCACACCCCTGAGCAAGCCCTGGAGCTGCTGAAAGCTTGGGCTGGGCGCCCAAGGGAAGCTGGGTCGAGGATGGATGCCAGACTCGGCTCGAGAGGCCTTTGGCACGGTCCGGGTGAAAAAAACAGCTCGGCTCGCGCACGCGAAAAGCGCTGGGCGCCGCTAGAGCTCGGGCGGCTGCCGACTCCGCTCGCGAGCCAAACGGCCAAATGTAGCGGCAAACCATATTCCCATGGGAACAACCGGACTCGACGGCACTTTGGCAGCTCTCTCGCCTCGCTCGCACTCATGACCGGCTCAGCGTACATTCGGTGGTCCGCTTTTCAGGCGGCCCTGTCCATGTCGGTCATGCGCGACCCTGCATGCGTGTGAGTGCGCATGGACCTGCGCAATCAATCAAGCCACTGAGCCCGTGAGCGTGAGACGAACGATTCAGCTTCATCCCCCGCCGCATGTCCAGACCGCCTCTGGGACCCGCAGTTGCGACCCGCAGTTGGGGTGGATGAGTCTTTCTGCCACTGTGGTCTCGAAATTTTAAAGCTGTCTGCGTAGTCTGGCTCCCTAGCCCTGCCTCGAATCTGCCTCAATTTCGACGAGCGGCCGCACGTCACGTTGCCGAGTCTCACTTGAAAGTGCTTTGCGGGGTAAATCTACGACAGCGCCTCTGCCGCTGCTCCGGCTGCTGCTGCTTCTCCGACCGTATCTCGACCCGGGTTAGTGATTCTGGGCCTGCATTCCACCTTGTCGCTCCTGCCGAGGCCCTGCTTGGCCGCTGCAGCCCTTCGCTCGCCTAGCTTGATGCCGGCGCAGAGACCCAAAGCAAAAGATAAGTTAAGTTAGTGTGCTCTTGTTTGTCGCCTCACCCTTGCCTCCGTACAAGCGACCTGCAGCGTAGAGCCATGCACGCCCGCCCTCCCTCTTCAAGCCCCGCCGCCGTTCGTCGCCTGGTGCTGCCGTATTGTCCGGCGTCTTTTGGGCTCGCTGCTTCTGAGTGCGACCATCGGCAGGAGTCCCGCGCTGGCTCGCACTGGGCCACTTGCCCATCGAGCCAGCTGGCCTCTGCTTTGCGTTGCCACTTTTCCCAGCCATGCATAACTCCGCCACTTTGAAAGCCACTCGCTCTCCGCAACCCTGGGAGCTGCACTCGCTCTCGTTTCCGGCCTCGCTTTGCGCTCGCTCGGATTTTTCTCAAGCTGGCGTTTGTGGCCGGCATCGGTGAACAATGGCTCTGCTCGTTGCCGAGCTGCTGTCTCTTCGCCAACGTGCGAACGGCACGACGAGAACTTGGCCTGCTCTCGCTTTCTTGCTCCACACCGCTGGGTTGCGCTGCCAAGCCACCCGGGTGTTGCAAGCGGTCCATGTCTACGGACTTGCAGGTCACGAGAGATGCCATTGCGGGCCGCTCCTTCTGCCGTGCTTTCAACGCTCGCTCCTCCTTGAGAACTTGTGAGCTGCTTCGATCCCAGGTACAAGCTTGGATCTCGTCTGACTCCAGCTCCTTCTGCTCCACCATCCCAGTCCTTGCTCTCTGCCAGCCCGTATTGTTGTGTCGTCGTCGTCGCCGCCCAAGTTGGTATCGGCGCACGTGGAATTAGGCTCCGTTGCACCGTCAGCAAACTATCGACTTCATTTCTCCCTTGGTCCGGACCAGGCCGGCTGACCCAGCATCTCAACCAGCCGAAAGCTAAGAGCACCGCATTGAATATACGAGCATCCCTTTGACTCCCACTAGGTGCGCGCAACGCCAGCCGAGTAGAACGATGACCATGGCGCTTTCTCAGACGAGGCCAATTTCGATTCCCACCCCGTCCTCGCCGTCGCACAGCTCGCCTCGAAGTCACTTCCGATGCGGCTCGGATGCGGGATCCGACCTCTCGATCAGCTTGACGCTTGGCGCTTCGACCACCTTCCCGCTGTCTGCGGTGCAGGATCCTTTTGCCGCGGTGGAGCTCAATCACAGACTCGCATGTCTCACTGCCGAGGACGTGCTTTCTTGCGACAGCAGCACGCGCTCTCGCCTCATCGTCTTTCCGCATGACGGTAGCATCGAATCGGCAGGCGAACGACTGGCAGAAGCGGACCATGCCGAGACCTGGATCCTTCTCGAGCGCAAACAAGAGCGCAAACTCACCAGCGCGGCTGCAGGCAGCCCCTCGAAGCTCACCGCATCCGACTGTGTCGGTCTGCTAGGCCTCGAGGATCTTTCGGCCTTCTTCGCCATGGTCTTTGCACCGCAGCCCTCGAAAGCTAGTGTGCACGACCCCGTCTCTCCGCCGGCATCACCCATGGCAAGCCCCTCAGACTTTGCCTTCCCAGGCGCGCACACCGAACCGACACAGCGTGTGGCTCAGATTCAAAAGGCTCGAGCTCAACTCGACGCAAAGCGCGCCGTGGCTGCATCGATGATCTCGAACCTCTCGGGCAAGAACTCGCTCCGACACGTCTCGCTCGACACTCCGCTCACCGACATCCTCGGCCTGCTCAGCCAGCCCGACGTCAACTGTCTGGTCGTCTCGGACTCTCGCCGCAGCCATGACGGTGCGGTGTGCGGTATCCTCACTGCCACCGATGTGGTTGCTTTCGTCGTTGCCGAGGCCGAGCGCGACTCTGTACTGGCCAGCGCGCTATCCAACACCCTCGACGCTCTCGCCACCGTCGTGTTGCAGCAGCCGGCAGCGGTGATCTCGGGCGACCGCAGCACGGTGGATGCGCTGGTGCGCATGCAGGCCGAGCAGCTCTCGGTGCTGGCCGTGATGGATCCGGTCGGCGGCCTGATCTCGCCCATCTCGTCGCGCGAGATCTCGCAAGAGATCCTGAGATCGGCCTCGCGCAAGATCCTCACCACGCCGCTCTCGACCGTGGTCAAGAGTCTGCGCTCCCGCCATCCACAGGGCACCGATGGCAAGGACGCACACCCAGCAGTCTCGGTGAGCAACTCGTCCACCGTGGCGAGGGTCGCTGCTATCTTGCTCGCCACCGAGGCGGGAGGAGTGTATGTGGTCGACGAGCCAAAGGTGGTCATGACTCCGCCGCTGTCGTGCGTATCGGCTTCGCCAGGCAAAGAGCTGCCAGCGCTTTCGCTCGATACGGACATGATGCCGCTCAGCAGGTCGGTCAGCTTCTCTCCCGCACCCGCCCAGAAACATCGCCGCTCATCGACGCAGTTCTGGACGGCGCCGCGGACGTCGTTCAGCGCCGGCTCGTCCGAATCGTCGCGCCCGGCACTTCCCAACTTTGCCATTGCCACTGGCGCCGAGACGGGCTCGGGCCGAGAACGCAGGGCGAGCCACAAGCCAGAGCAGACGCTGTCGAGCTCGCTAGCCTCACTGCCCAAGTCTGGAAGTGCTGCCGTGTCAGCCCACATCAGGACATCTTCGGCCGCCCGACCGCTACGACCACGATCGCTGTCGCTCGCCCACTTTTCGTTGGACGAGAGCAACTCGTCACGCCACTTCGGCATGCAGGCAGCCTATCGAGGTCAAGGATCGTGGACGCCAGTCACGCCCACCGCAGGCTCCGGTGCCTCATCAGCAGGATCGCCATCGTCGCCGTTCGGCAACATGCTCGTGTCAGGCTTCTTTGGCGAAGCCATGCAGAACGGCATGCCTCGACACGTCGTCACGATGAAGACCATCTTGCAGTCGCTGCTCGCCGCCACGGGAGCCGCCAATGAAGAGGCGGTCGAGACGTGAACGCTGGGCCAAGTTCCACGCGTGGTCTGTTGTTGTTCTTGCCATTCCAGCCGCATGTCTTCCTGTCACCTTTCCGTCCGTCATGGTTTTTTCCGCTGCTATCACGCTGTTCTCTTTTCGGTCTCCCGCATGCACTTGTCTCAGTCTAGTCCTCAGTATCTTGTCTTGTCGTAGTGCCTCGTGTCTCAATGCGCATCGGATGTGCTTCCATCGAACAGAAAGATCCCCCCGCATTCCACATTTGCGCGCTGAGCCATTCGTGTGGTGGATGGTGTTGAGCTGCAAGGTATCAGCAAGGCGGAAACGATCTGAACGGCGACGGAGCATGCACACGCTGCTCTTGCGAAGGCCAGCAGCGAGAAGGTGGAGCGAGAGGATGATGTTGCTGACAGTCCTCCCTGGCCAGGGTCAGGCGGACGAGCGCGCGCGCTCAACGGCGGGGTATTGCGCAGCAGCGCAAGGCAAAACGTACACAGCCACTGCGCCAGTGTTGGTTCGACGACTCGCGACGCGTCTCGATGGGAGCGGAAACAACAACACACTGCTCTCGTGCCTGAAATTCCGCCTATCTCTCTCTGTCTCTTTCCTCGACGCGTACTCGAAGGCGAAAAAACACCAGTTGGCCAGAGAGCAACACACACCCGCCCGGGCGCAGAGATCAACAGATCGCAGAAGGTCGCCATCAATATCCTCACGACAACCATCTCGACCTCCAAGTCCGATCGCCTCATACAGCTAGCATCAGATACGCATCGCATCTCTGCGATCAGCCGTCGTTCTACCTCTCCGACCTTTCGATTGGCGACTACCCCGAGACGTGTCATTCGGCCACCGACAACTACCTGCTCGACCTTCGTTCGACCTCGATCCTGTCCAAAACGGCGACGACGGTAGCCACAGAGCCGCAAATCCATCACAATGTCGCTCCATCCGCGTCAGTCGCTTCACCCTAGCGCTATGAATGCCCACGTAGCTTTGCCGAATCAGTCGGTCACCGGTCAGATCATGGAGCTTGACCAGGCAATCACGTTGACGCTACAGGAGATTGATCAGAACTTTGCCACCGCCCATCAGATCGTCACCTCGCGCATTCTGCCCGCTGTCAAGGAGTACGGCGTGGCAAGTGCTCGCGTGTGGCAAGGCGCCAAGTTCTGGAAGACCTTCTACGAGGTCGCCGCCAACGTCTCCCTCACGGCGCACGTCCAGACCGAGTCCGAGTACGATGCAAACTCGCAGCACGGCGATGTGTCTCGCAGCGCGGACCATTCACGAGAGAATGCCACCTTCACCTCGGACGACGACGGCCGCAGCCCGCGCTCCGAGTCGGGCTCCATCATCTACACGGACGTGGACGCCTCCACCGCTTCCGATGGCCGCGACGCCGATGCCAACGACGCCGGCGACGACAGTGGCCTCGAACCGTTGCCGACCGACCGGGCGCGCGTGGCATCTCCTCCTCGTTTCAGCAACGCATCCATGGCGGCAGCCGCGCGCAGGGAAGCCGCGCAGCGCAAGCAGCAAAAGCCTCGCGACCGCGAAGACCAGGAGAACATGTTTGACCCCGCCGAATCGCCCTTTGAGCGTCTCCGTCGCGACATCACCTCCAACCTCGGTCGCGACGTGGCCGAATCGACGCTTGACCAGAGCTCCATGCTGGTCTCGGGAAAGATCAAGGGCGACTTTGGACACGGCGAGACCGAACGCGACCGTGCAGCTCTTGCGCGGGGCATCGAGAATCTCGGCTCCACACACGCCGGCCGCGGCGCTCGTCAAGTAGACCCCGACAGCTCCAACGCTTCGTCTCTCCACGAGCTCCCGCACTTCAAACCGTCGGCCGCCTCGGCCGGTGGTCGCATGAAGACGTCGTCGACGCCCAAGAAGGGCGCGCTGCTCAACAAGGTGCTCGATTCGGAGCACAAGCGCAACAAGGGCCGCCTCAGCTACACCAAGATCCAGGCCACGCCGAGGAGCTCCAAGTCCAAATCGAATCCGTTTGCACCGCCGAGCGTGCGCATGTGGGACGGCATCGTAGACCTGCGCAAGACGCCGCTCACTTCCAAGATCAAGGGCTCCCGCTCGTCCAAGGGTGCGGCGCAGCGAAGCGGCAAGCCCGGGTCGAAATCCGCAGCTGGGCGTGCTGATGACGACTCGGAGTGGGACTCGGACTCGTCGGACAAGGACTCGCTCGGATGGCCTGCCGGCATGTCGCCCCCCGTGACGATGCAATTCTCGGTGCCGCAGAGCCGATACGCCCAGACACCTGCCAAGGAGGCCGCCAAGATGATGGTCGACGACCTGCTTCGAAGCGTCGGGGCCTCGAGTCCGGCGCCGCGAGCTTGGCCCAAGAGCGCGTCGCGATCGCGCGCGGGTCAGGTCGAGGCGGCAGCAGCAGCGAGCTCCCGCAAGCAGCCCGTGTCTACGCCGCTGCGCATGAGCCGCAAGGAGGCCAAGCAGCTCGAAAAGGAGCGTGGGTCGGGCAAGCGACGCACCTCGATCCCGACGCCGCCCACACTCACCAAGCGCGGCATCAGCATGGCACCAGAGACGGCACCAGGCAGCCAGGCGGGCGGCGTGTCTTCTGCCAACGTCAGCTCGGCTGCGCTCTTGATGGATGCAGACGAGGGGCTGGAGCTGAATGCGACCGGTGCTGACGACGAGGCGGGCGACTTGCATCGCCCCTTTGGTGGCCTCAACCTGCGAGCTGCGGGCATGCTTCCCGTGGATGATGACGACGACGATGACGATGACGACGACGACGAGTCGTCGGACAGCGAGTCGGATGACGGCGGCGAGAGCATCGCGGGCTCGATGCTGTCGTCGGCGGCCAAGATGTCGGCGTCGAGCAACAGCCGCCTGGGCGCAGGCAGCCAGCACGACAACTCGGGCTGGACGAGCTCTACCATCTCGTCGTTCAACCAGCCCAAGCAAGCGGGTCGCAGCATCGAGGACGACACGCTCTTTGGCGTGCGAGACCCGGCGCAGGCGCGCGGCACCACGGCCGTACGCGGAGGCTCTGCCGGGGCTCAGACGAAGCCTGCAGCCGTCGGAGCTGGCGATGCGCGCGGTGAAGAATCGTTCAAGGTCTGGGGCCACGTCGACGAGATGGGCACCGTCCACGGAGGCAGACCGCTCGTCGACAGGGACGACACGTACTCGGCTCCCAGCCCGACTCCACTCAACATGAATTTCGGTGCGACACGACGATAGTTCCGCACCCGCTCTCTCTACATTGGCTACTTTGCCTTCTTGCTCCGCTCTCTGTACTCTAGGACGTGTTTCGAATGGATCGTGCCATCACCATCATCCGTGCGCTCGTGTGTTTTCTTTGAGATCTGGACGAGAATCGATTTGTGCGGCGACGGAATGTGACTCTTGACTGTCGAGCTGTGCAGTCTGAGGGGGCATAGCGGTCTACGTGCTCAGGAAGCCTCGAATGCGTTCGAAAAGAGGAAGCGGCAAAATGAGCACGGAAACGGAGGTCGACTAAATGGCCAGCCCAGCTGAGAGCGGTGGCTCTTTCGAAGCAATTTTTTTCCCTCATGTTCTGTCTCAAATCAGAAAACTAACAGATGCAAAGATGGACTCGAGCTTCGCACGAGTTGGCTGCGATGCCGCAAAGAAAAAAGAAGCGCTGCGTTGGCTGCAGCTTCTTCACGCAGCGACGTCCAACTGCCGATCCCTCAACCAACACCTACACCTGCGCACCCCTCGATACCAGCACGTCGGGCACGATGACGACGTCTAAGACTCTGGCCGACGCTGGGCTGCCGACGCCCAAGCTCGCGCACCATGCGCCGTTCGAAACGATCATCAAGGAGAAGGCGTCGCAAAAGCTGTTGATCGCGCTCTCGCTGCGGCTGCGACGAGGCCAGATCACGGGGCCCGAGGCGGTGTCCGAGGCGACGGCCAAGACGCTGCGCAGCGTCGTATCGTCGGCCAAGTATTCGACCATGCAGGAGCTCATCGACATCATCAAGGCCGCAGGTCGCCATCTGCAGCTCTCGCAGCCGGCCGAGCAGTCGATCGGTAACATCACGAGGCGCATCGTGCATCTGCTGCGCGAAGAGGCCAAGGCTGCGCTCATCGAGGCGCGCGAGAAGGAGCTCGAGAGCGGGCGTGGTAGTGGCTCGGGAAGCGGCATCAACAGCTTGAGCAATTCGATCTCGGACCTGCACCTGGCGAGCGCGTTTGGTTCGCCAGCGCCCGCCCACTCGGCGGCCGCTTCGGGTTCGCACTCGTCCAGCTCCAGCGCCCAGCTGCCAGGCGCGCGCATCAACCGCAGTCTTGGAGGAAGCACCTCGCACTCGCAGTTCCCCTCGTCGTCGTCGTCGTCGGCCGGTATGGGCTCGCACTCGTTGACCCGCCCCGGTCCGCACCCGCTGCGCGGAGGATCCGAGTCGGGGCATGCGAGCACCGGCTCGTCGGCATTCGTGCACGGTAGCTTCTCGATCTCGGATCTGGTGGCCGCGGGCGCAATGGCAGCATCGAGCGGCAGCAGTTTGGCGCACACGCCCGCCGATGGCAGCTACGCCTCGACGCCGCACGCATCGCTCTCGCGCAAGGGCTCCGGCGTCTTTGACTCGAGCTTCTCGCAGCTCCAGCAGCACATGTCGGCTGTCAGCCTAACCGAGGATCCTGCGGGCGAGGCCGAGGCCGAGGAGGCCGAATCGCGGTCGCGCCGATCTACGCTTCGCGCCGGGGGTGACGAGACTGAGTCCGAGTCGGACGAGGAAGACGATGACGAGGAGGACGACGAGAGCGACGAAGGCGAGGCGCAGCTGATCACGGGCAAGAAGTCGGCAGGGGCGTACTTTTTGAAGCCGCTGCTGATCCAGGCGATCCAAGACCTGATCGACGAGCTCGAGACTGTGGACGATAACATCGCCAAGGTATCGCGCGATCACATTCATTCTGGCGAGGTGATTCTTACGCTCGGAGCCTCGGCTACTGTGCAGAGCTTCTTCCTGGCGGCGGCCAAGGACCGCAAGTTTACCGTGATTGTTCCGGAGACGGCGCCTTCGTATGCGGGGCACGACCTCGCGCGTGCGCTCAGCCAAGCCGGAATTTCGGTGCTCCTGATTCCGGACAGTTCGATCTTTGGTGTGATGCCGCGTGTGTCCAAAGTGGTGCTTGGCGCGCACGCCGTGCTTGCGAACGGAGGCCTGATGGCGCATTCGGGTGCGTTTGCAACCGCGTTGGCGGCCAAGCAACACTCGACGCCCGTGGTGATCACGACGGGCGTGTACAAGATCTGTCCCGAATGGTCCGAGATCCAGACGTTTTCCAACGCCGCTTCCGTCGGTGCCCTCGGTCCTGCCGCACTCATGCACTATGCTACCAGCAGCAGCATCGTCGAAAACACCGAGATCGCTTCCAACGCGCTCGATTACGTGCCCCCGCACCTCGTGGACGTCTTCATCACAAACGTAGGCGAACACCCGCCCTCGTACGTCTACCGACTCGTCAAGGAGAACTACCACACGGACGACATTGTGCTGTGAAAACCTCCCCTTTTCCGCAATCACATTCTCCTTGCACTTGTCTTTGATTGTGACTGTGCGCCGTATATTGCTAAACGAGTGTGTGCATTGCCAAGAGAACGAAAGAAATCGCAGCCAAATTGCAAAGCTGCATCTGGACGGCGTGGTATCAATAGGTGTGTGTTTGAGTGTCGAACTCATATCTCGAGCGACAGTCGGCGGTCTAGAGCGGCTCCCTCTTCTTGACGGGGGATACGGAGCCGGATCGGACGGGGATGGGCGGTCGAGGGCCACTGCCTGGGCGCGGCGCGCGTACTGGCTTGTCATCCTGCTCGCGCTGGCCTCCGCCCTCTGCACCGGGCGACGACGATGCCGGTGTGAGCTCAGCAGACCCGGGTGCTTGCGTCCTCTCCTGCCCGGACGCCATACTTTCCGGTCTAGATGATGCGGTGGTCTGCGACTCCGGCACCACCGGAGGCGACAACGGCGAGCTCCTATACGGCAGCGGCACGGACGGTGTCCTTGCCAACGGCGAGGGTGTCCTGGGCACTCCAAGCATCGCCGCCTCCCTTGGGCCCAACAGTTCGGCTCTCCTGTCCACCACCTCCACCGGACTGGCGGTGGGGATGTGCTCGCCATCCAGGAATGCATCCGACTCGGCCTCAGCCTCGAGCTTATCGATCAACGGGTTGCTGTGGATGCCCATGGGCATGGCCACGTTCTCGATATCGTCGCTCGGCGACGGCTGGCTAAGGATGTACTGCGAGTTGGTCGTCGCATCGTTGCCCGGCAGAGCGGCGAGGATGCGCTGCAGGTCGGAAAAGAACTCGAGCCTCGGTACGCCAGCCCGCTTCCATCCGCCCAGGCGCGATCCAAACGCACCGCCCACATCCGGCCCGCCCATCTCGGCCGCTTCGCCGTGCACGTGTGCGGGCGACAGCTCTATCGGATTCGCCCGCAGCGATCGATCGCGATACACGTGGTCCGGATGCAACTGCTCGTGCACCGTCAGCAGCAGCCGGATCAGCTGCGCGCGGTTGCTCTGGAACTCGAACAGCAACAGCACCTCGTCGAGCTTTCGCTCGAGCACGTCCCACACGTCGGACGCATCGGGTTTGGGCACCGCACTCCGCCATCGCGCGCGCGCCTTCTCGGCACGCTGGCGGTAGCGGAACGAGCTGCCTCCGCTCGCATGCGCCGCATCCAGCAGCGACGGCGACGACGCCTCGGGCATGCCACCTTCCGCACCGGCTTCGGCGGGAACCAGCAGCCCGAGCGCCACAAGGTCTTCGCGACGCACCGTCTCCACGAGCGAGTCGAGCGTGATGACGCCCAGCCACAGCTTCCACAGATCCATGCGCTGCCGATCCACCTTGCATGCGCGCAGCACCCGCAGCACACGCGCAAAGTTGATCTCGACGAGCGCCTCGCGCGTAAGCTCGTGGCCCTCAGGTGGACTGAGCGCAAACGGCTCCTGCAAGCCCAATGTCGCCGCACGCCCCGATGCCTCTTCGTTGCCGGCCTTGGGCCCCGTCAAATTCTGGTCGTCATCGAAGCGAATACCTCGAGAAGTATCGAGCAGCTTCGACGGGATTGGCGGATGCGAGGATGTCGTGCCTGCATCTTGCTGTGCCTCACCCTTCCTGCGTATGGCCGCGAGCTGGCGCTGCTGATACTTGCGCTCCATGGTGCGCAGCGTGGAAGCCGCAAACGCCATATCCTCGTCCTGCAGCCTGTGCTTGACAAAGTGCCAGCTGATGAACGGATTGCGCGCGTCGACCTTGTTGATCTTGAGCATGGCCCACTTGTACGAGCTCTGACTCGCCGTTACGCAAGTCAGCCCACGCGTACCTGCTTTTCGATCCATGGCGATGATGCTGGGCAGCAAGCTCTTGAGCTCGCGAATGGTGCCCGTGAACTCTTTGGCGTGCTTGCGTGCGCGCCGCCTCTGCAGCGGATCCTTGCTCTTGGTCGGATCAGGGCCATTCGAAAGGTTGCCGGGCAAGCGTCGCGGCAAGAAGCCCGACGAGCTGCCAAGCGCAGGCGCATAGAGCATTTCATCGTCTTCGCTCGAAGAAAGGTCCGACTCGTCCGATCCGCCCAGCGGACTCTCGCCGTTGACTTCGTCGTCGCTGTGTCCAGGCTTGACACCGATCTTGCCTGATGACAGCGGTGCTCTGCCGCCGAGATCCGGCAGAGCAACTTCGTGTGCAGGAGGCGCAGCCTTTTCCTGCCCTTCCATGGTAGGCGTCTTGCCCGCACTAGCGCCAACGAGCGGCTTCCGACGACGAAGGCGGATCCAACGCCGGCGTCGCACAAACGTCCATGCGTCCGGCGAGCCGGTCCACTTGCTCGAGCGCGCCCGCGCCGTTCGCTTGAGTGCCTCGAAGCCGCCATCCTCCTTTTGCTCCTCCTTCTCGCGGCGCTTACGTTCCTTCTCTGCGAGCCGCGCGTTCATCTCTTTGATGCCGTCAACGCCTGTCTTGGGCATTCCGACCCTGCCGTGCGGGAAATGGACGTTGGGCCAGAACCGGCGCCCAAAGTTGCCACTGTACTGCCAGCCGGCCTCGTCCACATCGCCGGTCATGTCGATGTACCATTCGTGATACGCCCACTCCCACGACGGATCGGGCAGCTGCGCATTGGCGATGTTGTACGGCGATCGCTTGCCGTTGGCCGCCGTCCAAGGTGACGGGTCCCACTGGAATAGCGTGCGAGGGCTGAACTTTGGGATGCCAAACACAAGCAGGCCGCGCTGATTCTCATAGAGCACGTCGAACTCGTACTTGACCTTGCTCGCGTCGGAGGGTGCCTGCTGCTGCGCATACTTTGCGAGCATCTGGTCTAACTCGGCGTCAGGATCGGCCTTCTTGGCCTCGGCTTCTGCGGCGCGCTCGAACGCCTCCATCTCGGCTTCCCACTTCTTGCGACGGTGACGCTTGAGCACGTTGGGCGCGTGGAGGTATTTGCGGATGCTGTTGCGCGAGCTCAAGATCGAGCGGTCGACGCCGCTGAATCGGCGCGCCGGCCCAGCCGCATCTGCGTCATGCAGATCATCGTCGTCGCCATTCATGGAGCTTCTACGGCTGCTGGCGACCGACTCTCTGCGTTGACTGAAGGCATTGCTGCCGCGTGAAATCGACGGGGTGATTGCTGAAAAGGGGGTGTTGGTGCGATCGAATCCTGCGCTCTGTGCCGAGGTGCTGCGCGGCAGGTCGGAAGTCTGCAGGGCGAGCTGCATGGGATGAGGCGAGTAGCGGTCCATGGCGCGGCGATTGCGGCTCTGGCTGGACGCATAATGGATGCCTTTGGAGACGCGCGAAGTGACCAAGTGGCCGAGCTGACCTGCCTTGCCATGCATGTGGGCGATGTCGTCCAACGGCTCGCCGTTGGCCTTGCGACGTCGAATCTCGCGACGGATGAGTTTCTTGCGCCGCTTGAGCTGCTCCTTTGTCAAAGTCTCGCCATGCTCGAGGCTGAGCGACTGAATCTTGAGCATGTTGTCCTCTCCATCATCCGAGTCGGATGCCAAGGCGCTGTCGCCGAGCTCGTCGTCGCTAGAAACGCTGGATGCGGTGGAACTGGGACCGGGCGACGCGAGAGTGCGCGCTGTAACGTCGCCCTCGGGATCGTGAGCAAGGGGCTCGTCGTGGATGGGTCCGCCGATGAAGCTGGAAGAGGAGCTGTGAGGTTGCTTGCGCTGGTCGAGTGGTGGGCGTTGGCCTGGGCTACTGGGGGCGCTGGAGATGAGACTGCTGGGTGATTGGCTGTTGAAACTGTTGGAGAAGGGAAGAGTGGGACGATTCGAGCGCTTAAGATCCGAGTCCTGCGTGGCTTGGCGCTGGTTGCCCTCTTCGTCGACGACGAGCAGCTCGGGGCCCATGTTGGGTCGAATGCGCGAGCGAGGGCGATCAGTGGTAGGTGTGATTTGTGCGTCGTTGGAAGGCAGGCGGGGCGCCTCGGACGTCGGGGAGGGTGCCGACGCTGGGAAGGCTTCTGAGGCTGGCGTTGTTGTAGTCGAGCCGCGAAGGCGCTTGGCCAAGGAGCTGGCCGGTCTGCCGATGGCGAAGCGGAAGTGAGGCTCTTCGTTGTGAGGCGAGGCTTCGGGCGATTCGGTTTGACCGCGCAGACGGCCCCTTGCGCGCGAGGCAGCATCAAAGACCTTGGTGACGACGGGATTGCCTGTGATCATGAGCTTGACCTCTCCGATGTGTGTGTGTGCCTCTTGGTCGTCCCAGGTACTGTCGCTGGAGTCATCGTCGGAAGAAGCGCCGCGGGCTCGTCTGCGCATGCGGCGATCGTTGCGGCCGAATGCCTTTGCTGCGATGGTGATGCCGGTTGACTTTGCCCAGTTGTGTTTGGCCTGCTGTGCCTTTGCGATGCGGTCGAGCTTGTCTCTGGCTGCCTGGGCCTCTTCGTCAGGCGCTCGCTTGGGCAAGCGGCAGATGCCATTGGCGGAACCATCATGCGGGCTCTGTGTACGGTCGGCGACGGCGCTCTGTGTCGAGGAGCGCGTGTGCTGCAGAACCAGTGTGTCCTCTTCGAGCGGATGGAGAGGGGTGGGCTTGATGGGTGCCATGGGCAAGAACGAAGAACTCGGCGTGGCTAGACCGGGCGAGGCTGCCTCGTAGCCGCCGACGCGAGAGGCCGCCATGATGGTGGTGGATGCCGCCGTGTCGAGACGGTGCGTTGGGGATGCAAGATCAAACGCTCAGCAACGTTGTGTGTGTCCCTGCCATCGTATGTATCGTTCTTTTGAGTGGACTGGATGACGGTGAAGCGGGGTGATGAAGAGGAAGCCAGCCTGGCCGAGCGGGTGGGAGCAACCAGAGCAACAGAGCAACAGAGCAAGAGAGCAGCCGAGCGAGTTGTCAAGTGCTGGACTCGTTTGTGAGCATCGGTCGGTCGGTCGGTCAATTGACTGAGGAGGCTGGCTGTTTGTGCGCGCAGCCATGCATCAATTCTACAAAACGCATCCCACAAAAGCCGCGAAATTCGACGGCCTTTTCGAGGTCCACGAGGCACAGCGAGAGGGTCCTTCTTCACGGGCGCCTCAGGGGTCGCCAGGATCAACACCAACAGCCGGTCGCTTGCATGCATGCAAGGTGAGCGCAGACCGCCCACTGCTCCACATTTTGCTTTGAAATTTCAGAAAACCAACATCAAGTATGCTCTAACAATCGAAATCTTGTCGAAACCTCCACCTTGTGCCTTCATGCGGAACTCAGCAGCAACTTAGGACCTCTGTGTGGTTTCGGATGACACGATCCTAGCTTCTCTCTCAACCGTTGCCCACCTCGAGCTACCTAGTCAAGATGGCCGACATAGACGCCGCATTCGACGACGCATATCGCACTTATCGCATCGAGGCGGGCGACGATCCACACTCATTACCAAATCCTTACTCGCGGCCCACTCTCGGCAAGGTAGCAGCTGGTCCAGACGATGCAGCTGCGGGAGGCGGAGGCTTCATCGTCGACAATGCAGACCAAGATCAAGAGACTGGAGGAGGATTCATGGTTGACGATGACGCCGAGTCGGCTCGAGACTTAGATGGCGACGACGATGGCCTGGGTTCTTCCTCTCCACGTGTCACCAAACCCGACACGATTCCGCTCAGCGCCGTTCCCGAGGCGCTTGCCAATCTCGGGCTTGACTCAACCGACTCATCCGTCCTATCGCTTTTCGCTGATACCGCCTACGTCCCCTCCTCTTCGCGTCGGCGACTAGCGCCCGGTGTCAAGCCAGAAAAGGTGGTCGGCAGGCAAGAGTTTCAGCAGGTGGCCGCGGTGTTGCTCGAAGAGCAGGGTGACCGGTCTCCAGAAAGGCAGCGCAACTCGAATGGTCGCGGCGGACGTCAAGCGGACGGAGAAGATACGCCTTCTACCAGCGGACGACGCCCAACGCGTCGTGCTGCGGTCAAAGGGCGACAAAAAGCCGCAGCGATCATCGACCAAGACGATGCGGGGGATGATGATGCGGCGGCTGCTGGCGGAGGCGGCTTCCTACTCGACGATGCCGACGATTCGCAAGACGACTTTGCAGCTTCGAGTTCGCGGCGTCGACGCAAGTCGGGCACCACAGTGCGACTTGATACCGGCTCGGACCTCACCGACGATGACGAAGACGACGACCAAGACGATGATTTCGACTCCCGCCAAGAATCCGATCGGCGACGCAGGCGACCAGGTGGTCGCACACAGCGGTCTCCCTCTCCCTCGGACGATCTGAGCCACGGCAGTGACTCTGAGCCTTCGACCAAGCGGCAGCGACGCGGACGCAAAGACACGGTGGCTTCGATCCGCTCCACCACGCATCTTAATCCGCTGCAGCGCGAAACCGCCTCGGCACTCTACTCGCTTCTACTCGACCGACTGCCCACTTCCACCCTACCCGCAGCACAGCGACGCATTGGTATCGATCAACTCACCACCATCATGCGCGCGATTGGCGAGAAGATCCCATCCAAGGAAATCGAAGAGATGATAGAGGAAGGCGCTAAGCTCTTTGCTCCCGCCAGTGCGGGCGATGACAACGACACACAAGCAACGCGCAAATCTACCCAGGCCATCAAAGGTTCCGCCGCAGCCCAGGGCATTACAGGACCCAGCATTGGCCTCGACGAATTCGCAGGCATCCTAGTCCACAACCGTCTCATCTAAGTTTGCACATCGCCAGCCACAAAATGCAAAACAAAACAGCTTGTGATTCAAAGAAAGGGGTTTACGAAAGCAAGTTGAGAGATCGTGGCCGACGGACGAAACAGAAACAGAGACAGCCGGAGCTTTGAAAACAGGAATACCCAGAATCCACAACTTTACGAGCGCCCGTACCCGAGCCCGCCCGCGCTCAGCGCAAACGACGCTTTTCGAACGAGACAAAGACGAGGTTGTACCTCTCGAACTCGTACGCGATGCGGTCGGTGCGCTTGTATCCCTTGAGCGTGAGCGCGTGCAGGATATCCTCGTTGGTCAGCGGTGCCTTGGCGGCGCCTGCAACCGCAGCTGCCGCCGCCTCCTCGGCCTCGATCGCATCGTCGTCCGACGTAGATACGAACAGCGTGACCGACATCTTGCCCGGCTCGAAAATGTCCACCACGCGCCTCACAAGCGTAGGCAAGCTGGTGGGCAGAGCCAGCGTCGCCTCCTCGCCGCCAGCGGTGCTGTTGGAACACAGAGCAACGTTGGTCTCAAACGACGCAAACGACGAGTCCTCCTCGGGCGTCACGTGGATGGTCCAGTAGCCCGCATTGTCGTTCCTGCCGCCGCGCGGCATGACCGCATTGGCCGAGTAGCCGCACGGCTCGAATGCAAACGCATCGATCTCGGTCTCGGGGAAGAGCTGGGTGAGTCCGAGCTTGTTCGAGAGCGCCAGGCCGAGCGCGTGGCCCTTGTCGAGTGCGACGGGTGCCTGCGCCTCGGCGCCGCTCAGCTGCTTGCCAGGATAGCAATCGGCCACGGTCGGGTGCGGCAGCGTCTCGTCAAAGACGAAGCGAGCGCACGAGGCGGGCGAGAGGTGCGTCATGAGGATCTCGAGCGTCTGGTCCTCGACGCACGGCGCAGGCAGAGCCAGCGGACGCTCGACGGCGGCAGTGACGAGCGGGCGCTCGGCCTCGCGCGCCCCCTCGCAGCCCATCCAGAGCAGCCAGTGGTCGCCGTTCATCTTGCCGACGGTGTAGGCGGATCCGTAGTCGAAGAAGCGGTCGAGCACGGCGACCTCGAGCATCCAGTCGCGGTGCGGGCCCTTCTGACGCTCGGGGAACATGAAGCTCTTGCGGCTGTAGAAGGCGTGCTTGACGACGGCGCCGAGCTGGCGCTCCTGGACGTAGCTCGAGTCGGACATGGCGGTGGAAGCCTCGTCCATGTCCTGCTCATCGTCGCGCGAGGCGTCCGAGCCATTGGACTCGACGGGCGTGAGCTTGGTAAAGCTGGGCGAGGTCGAGAGACGTGCGAGGGCCTTGCTGGCAATCGTCAGAAGCTTCTCGAGGCCGAGGAGGAGCGTGGTGGTGCCGCACGTCTTGAGGATGAGCTTGTGCGGGAAGACAAACATGGACGATTCGCTGAGCAGGTAGGCGTCGACGTGGGCGCTGTCGATGACGCTGAGCACCTTGCACTTGACGACGTCGAGCATGGTCTCCCACACGGCCTTGGGCACGGTGCGCAGGCCAAAGTAGCCGGGGCGTGCGTCGGCGTCGGGCCACTGGCAAGCGCTCACGTCGGCAGGCTCCTCGGCGAACCAGAGCTCGAGGAGCTTCTCGGGACCTTCAAAGGGGCCGCAAGGGTCGTGGAAGTCCTCGTGCACCTTTTCGGGGCTGCCACTGTTGGAGTCTACGGCGGTGGTGATGCTCGAGGCATCGTCCTGGAACTTGGAGCGCAGCAGCTCGGCACGGGCGTCCATGATTTCGAGCGACTTGATGCGCTGTGCCTCCTTGGCCTCGACGAGGAGGTCGGCGGTGTCCTTGTGGTGGAGTTGGTGGTGTTTGAAAGAGTCGATAAGGTTGGCAGTAGCCTCAAGGTCGATGGCGGGTGTCATCTTGGTTGGTGGTGGAGGTAGAGTGGGGCCGAGGTGAGGAGGTTGAGGGCGATGTCAAAGGGAAGGCGGAGGTGATGTTGAATCTGGCGGAGTGCGGGGCTGCGGCGGCGGTGGTTGGGAGGCGGATCAGGAGCCTTGGGAAGGGGGAGGAGGATGGCGTGGATGGGCTGGAAGGGGAGGGCGTTGGTCGCGAGCTGCTTGGACGTCGTCAGCAGAGGGCGTGGCGGAGCGCTAGATGATGGAGACGAGATTGGACGGTGTATGGAGGATCTATTATTACCACTACTATCGTCGGAGTCGTCTGACGGCATGGAAGGAAGGCGAGGCGTGGATGAAGTCCAACAGGGTTGCTAGCTCCTGGAATGCAGGAGGAAGGATGACGGGTGCCGGCTGTGGGCGTAAAGTGGGTTTTGCGCTTTGGCGGTGAAGGTGGAAACGAAGGACGAGTAGGAAGTCCTTGCAAGTCGGGCTTTGGGTTGAGCTGGCAGAGATTGCACAAGTGAAGACGCGGAAAGAGATGATGGCGTTGGTCAAGAAGGAGGAGGAGGGAAGGGGGGAAGCAGACCTCGAAGCCAACGCACCACGCGATCCTGCCGAGCCAAGGCGGGGCGAGCAGAAAAAAAAAGGGGCAGGACAAGCACAGAGAAAGAGAGAGGGAGAGACTCTCTCGGCCAATCGAGTGGAACTGCGAAGACTGGTGGGCTGTGGAAAAAAAAATTCAAATTTGGAACGAGCGAGCGTTGGATGCGAGCAGCAGACGACCGATGACGGGCCAAATTGGCGCCCTCTCATGCGCTCTCTCGGCTTGGCCTCAGGAACGCCTGGCCGTTTCACCTCGTTCTTCGCCCGCCGCCGCCGATCCGCTGCCGAAAAATATGCGCCTGACGTTTCTTCTGATGGCTCGGACCCATCGCCTGCTGCACGCGTCGGCAGGGTGTCAAAAAACAAAAAAAAAAGCTGAAAGCGAAGGCCTAACATCTTCAGCCTTTGGCGGCCGTGGCACATCTCGGATCGTCAGGCCCATCTCGGATGTTTGCATCACCGATTTGGAGTCGCAGCCAAACTTGCGACTCGAGGGCCCTAACTTGATGGCTTGCAGCTGCTGCCAAGACAAGACGCTCTCTGGCTGGCCTCGATCAGCCCATGAGTCCATGCTGCTTTGTACGAATGCTTGCGCAACATCAACCGAACGCTACGCTCGGTCCTCGTAGATTGTCGATTGGGGACCTGCCAAGGGCTGCCACTGAGGGTCCGAGGGCCCAAAAAAAAGGTCTGTGTTGGATGCGAGGCATCGTAGTTGCATCGTGTCGTCTTGTTGGCCAAGTGCGTAAAGTGCCCAACTGCTGCTCGAAGCGCGGCCGGGGTCTGATGCCACTTTGCCTTTCCCGCGATGCAGCCCGTGGTGCCGAAATTATTGTCGATTGGCACAGCTCAAAAAACGCCTTGCAGCCGACTGCTTGGCTAGCGCAGACCAACACCAAAATGTCGGTGTCGCATGCACCTCGCTCTCCCTTGCGCGTGTGTTTCATCCGCCATGCGCCAACGCCGCCTCTCCGCCTCTCCGCCCCTCCGCCCGCGCGTACGTCCGACAGCCAGCCACCGCAGCGCCATGCCGCTTGCCCTTGCGCTTCTCGACTCACCTCTCCTACCCACCTACGCCACCACCATCATCTCCCGTACGCCTTTCTTCATCTCTCCCGCGTCATCCCTTCCCCTTTCTCCCACCATCGTTCCTCGCTTCGCCATATCTGGCGAGTGATCACACGTCTCTACCGACAGCGCCTGGAAGCGGAACGAACTTGAACGAATTCCGGCAGCCTTGCAGTAGCACTTCTGCAAGCTGCAAACTCGGCACCAGGTCTTCGTCGGCCCCTTGATACCCATCGAGCTCTACAAAACCGCTCCGTTTGCCATCAAGCTGCCTGCGGACGTCGCCCGACTCAAAACCCTTGCCGTACAACGCCCCCGCTCGGCTGAAATTGTGCCCCGAACAGCGATCGCAACGCAACCATGTCGGAGAAGGACGAAGTCGCTTCCGTCGCGGCTTCCCATCTCTCCTCGCAGGCTCGCTCTGCCAAGGATGACATGGCCAAGGACGGCCTCGCTCCGGACCACATCGAGTCTCTCTACACCGATCTGCCAGAAGACGCCACCGCGCTCAAGGCCATCGTCGGCACCATGCGCATCGAGATCTCCAAAAAGGACAAGCTCCTCGCAAAGCTCAAGGAAGAAGTCGACGAGGTCAAGGCCTCCCACTCGGTGGTGCTGCAGCGATCCGCAGAGTGGCAAGACGAGCTCGAAACGCTCCGACTGCGTGTCCCGCATCTCGAACAGCAGCTCCACGCCGAAAAGCAAGCAAGAGAAGCCGAGTCCGACCGCGTCAAAGACCTCCGCATCCGAGCCGAAGAGTCTCGACGTGCCATCATGCGCCTTCAAGGAGAGCAGTCCGATGCGCGCGCAAAGGCCAAGGTCGACAATCGCCGCAGCTGGATCCCCGCCGCCACCAACCCTCCGCCCGTTCGAGACGAGCAGGAGGAAGCCGAGCTCAAGAAGTCCAAGCGAGCCAGTCTCGCCTTCGGTCCCAATGCGCTCAATCTAGCCTCGCGCCCCGTCAGCAGCCAGGGCTATGGCCATCGCCGCACGGCCAGCGGCGGCCGCAGCGTCTCAGGAGCCTCCAAGGGCGACCCCGAAGAAGTCGACGAGCCTCTCAGCCCCACCTTCCCCAACGGCCTCCGCGGCCTCCGACTTTCCGGTACAGCCGGCACCAACGGCACATCCAACACGCTCCTCCTTCCCGTCACAACCGCCGCAGAGGACAGCGGATCGGCGCCCAATTCTCGCCGCAGCTCCTTCCGCAGCGACAGCGGAAAGTCGCCAAGAATCGGACTCAACGACTTGCCTGGGCCGGAGACGACCGACATGGCCTCATCGCTCGGCGCGCGTCTTTCGGTGCCCAGCGCAGGTCTGGGCGCACCACGCACGTCGCTTCTCAGTTCGCCAGCCCTGTCGCAGGGTGCGGCCAGCTCGGCCGGCATCGGTTCGCCCATCATTGAGGACAACGAGGAGGAGGAAGCTGGCCCCAGCATCACTGCGGCCCTTGCTAGCAAGACGCTTCCGAATCTGCCCACCAGGGACTCGTCGATGCACGATCGCGAGTTGCGCGCCAAGGAGGTGGAAATCGAGCGTCTCAGCCGCGAAATGGCCGAGATGCGGCTCAGCATGGACGAAGCGCTCGAGGCGAGAAAGGCGAGCGAGGCGTGTCTCAAGGCACTCCGCGACTTCATCGCCACTCACGATGCCGAGGCGGACGCAAACGCTCAGCTGGGCGACGATGCCGACCGTATCGTGCAGCGCGCCAGTTTCGGCACAGGTCTGCTCAAAGGCGTCAAGCTGCCGCCGTTGCCGACGGATGACATCGACGATGCCGAGGAGGCAGTCCACGTCCGAGCCAGCTCGAGTCCGCAAAAGACAGCCACGGCCGGTTGGAGCATGAAGCTGCCCACGCTCATGCGCAAGGCGACGTCGTCGAGCACAGGCGGTGCGAGCGCGTCCAACGGCCCGACGCCCTCGGACGAAGCGCGATCGGGCCTGGCCGGCGCCACGCCCTCGTCCGAGGCCGATGCAAGTGGATCCGTGCATTCTTCGCCGCGCGGTCCGGCCTCGAGCGGTGCTGCGCCTCCGAAATCGTTGGCGTCCGGCTTTGCGGGCTTTGGCAACCTGCTTGGCCGAACAGGGGCTACGCCAAGTGAAACGACAGCCGCGTCTTCGTCATCGCAAGCACCTGGCATGGACAGCATCGCGTCTCCACCGGCCATGGCAGACGAAGGCGCAGGCAGCGGCTTCAAGGGATTCGGCTGGTTCAAGCGCAGCTCGGTGCTCGTGGGTGCGTCGCCAGCCGCCCAGGCTGAGGCCAACGTGATGGTGGAGGAAAAAGTCATGTCGCCACCCTTCCGATCGCTCGACCACGATCAGCTGTCCATCTCGCGCCAGAGCGTCATCTCGCCGCTCTCCGAGAGCCAGGCCAAGCAACTGGCGAATGGCATCGACGCGCATCCGTCGTCGTCGATGCGAAGCTCAAGCTCATCCGGTAGCGCACTTGCCCTAGCGGCCAGATTTGGCGACGAAGACAACGCCAAGAAGGTGGCCGAGAGCATTCAGCGCTCGGAGCCCGAACGCTCGCACAGGGCCCAGATGGCGGCCGAGAAGACGGAGCAGGTGGAGCATCTCACCGACGTGGTTCCCGCTTTTGATTAGACGGTTCTCAGCTGGCGATTATTGTCATTTCTGTAATACTACTTCATGGCGACCCTATGTATTTGAGATCGGAGCGTGTGGGTTAGGAGGCCGGAGCTGAGATCACTCGAGATCGTCGAGTGCGTCGGCGACTCTTGCGAGTTCGGTGCGTGTCCAATCGACGGCATGGTTGAGGAGGTGCAGCTGTCCGGTACGGTATTGCATGACGTTTTGCCAGACCGAGGGGCGGAAGGAGGATGCTTGACTTGGATCGGCTGCTGCTGAAGATCTGTGCCAGCCCGGAGATTTGGAATGGCTTGTCTGCAGTGGGAAAGTGGATTGCAGAGCCTGGATTTGCTTTTGGCTTGCTCGGAACGCCTTGCGCTTCGACAGCAGCAGCGCTTCGAGCGTCTCGAGCACGCTACCATACAGATCCAATCGGTCCTCGTCCGAAGTCGGCGCTGCTTCGCCTTGCAGTACGCGCGTTTCAATCTCGACAAGCAGCGAAGGACATGGACATTGCGCTTTCGTGAAGAGCTTCGAGGCGCCAGATGATGTCGAGTCGTCATCGTCTCTCTCGATGCTCTCGGAAGGTACGGCCCAATAGTGAGTTTTGGCCTCGGCATTTGGATCGTCCGAGCCGATCTTGAGTGCCAGCGTATCCTCGGTGATCGTATCGAGTGTAAAGCCATACCCGGCAAGCAGCTCCTCGTTCGACTTGCCGCCATAGTTGTTGTACACCTGCGCAGGCGCCGAATCCACCGCATAGTTCAAAGTCATGCAAACCATGTCTCTCGCTTCGACCGCCGAGGCGGCGGAGAATGTCCAGGTGACGGGACGTGCGCGTGCATGGTTGAAGGTATCGTAAGCCGGAATCAGGATTGGTGCCGATTTGACTGACGGTGAAGCGCTGCTTGAAGCCTCGGAGGGTGCGTCGGAAAGTCCGACGAGTCTGGCGGGGAAGGAACGCGAGGTGTACGCCGACTCGGCCCAGCGCCACAGCTCCAACCCCTCGTGATACGTCCTGGTCATAAGCTCGTCCGCATCGAGCTGCTCTTGCGGGATGCTGAGAATCCTCGTCAAGAGAAAGGCCGCAAAAGGGTGACCCGATACCTGCCTCAGTGGAATTTCGAGGAGGGAACGTGCTCTTTCGTAGTCGACAATGGTTTCTCGCAAGCGTCTCTCGGTCGATCCGACGAGTGGTGTTGCCGAAAGCAACGTCAGTTCGGCCGGAGAGAAATGCAGCGGTGTCTCGATGGTCTTGGGGATGTGATACACGTAGGCCAGATGCGGTAAAGCCGCTGCCAATTCATCAGACGGCTCCGATGCGGTCGAAAGGTAGTCGGTTGCCAGCCGGCACGTCGCAATGTACAGCAAGATCCAGTCAGGCGCTGGGAGCGATGAGACCGCAAGGCCGCTTTCGGTGGCGCCGAGGGCTTTCAAAAGAGCCTCGATCCTTTGCCGAGCAGTGTCAGAAGTGATGCAGAGATCTTTTGGTACTCGGATCACTGTCGTGTCGCGCGCTAGTGGCTCGGCGGTGTAGAAGGAGAGGCCCGTCGCTGCGTCTTGCTCTAGGTAGAGGCTTTCGTGCAGCTCTACGCCGTTTGCCGCGAGCCAGCGCAGAAGCGGGTGATTGCGACTCATTTCTGTGTGAGGTGGACGATGCCGAACAGCTAAGGAAAGAGCGTCGTGCGAGGATGATGCTTTGGAAGAAACGGCAAAAAAAGCCTTGACAGGCGGTCGCTCGATCGGCATTTTGTCCGGCGACAAAAGGTGGAGGAGCAGGGTCCAAGTGCGGAATCTGTGTGATTTTGCGCTGTGTGGAGGCGCAGTCGAGACCCTGGCTAGACAAGGCTTTGTGCGGAAGCGGAAGCTTCGATCCTGCAACCTCATACAACTCGCTTTCTCTCCTCCGCCCACCAGCACTGCCCGCAAAAGCCAGTCATGACTCGCGACCAGCCCATCATCATATCCGACTCCGACTCGGATACGCTTAGCGAGTCTGAGCGACCAAAGCTGCAAGAGTCGTCGCGCACGAAACTGAAAGCTTCTAGTTCGAACGCACCGCAACGTAAAGCTTCAAAGACCGAGGCCGACGCAAGAACCGCATCCACATCGCATGTGGCACCGTCGGAAAGTGGACCCTCCACCAGCGCGGCGACCTCGGCGACTGGTCTGCTGAGTCTGCTCCCTGATCGTCGCCAGCTCGAGCTTGAGCGTAAGGAACGCGCACGCAAGAGGAAGCAGCAGCAGAATTTACCGAGCACTTCCAGCGATGAGGAAGAGGCCGAGACGAGTGCGAAGCGCATCAAGCAAAGCACTGACTCAACAGACAGTCAACAGATGCCAGCACTTTCATCACAGCAAGCCAGAGCAACAAATGAAGCGACACGAACCGAGCCGCAGCCGACCGGCATCCGACCTACTCCTGCCACCCCAAGCAGCTCTGGCTCGAAGCTCTCTCGTGCCACAGACCCAATCGAACCTCACAGCCGCTTTTGGAAAGGAACCATCAAGCATGGCTTCAACACGTACGCCGATAAGGCCGCCTCAGGCGTCACAATATCGCAGATGTTGCTTCCAGCAACAGCATCAAGCCGTAACGGCTTGCAGCTGGCTGTACTCGCGACCTACGATCTGCGTATGGACTGGCTCTACTCCCTCTTCCCCAAGGGTCTCCCAGTCACTCTTATTCTACCACCACCGAAGGAAGACTATCGCACCGATCCCTCGGTAGCGCGGCCAGGTCTGCACCGCAGCGAGATCTTCGGCGATTTTGCCCGTTGTCCAGGATGGCAGATCTGCGTCCCAAGCAAGCCCAAGGGAGGATGGCTCACACAACACATGAAGTTCCTCATCCTGGTCCATCCCGACTTTCTTCGTGTCGCCATTTTGTCGGGCAATCTCAATGGGATCGACTGGGAACGCATCGAGAACACTGCATACATCCAGGACTTTCCGCTCGTGGCGGACGCCGCAAAGACAGCCGCACCCAATCAGGGCACCAGACAGGGTCACAGCAACGACTTCAAAGCACAAATCGTGCGTATCTTGCGCTCGCTCGGCATGCCAAGCTCGCATCCGGTCTATGGTGCACTTGAGCGTCACGACTTTTCTCAGGCGACACGCGCTCGAATCGTCGCCAGCTGGCCCGAAGCTTCGAACCTCGCAGAGTGGGATCGCATCGAGACACAGGGGCTCGGAAGGCTCGGCAAGGTTGTGCGTGATCTTGGAATCCAGCCCAAGCAACAAGGACCGTTGCAGCTAGAATGCCAGGGCTCGTCACTGGCGAATCACGACACCAAGTGGATTGAGCACTTCCATGTGCTTGCCTCTGGTGTAAATCCACGCGGCCTGCTACCGTTCAAGGGCAAACCGAACGATCCACACCCGGAATACTTCAAAGCTGTCGGAAGCAAGTCAGGATCGCTGCCGTCCATCAAGGTCTGTTTTCCAAGTCAGAGGTACGTCGAGGAGACGACGGTCGAAGGGCCTCCCGGGGCATTGAGCTTTTTTGGCAAGGCAGAAACGTTTGCAGCATCACCGTAAGTACCTTTTGCACTCCGTGTCAGCGCTAAGAGAATTCTGTCCAACTCTGGCCTACGTCTCGTGTTTGTAACGACAGTATCAAGAAGCTGTACTTCAGCCCGCAGAGCCGCAGAGGCGACATCATGATCCATGCCAAGTCGATTCTCGCGCTCACTGCAGACGGGGCGGAATTGGTCAACAAGGCCTTTCGCGAAGCCTCAGAGGCACAGCTCACCAGAGGTTCGAATGCGCTCGTGGACATTCCCGACAACACAAACTGGTCGCCCAAGGACGACGAGCGGCCTATCGGATGGACATACATGGGCAGCTCCAACTTCACACGCGCTGCCCACGGCAACATCAGCGGGACCGCAGCAAAGCCGACGATGAGCACGCTTAACTGGGAGCTGTAAGTCTCGCTCTTCCGATCGACTTGCGCTCGAAACGATTGCTGACTTCTTTGTTGTCCTTGTTACGGCGCTGTATGGTCTGACTAGGGGCGTGGTGCTGCCCATCTATGCTTCGGAGGTGGAGCTCTTCGGCGTGGAAGCAGAGTCGCTCCGCCCGATCGTCTACCACCGACCTTTGCAGCAGTATAGCTCGACAGATACGCCTTGGGTGAGTCCGAAGCATTCCAACTCTTCGGGCCGCATCATCTTTCCACTTTTGCTCACGCTTTGCATCCGCTCGCCCACCCCCTTGCCGCCTCTTCACAGAACAACGCCACCGCACTGGCTCTGCTTTGAACAAGTGCAGCGCCAACGAGCTGCGCCGCCACCGTCATGAAAAATTGAGATCACGAGTTCTCGTTTCGACCACCTCGATCGTAGGACAGAAAGCAGATCTGACTATGGTGAAGACGTTCAGGCTGGCATTGCACGAAGGAGTCCAGCAAACAGATGCAAGATGACGAAGGTACCAAATCGGGGTATTGCCCCGATGAAGCAGGTCTGAATAGCAAAATTTTGAAGTGGAGCAACAGGCAGAAGGGCGGCTCGAATACAAGATGATTACAAGCTGCAAATCGCTGAGGCACACGACTTTGGGGAATTTTGAACGCTTTCCTCCATCTTCCATGCTTTCCTAACGAGCCATAACTTCTCGCCTTCATCAACGCACACGGCATCCCTACACCCTCCTAGCACCGAAATTGACGAGCACGCAGCATCAACGCTGCTCTACGAAAGGACCTACACGAAGCAACTCTCGCAAGCTTGGGCACTCTTCACGCAGCAGCCGGATTCGAGTTACTTCTTCTAGCTGCGCATCCCGAGAACGCTTTCAGCCCACCTTCGAGCAGGACAAACCTACGAAGGTCGCTATTCGCTTCTGGCTCGACGCGAATACTTCACAAAAGCAAATATCATCTCGACGTCCACGAACACAGCATAGCCCAGCATGCCGCCGAAAGGAAAGGACAAGGGAGGGGGAGGTAGCAAGGTGGCGGTGGACAAGACGTTCGGTATGAAGAACAAGAAGGGAGGCAAGGCGCAGAAGGCGGTGGCGCAGATCCAGCAGCAGCAAAAGATGGCGGGCAAGTCGAAAGAGCAGCTTGCCAAGGAGAAGCAGAAGGAAGAAGAGAAGAAGGCGGCGGCCAAGGCGGCCAAGGAGCTTGCGGCGGATCCGCTGTTTGCGATAGTGCAGCCCAAGGTACCATTTGGTGTGGATCCCAAGACGGTGACGTGTGCCTTTTGGAAGGCTGGGCGGTGCGACAAGGGTAACAAGTGCAAGTACGGCCACAGCAACGATGCGGGACGCAAGACGGAGAAGAAGGATCTGTACGTCGATATGCGCGACGAGAACGAGGACAAGAAGAACGACACCATGGACAAGTGGGACGATGCCAAGCTCAACAGTGTCATTCTGTCCAAGCACGGCAATCCACGCGCCACGACGGACAAGGTGTGCAAGTTCTTCCTGCAAGCGGTTGAGGATGGCAAGTACGGTTGGTTCTGGGAATGTCCCAACGGCGGTGAAAAGTGCATGTACCGTCATCGTCTGCCACCAGGCTTTGTGCTCAAGTCGCAAAAGAAGGAGCTTGAGGCTCTCGAAAAGGCCAACGAGATCTCGCTCGAGGACTTCCTCGAGACGGAACGACACAAGCTTGGATCCAACCTCACGCCCGTCACAGCCGAATCGTTTGCAAAGTGGAAGAAGGAGAGGATGGACAAGAAGTCGGCCGAACAAGAGATGCTTAAGAAGAAGAAGGAGGCTCAGGCAGCTGCCAACAAAATGGCCGGTCTCTCCGGTAGGGAAATGTTCTCGCTCAACCCAGACATGTTTGTGGATGACGACGACGATGACGACGATGGAGAGTTCGACCTCAACCAGTACATCACCAAGGACTGGGAACAAGGTCGACAGGACGACGAGGCACAACAAGGCATCTCGGAAGACGAAGACGACACCCACACCGCCGCCAACGGCATCCAAAACATGGCAGTCTAATCGCATCCCTCTTCTCAACCCCTGCCGCAGCTGGCTCAAGCAACCCTTCGCTCTCTCTCTGTAAAATACTTCCCCCCCGGTCATCATGCAGCTCAGCATCAATCCCAAAAACTCCAGCATTCATCCCAAAGTCCTTGACTCACAGCCATCGCCAAAAGGCGACGTGCATGGATGCAAAAATACGTGTGTGAGGTTGCAATTGCGGTGTCGACAAGGACGCAAAAGTGGGTCGTGACAGACATCAAAACAAACCAGTGACGAAAGAAAGCGAAAAGCCGAAAAGCGAAAGCGAAAGGAAGGCTGATGGGCCCGGGGGGGGGGGGGGGGGGGGGGGGGGGGGGGGGGGGGGGGGGGGGGGCCGTGGGGGGGGGGGGGGGGGGGGGGGCGGGGGGGCGTGGGCGGCGGGCAGGGCTGGCTCGGGGGGGGGGGGGGGGCGGCGTCGGCGGAGCTTTCC